>OY482671.1:66428001-66793374 GCA_960531455.1 Urophora cardui | reverse complement strand
TCGAGAGAAAAGTTGTTAGAAATTCGAAATAATATTAAGACTAAAATGATAAACGCATCTCAAACTGTAACTGGTTCAGACGCACATATAGCTAAAGTAAGAACTACTATTATTATTATTATCATTATTATTATTATTATTATTATTATTATTATTATTATTATTATTATTATTATTATTATTATTATTATTATTATTATTATTATTATTATTATTATTATTATTATTATTATTATTATTATTATTATTATTATTATTATTATTATTATTATTATTATTATTATTATTATTATTATTATTATTATTATTATTATTATTATTATTATTATTATTATTATTATTATTATTATTATTATTATTATTATTATTATTATTATTATTATTATTATTATTATTATTATTATTATTATTATTATTATTATTATTATTATTATTATTATTATTATTATTATTATTATTATTATTATTATTATTATTATTATTATTATTATTATTATTATTATTATTATTATTATTATTATTATTATTATTATTATTATTATTATTATTATTATTATTATTATTATTATTATTATTATTATTATTATTATTATTATTATTATTATTATTATTATTATTATTATTATTATTATTATTATTATTATTATTATTATTATTATTATTATTATTATTATTATTATTATTATTATTATTATTATTATTATTATTATTATTATTATTATTATTATTATTATTATTATTATTATTATTATTATTATTATTATTATTATTATTATTATTATTATTATTATTATTATTATTATTATTATTATTATTATTATTATTATTATTATTATTATTATTATTATTATTATTATTATTATTATTATTATTATTATTATTATTATTATTATTATTATTATTATTATTATTATTATTATTATTATTATTATTATTATTATTATTATTATTATTATTATTATTATTATTATTATTATTATTATTATTATTATTATTATTATTATTATTATTATTATTATTATTATTATTATTATTATTATTATTATTATTATTATTATTATTATTATTATTATTATTATTATTATTATTATTATTATTATTATTATTATTATTATTATTATTATTATTATTATTATTATTATTATTATTATTATTATTATTATTATTATTATTATTATTATTATTATTATTATTATTATTATTATTATTATTATTATTATTATTATTATTATTATTATTATTATTATTATTATTATTATTATTATTATTATTATTATTATTATTATTATTATTATTATTATTATTATTATTATTATTATTATTATTATTATTATTATTATTATTATTATTATTATTATTATTATTATTATTATTATTATTATTATTATTATTATTATTATTATTATTATTATTATTATTATTATTATTATTATTATTATTATTATTATTATTATTATTATTATTATTATTATTATTATTATTATTATTATTATTATTATTATTATTATTATTATTATTATTATTATTATTATTATTATTATTATTATTATTATTATTATTATTATTATTATTATTATTATTATTATTATTATTATTATTATTATTATTATTATTATTATTATTATTATTATTATTATTATTATTATTATTATTATTATTATTATTATTATTATTATTATTATTATTATTATTATTATTATTATTATTATTATTATTATTATTATTATTATTATTATTATTATTATTATTATTATTATTATTATTATTATTATTATTATTATTATTATTATTATTATTATTATTATTATTATTATTATTATTATTATTATTATTATTATTATTATTATTATTATTATTATTATTATTATTATTATTATTATTATTATTATTATTATTATTATTATTATTATTATTATTATTATTATTATTATTATTATTATTATTATTATTATTATTATTATTATTATTATTATTATTATTATTATTATTATTATTATTATTATTATTATTATTATTATTATTATTATTATTATTATTATTATTATTATTATTATTATTATTATTATTATTATTATTATTATTATTATTATTATTATTATTATTATTATTATTATTATTATTATTATTATTATTATTATTATTATTATTATTATTATTATTATTATTATTATTATTATTATTATTATTATTATTATTATTATTATTATTATTATTATTATTATTATTATTATTATTATTATTATTATTATTATTATTATTATTATTATTATTATTATTATTATTATTATTATTATTATTATTATTATTATTATTATTATTATTATTATTATTATTATTATTATTATTATTATTATTATTATTATTATTATTATTATTATTATTATTATTATTATTATTATTATTATTATTATTATTATTATTATTATTATTATTATTATTATTATTATTATTATTATTATTATTATTATTATTATTATTATTATTATTATTATTATTATTATTATTATTATTATTATTATTATTATTATTATTATTATTATTATTATTATTATTATTATTATTATTATTATTATTATTATTATTATTATTATTATTATTATTATTATTATTATTATTATTATTATTATTATTATTATTATTATTATTATTATTATTATTATTATTATTATTATTATTATTATTATTATTATTATTATTATTATTATTATTATTATTATTATTATTATTATTATTATTATTATTATTATTATTATTATTATTATTATTATTATTATTATTATTATTATTATTATTATTATTATTATTATTATTATTATTATTATTATTATTATTATTATTATTATTATTATTATTATTATTATTATTATTATTATTATTATTATTATTATTATTATTATTATTATTATTATTATTATTATTATTATTATTATTATTATTATTATTATTATTATTATTATTATTATTATTATTATTATTATTATTATTATTATTATTATTATTATTATTATTATTATTATTATTATTATTATTATTATTATTATTATTATTATTATTATTATTATTATTATTATTATTATTATTATTATTATTATTATTATTATTATTATTATTATTATTATTATTATTATTATTATTATTATTATTATTATTATTATTATTATTATTATTATTATTATTATTATTATTATTATTATTATTATTATTATTATTATTATTATTATTATTATTATTATTATTATTATTATTATTATTATTATTATTATTATTATTATTATTATTATTATTATTATTATTATTATTATTATTATTATTATTATTATTATTATTATTATTATTATTATTATTATTATTATTATTATTATTATTATTATTATTATTATTATTATTATTATTATTATTATTATTATTATTATTATTATTATTATTATTATTATTATTATTATTATTATTATTATTATTATTATTATTATTATTATTATTATTATTATTATTATTATTATTATTATTATTATTATTATTATTATTATTATTATTATTATTATTATTATTATTATTATTATTATTATTATTATTATTATTATTATTATTATTATTATTATTATTATTATTATTATTATTATTATTATTATTATTATTATTATTATTATTATTATTATTATTATTATTATTATTATTATTATTATTATTATTATTATTATTATTATTATTATTATTATTATTATTATTATTATTATTATTATTATTATTATTATTATTATTATTATTATTATTATTATTATTATTATTATTATTATTATTATTATTATTATTATTATTATTATTATTATTATTATTATTATTATTATTATTATTATTATTATTATTATTATTATTATTATTATTATTATTATTATTATTATTATTATTATTATTATTATTATTATTATTATTATTATTATTATTATTATTATTATTATTATTATTATTATTATTATTATTATTATTATTATTATTATTATTATTATTATTATTATTATTATTATTATTATTATTATTATTATTATTATTATTATTATTATTATTATTATTATTATTATTATTATTATTATTATTATTATTATTATTATTATTATTATTATTATTATTATTATTATTATTATTATTATTATTATTATTATTATTATTATTATTATTATTATTATTATTATTATTATTATTATTATTATTATTATTATTATTATTATTATTATTATTATTATTATTATTATTATTATTATTATTATTATTATTATTATTATTATTATTATTATTATTATTATTATTATTATTATTATTATTATTATTATTATTATTATTATTATTATTATTATTATTATTATTATTATTATTATTATTATTATTATTATTATTATTATTATTATTATTATTATTATTATTATTATTATTATTATTATTATTATTATTATTATTATTATTATTATTATTATTATTATTATTATTATTATTATTATTATTATTATTATTATTATTATTATTATTATTATTATTATTATTATTATTATTATTATTATTATTATTATTATTATTATTATTATTATTATTATTATTATTATTATTATTATTATTATTATTATTATTATTATTATTATTATTATTATTATTATTATTATTATTATTATTATTATTATTATTATTATTATTATTATTATTATTATTATTATTATTATTATTATTATTATTATTATTATTATTATTATTATTATTATTATTATTATTATTATTATTATTATTATTATTATTATTATTATTATTATTATTATTATTATTATTATTATTATTATTATTATTATTATTATTATTATTATTATTATTATTATTATTATTATTATTATTATTATTATTATTATTATTATTATTATTATTATTATTATTATTATTATTATTATTATTATTATTATTATTATTATTATTATTATTATTATTATTATTATTATTATTATTATTATTATTATTATTATTATTATTATTATTATTATTATTATTATTATTATTATTATTATTATTATTATTATTATTATTATTATTATTATTATTATTATTATTATTATTATTATTATTATTATTATTATTATTATTATTATTATTATTATTATTATTATTATTATTATTATTATTATTATTATTATTATTATTATTATTATTATTATTATTATTATTATTATTATTATTATTATTATTATTATTATTATTATTATTATTATTATTATTATTATTATTATTATTATTATTATTATTATTATTATTATTATTATTATTATTATTATTATTATTATTATTATTATTATTATTATTATTATTATTATTATTATTATTATTATTATTATTATTATTATTATTATTATTATTATTATTATTATTATTATTATTATTATTATTATTATTATTATTATTATTATTATTATTATTATTATTATTATTATTATTATTATTATTATTATTATTATTATTATTATTATTATTATTATTATTATTATTATTATTATTATTATTATTATTATTATTATTATTATTATTATTATTATTATTATTATTATTATTATTATTATTATTATTATTATTATTATTATTATTATTATTATTATTATTATTATTATTATTATTATTATTATTATTATTATTATTATTATTATTATTATTATTATTATTATTATTATTATTATTATTATTATTATTATTATTATTATTATTATTATTATTATTATTATTATTATTATTATTATTATTATTATTATTATTATTATTATTATTATTATTATTATTATTATTATTATTATTATTATTATTATTATTATTATTATTATTATTATTATTATTATTATTATTATTATTATTATTATTATTATTATTATTATTATTATTATTATTATTATTATTATTATTATTATTATTATTATTATTATTATTATTATTATTATTATTATTATTATTATTATTATTATTATTATTATTATTATTATTATTATTATTATTATTATTATTATTATTATTATTATTATTATTATTATTATTATTATTATTATTATTATTATTATTATTATTATTATTATTATTATTATTATTATTATTATTATTATTATTATTATTATTATTATTATTATTATTATTATTATTATTATTATTATTATTATTATTATTATTATTATTATTATTATTATTATTATTATTATTATTATTATTATTATTATTATTATTATTATTATTATTATTATTATTATTATTATTATTATTATTATTATTATTATTATTATTATTATTATTATTATTATTATTATTATTATTATTATTATTATTATTATTATTATTATTATTATTATTATTATTATTATTATTATTATTATTATTATTATTATTATTATTATTATTATTATTATTATTATTATTATTATTATTATTATTATTATTATTATTATTATTATTATTATTATTATTATTATTATTATTATTATTATTATTATTATTATTATTATTATTATTATTATTATTATTATTATTATTATTATTATTATTATTATTATTATTATTATTATTATTATTATTATTATTATTATTATTATTATTATTATTATTATTATTATTATTATTATTATTATTATTATTATTATTATTATTATTATTATTATTATTATTATTATTATTATTATTATTATTATTATTATTATTATTATTATTATTATTATTATTATTATTATTATTATTATTATTATTATTATTATTATTATTATTATTATTATTATTATTATTATTATTATTATTATTATTATTATTATTATTATTATTATTATTATTATTATTATTATTATTATTATTATTATTATTATTATTATTATTATTATTATTATTATTATTATTATTATTATTATTATTATTATTATTATTATTATTATTATTATTATTATTATTATTATTATTATTATTATTATTATTATTATTATTATTATTATTATTATTATTATTATTATTATTATTATTATTATTATTATTATTATTATTATTATTATTATTATTATTATTATTATTATTATTATTATTATTATTATTATTATTATTATTATTATTATTATTATTATTATTATTATTATTATTATTATTATTATTATTATTATTATTATTATTATTATTATTATTATTATTATTATTATTATTATTATTATTATTATTATTATTATTATTATTATTATTATTATTATTATTATTATTATTATTATTATTATTATTATTATTATTATTATTATTATTATTATTATTATTATTATTATTATTATTATTATTATTATTATTATTATTATTATTATTATTATTATTATTATTATTATTATTATTATTATTATTATTATTATTATTATTATTATTATTATTATTATTATTATTATTATTATTATTATTATTATTATTATTATTATTATTATTATTATTATTATTATTATTATTATTATTATTATTATTATTATTATTATTATTATTATTATTATTATTATTATTATTATTATTATTATTATTATTATTATTATTATTATTATTATTATTATTATTATTATTATTATTATTATTATTATTATTATTATTATTATTATTATTATTATTATTATTATTATTATTATTATTATTATTATTATTATTATTATTATTATTATTATTATTATTATTATTATTATTATTATTATTATTATTATTATTATTATTATTATTATTATTATTATTATTATTATTATTATTATTATTATTATTATTATTATTATTATTATTATTATTATTATTATTATTATTATTATTATTATTATTATTATTATTATTATTATTATTATTATTATTATTATTATTATTATTATTATTATTATTATTATTATTATTATTATTATTATTATTATTATTATTATTATTATTATTATTATTATTATTATTATTATTATTATTATTATTATTATTATTATTATTATTATTATTATTATTATTATTATTATTATTATTATTATTATTATTATTATTATTATTATTATTATTATTATTATTATTATTATTATTATTATTATTATTATTATTATTATTATTATTATTATTATTATTATTATTATTATTATTATTATTATTATTATTATTATTATTATTATTATTATTATTATTATTATTATTATTATTATTATTATTATTATTATTATTATTATTATTATTATTATTATTATTATTATTATTATTATTATTATTATTATTATTATTATTATTATTATTATTATTATTATTATTATTATTATTATTATTATTATTATTATTATTATTATTATTATTATTATTATTATTATTATTATTATTATTATTATTATTATTATTATTATTATTATTATTATTATTATTATTATTATTATTATTATTATTATTATTATTATTATTATTATTATTATTATTATTATTATTATTATTATTATTATTATTATTATTATTATTATTATTATTATTATTATTATTATTATTATTATTATTATTATTATTATTATTATTATTATTATTATTATTATTATTATTATTATTATTATTATTATTATTATTATTATTATTATTATTATTATTATTATTATTATTATTATTATTATTATTATTATTATTATTATTATTATTATTATTATTATTATTATTATTATTATTATTATTATTATTATTATTATTATTATTATTATTATTATTATTATTATTATTATTATTATTATTATTATTATTATTATTATTATTATTATTATTATTATTATTATTATTATTATTATTATTATTATTATTATTATTATTATTATTATTATTATTATTATTATTATTATTATTATTATTATTATTATTATTATTATTATTATTATTATTATTATTATTATTATTATTATTATTATTATTATTATTATTATTATTATTATTATTATTATTATTATTATTATTATTATTATTATTATTATTATTATTATTATTATTATTATTATTATTATTATTATTATTATTATTATTATTATTATTATTATTATTATTATTATTATTATTATTATTATTATTATTATTATTATTATTATTATTATTATTATTATTATTATTATTATTATTATTATTATTATTATTATTATTATTATTATTATTATTATTATTATTATTATTATTATTATTATTATTATTATTATTATTATTATTATTATTATTATTATTATTATTATTATTATTATTATTATTATTATTATTATTATTATTATTATTATTATTATTATTATTATTATTATTATTATTATTATTATTATTATTATTATTATTATTATTATTATTATTATTATTATTATTATTATTATTATTATTATTATTATTATTATTATTATTATTATTATTATTATTATTATTATTATTATTATTATTATTATTATTATTATTATTATTATTATTATTATTATTATTATTATTATTATTATTATTATTATTATTATTATTATTATTATTATTATTATTATTATTATTATTATTATTATTATTATTATTATTATTATTATTATTATTATTATTATTATTATTATTATTATTATTATTATTATTATTATTATTATTATTATTATTATTATTATTATTATTATTATTATTATTATTATTATTATTATTATTATTATTATTATTATTATTATTATTATTATTATTATTATTATTATTATTATTATTATTATTATTATTATTATTATTATTATTATTATTATTATTATTATTATTATTATTATTATTATTATTATTATTATTATTATTATTATTATTATTATTATTATTATTATTATTATTATTATTATTATTATTATTATTATTATTATTATTATTATTATTATTATTATTATTATTATTATTATTATTATTATTATTATTATTATTATTATTATTATTATTATTATTATTATTATTATTATTATTATTATTATTATTATTATTATTATTATTATTATTATTATTATTATTATTATTATTATTATTATTATTATTATTATTATTATTATTATTATTATTATTATTATTATTATTATTATTATTATTATTATTATTATTATTATTATTATTATTATTATTATTATTATTATTATTATTATTATTATTATTATTATTATTATTATTATTATTATTATTATTATTATTATTATTATTATTATTATTATTATTATTATTATTATTATTATTATTATTATTATTATTATTATTATTATTATTATTATTATTATTATTATTATTATTATTATTATTATTATTATTATTATTATTATTATTATTATTATTATTATTATTATTATTATTATTATTATTATTATTATTATTATTATTATTATTATTATTATTATTATTATTATTATTATTATTATTATTATTATTATTATTATTATTATTATTATTATTATTATTATTATTATTATTATTATTATTATTATTATTATTATTATTATTATTATTATTATTATTATTATTATTATTATTATTATTATTATTATTATTATTATTATTATTATTATTATTATTATTATTATTATTATTATTATTATTATTATTATTATTATTATTATTATTATTATTATTATTATTATTATTATTATTATTATTATTATTATTATTATTATTATTATTATTATTATTATTATTATTATTATTATTATTATTATTATTATTATTATTATTATTATTATTATTATTATTATTATTATTATTATTATTATTATTATTATTATTATTATTATTATTATTATTATTATTATTATTATTATTATTATTATTATTATTATTATTATTATTATTATTATTATTATTATTATTATTATTATTATTATTATTATTATTATTATTATTATTATTATTATTATTATTATTATTATTATTATTATTATTATTATTATTATTATTATTATTATTATTATTATTATTATTATTATTATTATTATTATTATTATTATTATTATTATTATTATTATTATTATTATTATTATTATTATTATTATTATTATTATTATTATTATTATTATTATTATTATTATTATTATTATTATTATTATTATTATTATTATTATTATTATTATTATTATTATTATTATTATTATTATTATTATTATTATTATTATTATTATTATTATTATTATTATTATTATTATTATTATTATTATTATTATTATTATTATTATTATTATTATTATTATTATTATTATTATTATTATTATTATTATTATTATTATTATTATTATTATTATTATTATTATTATTATTATTATTATTATTATTATTATTATTATTATTATTATTATTATTATTATTATTATTATTATTATTATTATTATTATTATTATTATTATTATTATTATTATTATTATTATTATTATTATTATTATTATTATTATTATTATTATTATTATTATTATTATTATTATTATTATTATTATTATTATTATTATTATTATTATTATTATTATTATTATTATTATTATTATTATTATTATTATTATTATTATTATTATTATTATTATTATTATTATTATTATTATTATTATTATTATTATTATTATTATTATTATTATTATTATTATTATTATTATTATTATTATTATTATTATTATTATTATTATTATTATTATTATTATTATTATTATTATTATTATTATTATTATTATTATTATTATTATTATTATTATTATTATTATTATTATTATTATTATTATTATTATTATTATTATTATTATTATTATTATTATTATTATTATTATTATTATTATTATTATTATTATTATTATTATTATTATTATTATTATTATTATTATTATTATTATTATTATTATTATTATTATTATTATTATTATTATTATTATTATTATTATAGATATCCACTTTAAGATTTAAGATATCCCTTATTTCTATAGCTCAACCAGTTTTGGAGTTATCGACCAATATGTGGACCAAGGGTGATCCAAAATATGTTAGTTCAATATGGGTATCAAATAAAAGGTGCTGATGAGTGCTGCAATAAGTAATTCTATTAAATTCAATATCTTGATTGGTTTCAGAGATATCTCCCTATCCCTATCCCTCCAAGTTTTGATATCCTACGGAAAACACTTCCAGAGATATTCAGCATGAAAGATTTAGTTTGTATGGGTTGTGCCACGCCCCTTTTCCAATAGCTCTCATTTTTAATCCGGAAAATTATTATTGAAAGTTTCATTCATTTCTATGCAGTCGTTTTTGTGTGACGCGGGCGTTATGGTAAAAAACACATTTTTGGTCAAATTTTTCCCACATTTTGGTCAATAACTTGGGAATTGGATGATATATCCAAATGAAAGTGAATTTTAAGTTGGGCGTTAGGTGATAGAATGGTGAAAGTTTCATGCAATTCTATTCAGTAGTTTTTGCGTGATGCGCGCACAATCATACAGATGGACAGACAGACAGACAGACAGATAGACTTCTAAAAATTGTAGATTTGGGTTCCGCTGGTCCAATAACGACCTCTCCTGTCAGTTTTTCTTGAATATCTTCAATGTACAGACATCGACCTGTTACAATTTTATTATATGTATTATATAGATAAAAAAATCACTGCTAACGTTACATATTATTTAAGCTAACAATGTCTTCAAATCTTTGGAAGTTTAACTATTTTTAATTGGAACGTGAGATATACGTATAGTATTAAGAAAATATATAAACAAATTAAATTAAAACGTATTTTAACATGTCTTAAAAAAACTTTTTTGGTTTTGCACTGCTAACGTTACATAAGATTTTTGCGGCACATTTACTTTTCACATAAATCCTAGTTGGAACATAACTTTTTTAAAAACTTTACGTGTTATGATATTATAACTAATTTTCTAATAGATAAAACTTGAACGGCTAAATTTAGTCCCAACAAACATGTTATATTTAACTTTTTGTTTACTGAACTACTTCCGACTGTAAAAGCTGTAAAAGTACAAAATAAATTTGTACTTTAAAATAATAACAACCCTGTAAAGAAGTTAATGACAATTCTGTACAATAACCCAGTATGTAATAGCATGTTCATGGTGAGCCTGCGTTTTGCATTTCGGAGGCAGTTTTGCGTTAAGTCCAAAACGCAACATTAAATGTTACATTTCTCCATACAAATGCCACCACCAAAATGCAACTTAACGCAACTATTTTTTTGCGTTTTGAATGCTAACGCAGAAAGCAACCCTGAGCCCGAACTTTATTATAACAACATTATTCTAAAATGGTTAAAAACCGTTCTGACTTAATCAACGCATTGGTTGATTCTGGTGTGAAATTTCCACTCTCAGCCACCATTACGCAATTGCGAGGCCTTTTGCAAAGTGTAGTAGGCGATGGAGACACATCTCGCACTGCTGCCTTGGACAATGTAGCCACTTGCTCCAACGCCTCTGCCGCTAATACATCTGCCGCTAATACATCTACCGCCAATAAGGTCACTGCCGAATCCGCCAACACTGCTGCCTTGGACAATGTAGCCACCTGCTCCAACATTTCTGCCGCTAATACCTCTGCCGCCAAAAAGGTCACTGCCGAATCTACTGACACTGCCGCCTTAGCCAACGTAGCCACTTTCGTCAATAATTCTGCCACCAAAAAAGTCGCTAATGGCACCGACATGTCCGACTTTGCTTCTGCTGACAGAGGTGTTGTCAAGGTCGACGAGATGCTTAAACTGGTTAAGCAAATAGAGGATTTGGAAAATCGAGTCCAAGCTCAACAAAGCCGACGTTTAGATTTTGAATATGCAATAGCCAGGTTCAGTGGCGATGACATTTCCATCACGATTCGACATTTCTTGCGCAACTTCGAGGAGATAATGGAGTCTTCCGGCGCAGACGAAAGACTTTAGCTCTTAGCTCTCCGCCGATGTCTGACGGGTACTGCCAAAGTGTTCCTTTCAACAACATCGGCATTAAATTACGTGGATTTAAAGAAAGCATTGTTAACCGAATTTGATACTCCTATAACAAGGCAAGAAATATATAAGATGCTTTCACAGCGCCATTGGAAAGAAAACGAGGAATCGCTACATTGCTATGTCTTATCAATGCAAGCTATAGCAAAACGTGCGTACATTGATGAAACCGAAGTAATTGACTTTATTTTCGACGGAATTAGTAACGTTGTTCCAAATGCGGATTTATTATTACCCGCTAACTCAAACTATTGGTCAGTCGATTCCAGCGTAAATATTTAGTCACCAAACCAACTTCATCGGTAACATCGAAGAAAGCCACAACGAAGGTCTCCAATGAACAGAAGCCAAAATGTTACAACGGTTCTAAAAATAGACACACGAAGCCGAATTGCCCATATTCCCTTCGACCGAACGGGTCCTGCTTCCGCTGTTGGCAAATGGGCCATAACCATCGCTCATGCACAAACGCACCAAAACAATTGAAACCAAAGCCCCGCAACGAGGTCGCAGTCGTGGCTGAGGAATTAGAAGATGACATAAACGATATTGGGGCATTCAACTTCGTAAGTATTAAGTTTGAAGTTGATAGGGAATTAATAAATAAAAGAATCTTTTCTATTTTTGATACGGGTAACCCGGTTAGCTTTATTAAAGTGTCAGAAGTCCCAAAACAATTGCAGCGTCATTGTAGTGGAAGCATTCCCAAATATAGGGGTATTGGCGGTCAAAATATCGAAATAATCAACAAAATAAAATGTTTTGTAAAATTCAATGAATTAATAAATAAAATTGAACTATATGTATTACCAGACCATACCATAATAATGCCAGTTATTTTGGGACGAGATTTTCTTTACATCTTTAATATTAAATTAACCAGTAGTGCTAAGATATATTCGAGAGAAAAGTTGTTAGAAATTCGAAATAATATTAAGACTAAAATGATAAACGCATCTCAAACTGTAACTGGTTCAGACGCACATATAGCTAAAGTAAGAACTACCGACGACTGCCGGGGATCTATTGATCCTACTCTGCCTTGTATACCTGAAATATTTTGTATTGAGGTTTCTTGTAATGAAATGAGTTTAGACGTAGATCCGAAATTAACAAAATATCAGCGAGATGATCTGAATAAGCTAATTGATAATTCCTATTTGAATACTAACATACAGGTCGAACCTTTTGAGTATGAAATGAAAATACATTTGACCACTGATGTGCCATTTCACTGTGCACCCCGTCGTCTGTCCTATTCATAACGTAATGAAGTTCAGAGCATAATAGACGAACTCTGTAGTGAAGCTATTCACCATATGCTTCTGCTATTGTATTAGTTAAAAAAAAGAATGGCAAAACTCGGATGTGTATAGACTACCGAGCATTAAACAAACTAACTGTTAGGGACAATTACCCATTGCCGTGTTTCAAAGATTCATCAATAATATTTTCCGAGATATGCTCGATAAAAGAAAAGTTATTATATATATGGATGATATTATTATTGCCACCGAAACTTTTGAGGAACATAGGGATCTACTGAAAGCAGTATTAGATCGACTTGCTTTGCGTACTCTGAAACTTAATATAAATAAATGTAAATTCGGATATAATGAAATCGATTATCTAGGATATACAATAACTCGAGCCGGAATATTTCCTAACGATTCACATATCAAAAGTATACAAAATTTTCCGGCGCCCACAAATTCGAAGCAATTGCAATCCTGTTTGGGATTATTTTCATATTTCCGCAGATTTGTGCCATCATTCTCACAAATTGCCAAACCATTACATAATTTGCTTAAAAGAAACTCTTCATTTGAATTTGATCAGAAATGCCTTGATGCTTTTAATGAATTGAAATCTAGACTTGTAAAAGGCCCAGTTCTGGCTATTTATAGCCCCAAGAAGGAAACTGAAATACATTGTGACGCCAGTAGCATAGGTTTTGGTGCTGTGTTGTTGCAGCGCCAGGATGATAAAAAGTTCCATCCTGTTTCGCATTTTTCTAAAACCGCTTCGAGCGCAGAGTCAAAGTATCACAGTTTGAACTAGAGACTCTTTCGATAATTTATGCACTTACAAGATTTCGAACTTATTTGGAGGGTATGCCTTTCACGATAGTTACAGATTGTAACTCATTGATCATGACTCTTAATAGAAAGCAATTGAACTCCCGAATAGCCAGATGGGCACGAATGTAACAATAAACAAAAAAAATTTTGTTTCTGTTGAAATATTCGATTCTATAAACGTAAAAAGCATAACAAAATCTATTTTGTTTCAACTGTTATCAAAAAAATTAACAAAATTTTTTTTGTTTTGATAATTATCAAAACAATTATTTCAAAAAAATATAGTTTCAAATTTAAACGAAAAAATTGACTTTTCAATAATTTCGTTTTCTATGAAGAAAAGAAATTTTACATATGTTTGTATGTATGTACATTAGAGTGCGTTTAAAATTCAAATAAACGATATTTTACTGTATCGCCCCCTCAATCTGTAGTAACATGGTCAAGGATATCACACATAAATTTTGGTACCGATTGGTGCCGATTAAGGCGTGGCGCATTGAGGTCAAAGTTCAGAAAACTCTATAAAAAGTCAAAAAATCAAAATATTTTTTTTAATTATACTATATTCAAAATTAATACTTCTATACCCAATGATAACAAATATAAATTTTGGTCCCGATTGATGACGGTTTAGTGGCGTTTTAAGGGGGGCAATGTTCACATTGCCATAGAAGACTTACATTTTTAGTAGTAGTGGGACTTTTTTCGAATAATATTCGAATAAATGTTATTCGAATAAACGAATAATATTATTCGTGGGAAAAAATTCGAATAGTACTATTCGAATAGTATTATTCGAATAGTAATTATTCGAATAGTAGTTATTCGAATAGTATTATTCGAATAGTATTTTTCGAATAGTGTTATACATATATACATACATAGTATATGTACACACGTGCTACGTGTACATATGTGTTTGTATGTTATTATAAATATGTATGTATGTGGAGACATATGTATGCACGTGTGAAGGGAAGTGGATGGTTTTTTGTTATTGTATGTACATATGTATGCTTTTGGTTTTTGTAGCGCCTAGTTAGTAAATTTGGAAGTACACGCTGGTTTGTACGAGTGTACATATTTATATGCATAATTTGGGAATTCTCGTTAGTAGGTAGAACTTTCTTTATGTTTGTAGGTGCAAGGAATTCCATAAAGAGTGACAAAAAAGCAAACACTATGTACCTACATTCCTAGGTACCTACCTATTATTTATCTTAATTGTGGTTAGGGTAGAGGCATTCGTTTTGGGCTATACCTAATACCATATTAAAAAAATTTTGGAAAGAATTCGAAGAAAAGCGGAATTTCTAAAGTTTTCTTAGGACAGGAATTATGCAAAATACTTCTGAGAGCCACTGTATGTATGTAAATATGTATGCAAAAAACCTTAATGCTATTAAACGCATTTAATGTAACCATTATTAAAAAAATTAACGGCTTACAACAGTATATGGGCAATTCCAGAATGTCGAACGTGACGTTCGCACATTTTTAAAGCTCAACGAAGTATGCATAGCGTTGAATATTTTTCCTCTGATTTTCATCTTTAGAAAGCACTTGAGCAGCACTATAATCGATGCAAATAAGAAGTAGTATCGGTTTCAAGCTTCTGAGATATTAGCATTTAAAGAGTGATGGAGAACGTGACAAAAAGAAAATCAAATTTGTACCTAGATGCTATCAGAAAAGTTAAAAATTCTGCTAATTTTGGTCTATCATTTAAGAAGTAACGATTAGAGGTCAAAGTAGAATAATGTAGCTCTCTACTGATGGTTTTATCGTGAAAATATATGCACCAGTTTGATTTATATAACCTTAGGAAAAAATCTGTAACGTGACATGGCGAACGCGCCAAAATTTCGCATGCGTGGTCATAACGATTAGTTCAAGTAATTTAAACTTAGAATAACTTAAATTGACAAAATTTTCTTTTTTTTCGATGAAGATAATTGTACACTAGCACAAATAGTGAACATAAGTACAATAGTTAAGGGGAACGCGTAAAATCGCGGAAAAATGAAATTCTATATTGCTAAATATTTATTAATTTCCACTGTCAATTCGGAAATCTATGTGGATAAAGATTAGTTAGAAACGTTCTAGTAGATTAAATTTAGAAGCTATACCCCAAAAATGCTATATCTGAACTATCGGTTGTATGGCAGCTATATGTTTTAGCGGTCCGATCCTGACAAATTTTGGTGACATTATTTAGGTCCATATGGGTACAAATACTCTAAAGTTTCAAGTTTCTCTAATATATCTTGAGAAATACCTACACCTTGATTTTTAACTTTTAATTTTTTCCTCATTCTTACACAGATTCGACAATATATGGCGAGATCCCTTGTCCTTTGTCTTTATTTAACTACAATTTTAAATATTAGGTAGGTAGGTACATTGTGTTTGCTTTTTTTGCCACGCTTTATGAAATTCCTTCACTTATATGTATGTATGTATGTACCTACAAACATAAAGGAAGATCTACCTACTAAAGAGAATTCCCAAATTTCTGGGACACTACGTACATATGTATATGTACATATGTACATTGTACGCTCATATAAACCGCACTTCCAAATTTAGTAGCTAGCCAGCGTACGTACATACATATGTTTATACATACTTCCAAAAGCAAAAGCATACATATGTACATGCATACATCCATACACACAATAACAAAAAACTACCACTTCCCTTCACACGTATGTATGTATCCACATATTTATAATAACATAAAAACACGTATCTACATGTCTATGCACAAACAGCGAGCACGTGTGTACATATGTATATATATGTATCACACTTTTCGAATAATACTATTCGAATAATACTATTCGAATAATATTATTCGAATAATACTATTCGAATAGTAGTATTCGAATAATTATTCGAATATACGAATAAATTATTCGAATAATTATTATTCGAATTTCGAATACCTTTCGAATAAAAGGATTTTTTATTCGAATAATTTTTATTCGAATAGTCCCATGCCTAATTTTTAGTGTCGCATATGGTAATCTAAACTTTGACCCCCTTGAAACACCAGCAAACCGTCATCAATCGGGACCAAAATTTATATTTGTTATCATTGGGTATAGAAGTATTAATTTTGGGTATTAGATAATTAAAAAAAAAATATTTTGATTTTTTTACCCTTCATAGAGTTTTCTGAACTTTGACCTCAATGCGCCACGCCTTAACCGCCACCAATCGGGACCAAAATTTATGTGTGATATCTTTGACCATGTCATCACAGATTGAGGGGGCGATACAGTCTTTTTATGAACTTTTAAATTTTTCATACAAATTACAAGCACCCTAATGTACATACGTACATAAATAAAAACAAATACAATTTTTATACTCAGCTGTACTAGTACACAGAGTATTATAGTTTTAATCACATAACGGTGGATTGTAACAGAATGAAATAATCGAGATAGATATAGACATTTATATATCAAAATGATCAGGGTGAAAAGGGAAATCGATTGAGCCATGTCCGTCCGTCTGTAAACACTCTAACTCGCGCAAAAATTGAGATATTTTGATGAAATTTGGAATGCAAGTTGGTATCGAGACTGGGACGGTTGGTATTAAAAATGGGCGAAATTGGACCATGACCACGCCCACTTTTCCTATATAGAAAAAATCGGAAATTTGGTATCTCAGCCACTAATATAGCTAGAGCGATGAAATTTTACCCACGTGTTGAGCTCAGGCCCCTATGAAGAAATTTGGTGAAATTTTAGAAAATGGGCGGTGCCCCGCCCACTTATTAAGGGTCAAACATTGAAAGTTTTATATGTCATAACTCAGAAACCGTTGAAGATATATCGATGAAATTTGGTATGCGTGATTTACTTACTCAGACAAATGCCTAATAAAAACATTTTAAGCGATATCTCTGTCAAATATACAGATCTATCACTGAAATTTTGTTGCATGAGTCCAACTATGGACATAAAACAAAACACAAAAATTTTGGAAAATGGGCGGTGCCACGCCCACTTATTATGGGGCAAATATTGAAAGTTTTATGAGTCATAACTCAGAAACCATTGAAGATATATCAATGAAATTTAGTACGCGTGATATACTTACTTAGGCACGAAAAATTTCCAAAATCGCTTGACGACCACGCCCACTTTTTTATATGGGTCTTATAAAGTGACCTAATAAAAACATTTTAAGCGATATCTCTGTCAAGTATAAAGATATATCATTAAAATTTTATGGCAGGAGTCTAACTACGAACATAAGACAAAAACCGTAAAAATTTTGGAAAATGGGCGTGGCACCGCCTCTTTTTAGAAGCAGGAATATACGATATTTCTTAGCCTATAACTCGACAAATAATTTATATATAATGACGAAACTTGGTGTGTACACTTTTATTACTTGTGGTAATACATGTTCAAAATTTTAGAGAAACCGGTTGACGGCCACGCCCTCTTTTATATATGGGTATTATAAAGTGACCTAATAAAACATTTTAAGCGATATCTTTGTCAAATGTAAAGATAATTCATTGAAATTTTGTGGTATGATTTCTACAATAGACCGGAAACAAAAAATAGAAAAATTTTGGAAAATGGGCGTGGCACCGCCTCCTTTTAGACAAAGGAATCTACGAGATTTCGGAGCCCATAACTCGACAAATAACACTGGATCACAAAATGAAATTTTTTGTCTGTACTTTCAACGTGACTATCCTACCTATATGTAAAATCGGTCGCTGATTCCGAAAATCGGGTTCATTTTTAATTCTATGGGAAGGTTTTTGAGATATCGGCAATTTACCGTTATTTGGCCAATTGCTCCACTTAATCCTGTATACCTCTTTAACGCAGTGAGCTATCTTCTTTGGAGTGACACCATACGAAAGAAAATTAAATTTCCTTTTCATGGCTGCTATAACATTTTTCCCTAACTCTTATAGTCTCTGAAATATTAACGATTCAATTTGATTTTTTTCGATTTTTTACGATTTTTTGAAGAAAAAATTGACTTTGTCAGGCAATATCTTTAAAACCAATGTTTTCACCTTCGGTTTTACTCCTTTACGTGAAGCTCCATTCTATTGGGAAAAATATAAGCTATCAACGAAGAAAATCCATGGTAAAATGGAAAAGTTATAGGCGATCAAGTAAATACACCCAAGTCGCGCAATGCCTCTGCACGGGTATATTCTATGCATATTATACCAATACCTACACATCTGCAGTAGCAGCACATTGGCAGCGCAGTAGGTAACAGCGCATTTACGGGTATAACATATATAAATAGGATGGTCGCGTTCAGAGTATTTTTTGGCTGTAGAGCAGTGTAATTGAAATATTATGACGAAACTTGCTTTATACACTTTTATAACTCGTGTTAATAGACATGCAAAAATTTATTCAAATCGGTTTATGACCACGCCTACTTTTTAACAAAGATATTTCTGGAATACCCTTTGGGAATTTGTACTGTGACTTCTTTGTAACTAGAAGTCATAAAGGAATGAAATTTTGAGCAAAGAATAATATTCATATGCTTAGTTGGATAACTGATAAAAATTTTGAAAATGGGCGTGGCTACGCCCATTTTATGCAGCACTCGCTTTATATAAAATCCATCAAACGCAAACAAACAATGAAAACATACAGCTGAGTATCTAATGTTCGATTCCACTCGAACTTAGGCTTCCTTACTTGTTGTTAATTTTTTTGATATCAACGAAACAAAATTATTCTGATTAAAGGTTTATTGATAATTTTTGAAACGAAAAAATTTTTTTTCTGATAATTAGCAAAACAAAATAATTTTTGGATATTTTTTATTGATATTTTTTGAAACAAAATTATTTTGTTCAATTCGTTGAGGAGCCTTGCTTAATATCAGTTAGACAGCAATATGATACCACTCGCCTTTCTCAAAATAAATCTAGAATTAAGACATACAGTGTAGGAGATTATGTCGTTATAAGAAACGTTGATTGCCAGATCACTCAATTACCATATGATGGAGTGATAGAGGCTCAACGGATTAGACCCTGGCGAAAGCAACCAGATGAATGTGCTGAAGAACCAGAAAGAGATCATATAGAGGTTAATATTAGTTAATAGTAATAGTTAAGAATTTGGTTAAGATCGAGGTCGATCTTTCGTCAGATTGGCCGAGCTGTAAAAGCTGTAAAAGTACAAAATAAATTTGTACTTTAAAATAATAACAACCCTGTAAATAAGTTAATAACAACTCTGTACAATAACCCAGTATGTAAGAAAATATACAATCCTGTAGTAAGAAAATAAAGAAAGAGAGAAAGAGGAAGAGGGAAATAAAAGAAAAAGAATATTCTAGATAGATACATAGAAGAACAAACACGCGTTTTAATAAATCAAAATAAAATCTATCCGCATCCAAAGTGGAATATAGCAAAATTAATCAATTTTGCACGACCATATTTTTTTTTTAATCACAACTGTTTATGCAACTTATGCTGTATGTGAAAAACTGCATTGTTCGAGCTATATAGCATGAAGGAGCAAATCATACTCGGGATTTTTCACAAACGAAAAAGAGGTTGGCACTCTCGCCCAACCTTGGAGCCGCAATCACGCTCCTCCCCAACTGAATACATTCAAGGGTTGTAAATCGACGCTTCCAAACAATACTGTACTAAGTCGACTTAGTACATTTTCCCGTTTTTGGCGTTTTCAAGTAGAGCGTGCCTTAATTTAGATGCTGTCTAATTTTGGTATCAATCGGACAATCCAATCAAAAGTTATAAGCAAAAGTGTACATATAATACAACTCGAGATTTTTACAGAATAAAAACTTTGAGAGCTTGCCATGAAAAACCACGTAGCAAATTTTTATTTCTTCTTACGGTTTTATATAAAGCGTACCCTAACTTTGATATTGTCGAGTTTTGGTGTTGATTGTTCCATCCAAACAGAAGTTACAAGTGAAAATATACTTAGCATACAATCGAAGTTTCATATCGAGTTTAAACTTTGAGAGCTTCTCCTGCAAAACACACTACCCAAAAAGATGCTACACCTCCCCGTAGCCACCCTCACTCTACCCAACAAAAGATGCTACATCTCCCCGTAGCCAAACCCACTCCAATTCCCTCCAAAAAAGCAACTCGCCTTCCCCTCTCCTATCAAAGCTTAAACATGGTCCTTCGGGCCGGATTTGCTGTAGCAGAATTTTGGCTACTATCATTATGGGCGATAGCCACCCTGCCGGGTCAAACAATTTCGCAATTGCCGGGAGTATTTGTCGCTTTGTGCTTGAGTTAGCGACGGGTAGAGGATCGCATGAGTAAGTGAATGTTTCACTTATAGCCCAAGAGGCAGCTGCTTTTTTTCGATCAATTTTATAAAGGCTGAGTTTAAAACTGTGTGTTGTAGTCACGTTCCCAATTACGAAACCGACCGTCAGTCAGTCTGGTAGCGGGTGGGAGGCTGCGGAAGTCGTAAAAAAAAGCACTTTCTGAAGCAATTTTATAAAGGCTGAGCTTTTGTATATATAATATTTATGTTAATAAGAAACTAAAAACAACCGTCAGTCATTCCGCGGGCGGTGGATTATGCGTCAGTCAGGCACCTGAACTTGACAAAAAAGTGCAAATTTCAAGCAATTTTATAAAGCCTGAGCTTTTGTATCTGTACTAATCTATACTAATTATATAAAATTGATTGTATGGAAAATGTATGTAACGCGATAACTCAAAAAGTACTGGACCGATTTTAATAATTCTTTTTTTAAAATGTCACAAATGGTAAATTCTCCAGAACCATGTACTTTTTTTTGCGCATTTCTAAGACTTTAAAACCTTTTTCCCGGTTTTAAATTTCGAAAAACTCAAAAAAGCGCAAGCATAGACAGATTCGTTTGGTCATTTGCCGTGTTCAGTGGAGGCGTCACAGTCGTGACAGGCAGCGCAGCGTAGGCGACTCATATATTTGTTTTTGCAGGGTTTGTTGTTTATCTCGGTGGCAATCAAAAACCTGTTTATGCATGCATACTATGCTATAACTCAAGAACGCCTGCACCTACACGTGTCATATTGGTATCAAATGAAAGGTGTTGAGCAGGACTTCAACATAGAGTTATTTTCATGGTGATACCTAGACATCCTCCCCAGTCTGGGTAAGAATGTGGACCCAGATGACTCCGGAATGTTTTTGAACGATATTGGTATGAAATTAAAGGTATTGAGCAGGGCTTTAACACAGACCTATTTTCATTGTGATTTCCATGTCGGGTCTCCTGATATTGGTCAAAAGGTGGATCTGGATGACTTCGGGATGTGTCTGAGCGATATTGGTATCGAATGAAAGGTCTTGATCTGGACTTCAATATAGAGCTATTTTAATAGTGATGCCTAGGCCGAGTCTCCAGATAAGGGTCAACAGGTGGAAAGGTTGAACAAGGCTTTTACATGGAGTTCTATTCATAATGATTCCTAAACCGGGTCCCCAGATATGCGTCAAAATGCGGACCCGGATGTTTTTGAGCGATATTGGTATCAAATGAAAAGTGTTGGGAACGGCTTCAACATAGAGCTGTAGTGATGGCTAGACAAGGTCATCAAGTGGATCCAGATAACCCCGGAATAACTTAACTTACCTTAACTTACCTTAACTTGGCTTGACTTGACTTGACTTGACTTGACTTGACCTGACCTGACCTGACTTGGCTTGACTTGACTAGACTTGACTTGACTTGACTTGAATTGAATTGAATTGAATTGATTTGAATTGAATTGACTTGAATTGACTTGAGTTGACTTGAATTGACTTGACTTGACTTGACTTGATTTGAGTTGACTTGACTTGACTTTGGTTAACTACACTGCTCTACAGCCAAAAAATACTCTGAACGCGACCATCATATCTGATTCTGCGACCATCATCGCTGATTCCGAAAATCGGGTTCATTTTTAACTCTATGGGAAGGTTTTTGAGATATCGGTAATTTACGGTTATTTGGCCAATGGCTCCACTTAATCCTGAATGTTTCCAAAGTACAGACAACAAATTTCATTTTGTGATCCAGTGCTATTATTCCTCATTGCGAAGCAAAGGGTATTTGCTAGTATATAATATTTATGATAATAAGAAACTAAAACCAACCGTCAGTCATTCCGCGGGCGGTGGATTATGCGTCAGTCAGGCACCGGAGCTTGACTGAAACGTATGAGCGCACCCATGTAATTATACGATGCGCGGGATTTTCTATCCAATAGACAATCAGTTGGTGGTTGTTATCATATTTCTATTAGTTGAAACTATAATATCTATTAATTCCAAAAAAGGTTTTTAAGACTTACTAAAGATTCATGAAAGCCAGGTAGTAATATTACTTCATATATATTTTTATTAATTTATTTTTTATATACAGCATAAATTACAGGTACATTTAAATGGATAAATTCATAAACTGTTATCTTGATCGGAACTAGTGCTATCATCTGAGCTGTCAATTGTTATATTGCACACTCCATCTGCTTCGGTCTCATCGTCGTCTGTAAAAGTAAAAAGAAAACCAGTAAGAGCGCGGCTGTTTTCGGCCGTACCGAAGACTTTATACCTTTCATAAATGGGGAAATGAAAAGTTACCTATGTACATAGCCTGATTTGGTTTAATTTCAATTATGAGGGTTATTTATGGAAAGATTTATTAGAAAAAATGGTGTCTTAGCTATTTAAATTGAGAAGTTATACCCTAAAATGTCTACATCTGAGCAATCGATTGTATGGGAGCTATATGTTATAGTGGTCCGATCTTGAAAATTTTCGGTAACCTTATTTGGGTCAATATGTATACCAAACTTCAAAGTTTCATGTTCTTAGCTGTTAAAATGGAGAAGTTATACCCGAAAACGTGTATATCTGAAAAATCGGTTGTATGGGAGCTATATGTTATAGTAGTCCGATCTAGACAATTTTCGGTAACGCTGTTTGGGCCCATATGGGTACAAATACTACAATTTCAGGCTGTTAGCTGTTTAAATGCATAAGTTATACCCAAAAATGTGCATATCTGAACAATCGGTTGTACGGGAGCTATATGTTATAGTGGTCCGATCTTTATAATTTTCGGTAACCTTGTTTGGACCAGACCTGGGTAATATCAAGTACCAGTACGACTTGTGACAAGTACATTTTAAAGGAATTGTACTGGTACTGGCATTCCCAAAATTTTCAAGTACAAGTACAAGTACAAGGAATTGAAAAAGAATTGAATGTTTAGCAAATACTTCAAAGTATTTGAAAAGAATTGAAAGTACTTGAAAAAAATTGAAAAATGTACTTGAATCGATTTTTCAATTCTTTTCAAGTACTTTCAATTACTTACAATCTTGAAACCAATATTTAAAAAAAATACAAAAATAAACGATATTTTATATTTTTTACATGTCGCTTGTAGTCTATATTATGTTTATTTAACAAAATGCATTTGAAATTTAACATAAATAAATAATTAAATTTAATTTAAACCAAAAAAATAATTCAACATATATAAAATTATAAGAAAAAATATAACGTATCTTAATCCTAAATATCTAGAAAAACTGTCGAAATTCGACAGTAGCACTCTAGTTTTTTTTTTAATATTGGTTTCAACTTGACGTTTCGTCCTCGATTGTAAGTAATTGAAAGTACTTGAAAAGAATTGAAAAATCGATTCAAGTACATTTTCAAGTACTTTAAATTCTTTTCAAGTACTTTGAAGTATTTGCTAAAACTTCAATTCCTTGTACTTGTACTTGTACTTGAATATTCTGAAAGTACTTAGTACGGACTAATTACTTCAAGATCAAAATATAAAGTATTTAAGTACCTAATAGTCCAATTACTACTCAGTATTACCCAGGTATGGTTTGGACCAATATGGGTACAAATACTTCAAAGTTTCATGTCCTTAGCTGTTAAAATGGGGAAGTTATACTGAAGTTACACCCCAAAATGCGTATGCATATCTGAATAATCAGCTGTTTACTATATGTTATAGTGGTCCGATTCGGCCGATTCCGACAAATGATCAATTGCACATAACAACAAACCTGTATTCCGAATTTCATTCAGATATCTCAAAAACTGAGGGACTAGTTTGCGTTCACACAGACGGACGGAAATGGCTTAATCGCCTCAGCTCATGATTCTGATTATATCGGTATATATTTTGGTGGGTCCCCCACGCTTCCCTCTTGTACTTTCGCCAAAAAATTTTTGGCACAAAGTTATAATACCATTTCATACTCATGAAAGGTATAAATATACTGTTAATATAAATTGTTCCAAATTAGGAAAGTTGTTTATACCTTCAGGATTTACGTCCATGGCGGCATTTGATCACCCACAAACCATTTAAACAAATATTTGCCATATTTTTCCTCCCATCCATACTCAGTGGGCAATAACGTGGTAGGCTCGGGTAGATGAGCAAGACTCCAAAGATGAGCGATGTATGCCGTGTGTAATAAATGTTGTCGCAGTTCGGCTCTACAAGGCGGAAATAAAGAGCCATCCATTTTTTTTATTTTCAAGTTAAGTGGATTGCAGCCATCGTCATTGCCATATGTTTTAGTGAATGATACAACACGAGTCATGTTAATATCATCCATTCCTGTGAATGTATATAATTTGCAAACATAGCTTTCCAATGTTGTAAACAATTCATCGAGGTTACAATTTGGAATTGGTGAAATGTTGCTGAGTGCTTGTATGTACGTTGAAGACTTCCGGAGAATTTCGAACGGTCAAGATGTAAATTTTCCAGGGCTAAACACAAAAGAGGATGGAAACGTTTGCATCTGTTGAAATGTTTTTATTTTATTTTTTATGCTTTTATTTATGAACCCATTTACTGAACCACTTGCCAAAATATGGTCATTTTCCATTATGTTAGACAGTCCACAAATCGAACCCTTAAAAACTTTTGCTTGAAACTGCTCATAAAACGATAATACGAAATATTAACATAAGCAAAGGGCTACCAATGTACCAAATTTCAAGCAAATCGCATAAAAAATTGATTTTTTAATAATGTATATGTACGTATTTACCTTGGCTTAAACTTAACCCTTTCCTTCCCATGGTAGCCATATGGCTACCAAATTAAAAATCTATCATTATTAGGTATGTTAGTGTCTAGCACGAAATTATTATTTTTTAATTTTAATTTTTATACTTTGGAATAAGCGGAAAAATCCAATTAGCTCATACAGCGATGGTAGATGTGATAGCTATTTCAAAGAAAAACCACTTTCTTCATCATCAGACATCTTCTCGGGAGCACACCAGGCTTTGAACCTACGCTCCAACCATCAGTAGTCGAATATTAGCGAAACGCTAAGCACTGCGGCTACCGATGGTCCTGCTGAGCTGTTGGATTTTTCCGTGGTTGACCGAAATATATTGGGAAAAATAAAATTGTTAAACATTGTTTCAACTTGACCTGAACCCTGCGTAGAACAACTACATTATTTTTTTATGTTAAACACAAAGCAACATTACATTATTTATATTTAATTCTAGAAAATTAAGTCCTGTGGTTTGTATATTTTCTTTTTCTAGATTGGTAATGGCCAATGGCCAGCCCCATCATACTATATGTCTGAAATCGTTCTTTTAGTACATGATTTCGTCTCCGTTTTTGGAATTGGACGGTTGCTGTTTTGATCTTTTTTTTGTCGTTAATAAAACCAGCATTTATCATCCTATCTGCAATTTTCGCTTTGAACTCTAGCAACGAGTTATGAGTGGGGCGAACCTAAGCAATATGATGGTTAGGCTTTATAGTTCACAAAAACAAAAATACTACTTACGCATATTGTATCACGTCCCAGATGTTAGCTAAAGGCAGAAGAATAGGTAGACCTGCACTGCGTTGGGAAGATCAGGTGAAGACTAACTCGTCCTCCCTTGGTAGATCCAATTGGTGCCAGGCAGCACTAAGCAGAAACGACTCGCGCGCTCTTTTTGGACTCGGCCAAATCTTTTAGACGGTTACGCGCCAATTAAGAGTAAGACGTTTGTGTTGTCAATTCCGGGTTATTGTATAAGAGGCATTGCATACAAAAGAAAATGCCGACAAAAAACGTTTCTAGAGTTCAAAGCAGAAATTGCTGATGGGATGATAAATGCTGCTTTTATTAAAAATGGCAGAAATAGGGGAAGACCGATGATGAGATGAGATAAACAGCAACAGTCCAGTTCCAAAAACACAAAAACAGAGGAAATTCGGTAATTAAAGGACAGATCTCAAACATACAGTATGATGGTGCTGACCATTGGCCATTACCGATCTATTTCGAAAAAGGAAACGCAAATATTGCAACAGCAGGACTTCGTTTTTGTAGACGTAAATGTACAAAATTTAATATTGCTTTGTATTTAACATCAAAAAATATTTTTTTTTATTTGTTTCATAGCCAATGATGCAAAAAAGTATAAATAATTGATAAACTTCATACAACCAAATATGTTTCAATTTGTATTGTCATTGCTCATTTCAGTTAATTGGCAACTCTCGCTTATTTGAGTATTATCTATTTCATTTCATTTCATTTTATTTCATTTTCTTGTATTTATACTCGTTTCTCTGGCTCATTTGCATTTGAGTTGAATTTGTATGGGCAGTCGTAAATTGGAGTTTAATAAAGATACATGGAAAATAAACTGTTGTTGGCGACAGTTATCAGAAGTGGGATGGACCTAAATAAATTGACAGTAGTAGAATTAAAAAATATTCTACAAAATTTACAAGGAAAAACAAGTGGAACAAAAGCCGAATTGATTGCCAGGCTGGAGGAGATTGATGCAGAGGTGCTGGAGCCATTGTTGGAGCCATATACGCAGGTGGGTGTAGATGTGACGCGTACGGAGAGGCAGAGGGAAGAACGGTCTAAAGACGAATCGACGGTCATGAAGCAGCTGGAGGTGCAAATTAACGCACTTTGTGGTGCCGTAGAGATGTTAAATGCACGGTTGCAGACCATTCGTCCAGAATCGAATGTTCTAGAGCCAGGTATAGTCACACAAGTGCCAGAAATGGCGTGTATGCAACAAGTGCCGCCAGCAGAAATGCCAACGTCAGCAGCAACGGCGGTGTCGTTTTCATCGCCAGTGGAACGAAATTTACATCAGGCATCGCATTATTTGGGTACAGCGCAACAACAAAGTCCAAATTTTTCACATCCACAGGCAGCGTGCTTGGCTTGGCAAAAGCCACAGTCGATATTCTCAGCGTCGCAGCAGCATTGTTCAATTTCACAACAGCCGCAGTCAACGTATCCATCGTGGCAGCAGTCGCAGCCAGTATTCTCAGCTTCGCAGCAGCAGCATTCAATTTCGCAACAGCCGCAGTCAACGTATCCATCGTGGCAGCAGTCACAGCCAGTATTCTCAGCTTCGCTGCAGCAGCATTCAATTTCACAACACACACAGGCGACATACTTAACTTCACAGCAACCAGTTTTCTTGTATTCACCTTTGAGCATTCCGAACACAACACAGCCGATTTTAAATTCAACAGCGGGAGAGAGGAGTGCATATACAACGACAAATATATACACGCATAAGCCAAGTGAAATGGCGGCGATTCTGCCAATGTTTGACCCGACAGATAGAACGTATTCGTCAGTTCAATTTATTGAGAGGGTTGAGCAGTTGAGAGCAATGTATAAATGGGAAGATACATTTGTAATTTTTGCGGTTCTGAGTAGATTGAGTGGGGTTGCAAAACGATGGGCAGACGCTCAACCAGCATTCCGGGAATGGAGTGAGTTTGTGACGGCGTTTTTGACAGATTTCCCCTCAGTCAGAAATTCAGCTGATACTCACATTTTTATGATGAACACAAAAATAAACAAAGGGGAGACATTGATTGAGTACTATTATAAAATGTTGGCAATAGGACGTAGGGATAATATTGACGACATTTCGATAATTAGGTACATAGTAAATGGATTGGGTGATGAAAATTTGCGTAAAACATTAAATGCCATGAAATTTGTGAAATGTGCTGATTTGTTGCAATCACTTTTAAACTTGTCCACAAATTTTGAGAATCGAAATAGGTTTAGCGAGAAAACTACAATACAGCAGACATCGAATTTAAGTGATGTAAACAAAAGCAATGTAAACAAACGCGAAGTTGGCCCGATTTGCTACAATTGCAAGGAAAGGGGGCACATTGCTAGAAATAGCAGTAAGCGAAAAACGAAAAATGAAGCAAAGATGGTTGATCGTGTACATCAAATAGCCAGTGAAGACCAGGAGGAAGATAAGCAATGTGTGGAAAACGAGGTAGTTATAAATAAAATTGTTGGTAAAAATATATGTACGGAACTGTGTAATGAAATTACAATAATTGGGGTGAAAGAGGTGAAGTGCAAAGCACTCATTGATTCGGGTAGTTGCAAATCCTTGGTTAAGCGATCGATTGCCGAAAAGTGTGGCTCATGCATCATTGCTTGTAATGAAAAGTTAATGGGTTTTGCTGGTGGCGAAGTTGTGTGCCACGGAAAGATTTTAGTGCGCATAAAATTTGATGATGTTGTGCGTGTTGTTGAGTTATTAATAATAAATGATGCCGTGATGATGTATGATGCGCTTATCGGAGATGACGTTTTGGCCAAGGGTAAGGTGGTTATCGAAGATGGTATATGTAGAGTTTTATCAATTAATGCGGATGTCTTAGATATTGGTAACTTATTAAAGCCGAGTGTAGGAGAAGAGTTAGTCGGATTGGTAAACGCTTATATAAAATGTTTTGGAGAAAAGTTACCTGAATTAGGAAGGTCGAAAACATTTAAGATGAATATAAAACTGACATCTCAGAGGCCAGTAGCTAAAAAGCCGTACAACATACCTATCCCGAAACAACGTGTAGTTGAGAAAATAATTGACGAATTATTGCAATTAGGTATTATTAGGAGATCCAATTCCCTGTATGCATCACCGGTCGTATTGGTACCTAAACAGAATGGCGAAGATAGATTATGTGTAGATTTTCGCGGGCTGAATGCTATAACTGAAAAGCAGCCTTGGTTGATGCCTACAGTGGATGGAGTTTTGGCAACATTGTCTGGAAAGAAATTTTATACCACGTTGGATCTTATGTCTGGCTATTACCAAATTGAAGTAGAAGAAAGTTCTAAACCATTCACTGCGTTTGTAACTCCGGGTGGACATTTTGAGTTTAATAGAATGCCATTCGGATTACGAAATGCACCGTGTGCTTTCCAGAGGATGATGTCACAATTAATTGAGCCATTGAAAAATGCAATTGTTAGTTATGTAGACGAGGTCATCATCGCAACAGAAACTGAGAAAGAAAATTTATATTATTTGGAAGAATTTTTGAAAATCGTACAAAGAGAGGGATTGACATTAAGATTATCGAAGTGTTCATTTTTAAAGAATGAGGTTACATTCTTAGGGCACCAAATTGATGTAAATGGCATTAGGCCTGGCATTTTGAAAACTTCAGCTATTGAGGCATATCCAACTCCACATAATCAGTTAGAAGTTCGTCGGTTTTTAGGGCTAACAGGATTTTTCCGCAAATTCGTTCCCGGGTATGCTCATATCGCTAAGCACCTCACTCATCTTACAAAGAAGAATGTGACATTTGAATGGAGCTCACAATGTGAAGAAGCCTTCCGCTTGCTAATTAAATTAATCACTCAAGCTCCCGTCCTTACGATTTATGATGTCACGAAAGAACATGAGCTTCATACTGACGCATAGAGTGTTGGTGTCGCAGCTATACTGTTACAAAAGGAGGGTAATGATTTGAAGCCCATAGCATATTATAGTAGAGCATGTACTCCGCCAGAAAAGAATTACCATGCCTATGAGTTGGAGGTATTGGCAGTTGTAGAAGCATGCGATAGATTCAGAATGTTTTTGCTGGGAAAAGAGTTTACTATTAATACGGATTGCCAAGCAATCACATCGGCGAAGATGTCAACACCAATGAAACCGCGGGTGGCAAGGTGGCTCTTGAGACTTTTGGAATATGATTGTAAGATAATACATAGAGCTGGGTTGTCGATGGCTCATGTCGATGCAATGAGTCGGTCACCTGCTGACGAGGCAAAACAGGTCGAAGATGTAAGTGCTAAAGTGTTAGTTTTGTCGACTGAAGATTGGGTTTGTACCATGCAAAGGCAAGATGGTAAACTGAATGAGATCATAAACGTTATGCAAAGTGGCAAAGCTGGACAGCGAAGTGATATTACTCGAAATTACTGCTTGAAAGAAAATCGATTGTATCGGCAAAACGAAAGTGGGCATCAACTATTGGTTGTTCCGAAAGGAATGCGATGGCGAATACTAAAGCTGTGTCATGATGATGTGGGTCATCCGGGTGTGGATGGAACAATTAAGAGAATTCTACAGAACTTCTGGTTTCCAAGGTTACGCAATTTTGCCAAAGGCTTTATCAAATCCTGCATTGAATGTTGCTATAATCGCGAACCCCAGCGGAAAGAGTGCGAATTGTACGGAATGGATATACCACAGGTGCCTTTCCAATAGATCACCTCGGACCATTTGTTAAAAGCAGACGTGGATTTGAGTATGTGCTTGTTATTGTCGATGCACTTACTAGATACACTGTAGTCTGTCCGACACGTTCGACGAAGACCAAACCTGTAGTGGACGCACTGAATCAATTGACTCTGCATTTTGGCTTGCCGCAAACACTCGTATCGGATCGTGGTACGGCTTTTACATCGAACGCATTCAGTATGTTTTGTCAGGCGAATAATATCAAACACATCAAGGTGGCTGTGCGAACACCTCGATCGAATGGCCTGGCAGAACGCGTAAACCAGGCTGTATTGTCATTTTTGAGAACATCAGGGAGCGAGGCAAAAGATTGGGATACACATATTCGCATGTTGCAGTGGTCACTGAATACTAAAGTGAATGCGACAACGAAGTTTGCACCGATTGATTTAGTCTACGATTTTCCGCTACGTGACCTTAGTGGAAATAAGATATTGGCAGCTTTACAAGCGGATGATTGTCAACTGCATATGCAAGGTCGTCGTGAAGAAGCAATACGCAATATCGAAGCAGCAAGAGTAAAATGGAAAGCCAAATTCGATGCGAGACATAAAACACCTATACCGTATGAGGAAGGGTCTTTGGTTCTTATAGAAGCTCCAGCACCAAGTACGGGTGAATCACGAAAGCTACAGCCTAAGTATAAGGGTCCGTACGTCGTCACGAAAGTTCTACGATACAACCGATATGTCATCGAAGATATGTGTGGTATGCAACGATCGCAAAGGAAGTATAGTACAATTGCAACATCAGATAAAATGAAGCCGTGGTGTGCATTGTTCCCGGAAGTCGATGATGATGGTGATCCCGAAAACAATGACGATATTGAGGATGGTGACGAATCATCATAACTCGGGGCGAGTTTTCGTCAGGAGAGGCCGAGTTGTCATTGCTCATTTCAGTTAATTGGCAACTCTCGCTTATTTGAGTATTATCTATTTCATTTCATTTCATTTTATTTCATTTTCTTGTATTTATACTCGTTTCTCTGGCTCATTTGCATTTGAGTTGAATTTGTATGGGCAGTCGTAAATTGGAGTTTAATAAAGATACATGGAAAATAAACTGTTGTTGGCGACAGTATGCATTAATTCCCAATGTAGCCATATGGCTACCAAACCCTACCACCCACTGAAATACAGACATCAAAAAAAATTTTAATGCAGGATCATTTTAAATGCTATTTATACTAGAAAAAAACATTGTTTGATTTTTTTCTACATCTGCTTCTTAATTTGGGAAGGAGAGGGTTAAGAAGCTCATTCGAAACCTGTAATATAAGCTCTATTTTGATTTAAGCGCATATACATCTGCGCTTAAATTTTGTATGGATTTCTTAGCGCACAGGGCTATAGTTTTAACTAATAGAGATATGATAACAACCATCAACTGATTGTCTATTGGAAAAAAGTCGTCAATCAGCCAAAAGAAAATTCTGCGCATCGTATAATTACCAACATGGGTGCGCTCATACGTTTTTTTCAAGTTTAGGTGCCTGACTGACGCATAATCCACCGCCCGCGGAATGACTGACGGTTGGTTTTAGTTTCTTATTATCATAAATATTATATATACAAAAGCTCAGCATTTATAAAATTGCTTGAAATTTGCACTTTTTTGTCATGTTAAGGTGCCTGACTGACGCATAATCCACCGCCCCCGGAATGACTGACGGTTGTTTTTAGTTTCTTATTAACATAAATATTATATATACAAAAGCTCAGCCTTTATAAAATTGCTTCAGAAAGTGCTTTTTTTCACGACTTCCGCAGCCTCCCACCCGCGCACCCACCGATGGTATTGTGACTGACGATCGGTTTCGTAATTGGGAACGTGACTACGACACACAGTTTTAATCTCAGCCTTTATAAAATTAATCGAAAAAACAGCCGCTGCCTCTTGGGCTATTATTGCATTCCATTTCATGCCCAGTTTTTGTGGAGCTGGAATCGTGAAATTTCAGAAAATCTGCATCGAGTAAGTCAGATTTTGGGATATCTTTGAGGAGATCGGGGTGATTAGCCGTTATCTTTTTCAGTGGAAAGCCGGCTGATTTTAGTGCTTCAATAACTTGGTGAAGCGAGTCGAGAGTGGACTGTATGCTGTGTTCGCCCGATAAAATATCATCTACGTATGTTTGGTGCAGCAAGATATCGTGAGCGAGAGGGTGGGAGTGTTGCGAGTCTTCTGCGAGTTGGTGGAGTGTGCGTATTGCAAGATATGGGGCACAGTTGACGCCAAATGTCACTATCTTCAATTTGTAATCTTCCATGGGGAGTTCTGGAGATTTTCGGAAGAGGATTCTTTGATAATCCTGGTCTTCCTCGTGTACGAGTATTATGTATACGATACATTTTTTCGATATCGCCATTAAAAACGTATTTAAAAAGTCGCCAATTGAGTAGGACGAGCATTAAATCGTTTTGGAGAATGGGTCCCGTATGGAGAATATCATTCAGGGAATTTCCTGAGTACGAGATTTTTTAGGCGTTGAATACGACGCGAACCTTTGTCGTTTTGCTGTCGGGTTTTAATACAGCATGGTGAGGGAGATAAAACGATAAATATTTTCCGTTTTCGACTGTCTCGCGGGGTGGAATTTTTTCCATATGTCCCAGAGTGATGTATTCGGCCAGAACCTCCGAGTATTTATCCTTTAGTTCTGGCCGTTTTTCCAGGGATCGTTCGACGCTTAAATACTGCAGCTGGGCTCCAATGCGCGAATGTCCTAGGGCGAGAGTATTGGGAAATTCCGATTTAAAGGGGAGTCTTACCACGTATCGGCCATCGTCTTGGCGGCGAGTGGTTTTGCGGTAAAGGTCTTCGCAAAATTTGTCATCCTCAGAGAGAGTTGGGGTAGTGGGTACTTCTTCTTGTTGCCAGAACGTTTGAAGTAGAGTGTTGAGAGAGTCGTTGGGGTTTTCTCTCACTTGAGTAGAAAAGGTGTGTACCTTTTCTTTGATGGGTCCGCTGATTATCCACCCAAATATTGTGTTTTGAGCTAATAAACAGCCGCTAACATTGGCTTGTAAACCTTGTAGCATAATTTGTGGGGTGAGATCGCTGCCTATAACCATATCGATTTTTGAGGATGTGAAACAGTTAGGGTCAGCGAGAGTGAGTGTTGAGATCTGTTGGAGGTTAATATGTGACACCTTAAATGATGGGAGAAAGTGTGTCAGTTTGGGTAATATTATTGCTTGAGTTCTGATTTGGGTACTTAAGTCTGACGAGCAAAGAGTTATCTCGCAGATCTTAGTAGTTTTTCACTACCATACCGCCCATACCTGAGATTTCGTAATGGGTTTCTTTGGTTGGTAGTTGCAATATTTTTTGAATCCGAGAGGGAACAAAGGTTTTTTCCGACCCTTGGTCAATTAATGCACGAATTTTGTGGTATTCGCCTTTTGAGTGTATGGTGACCAAGGCCGTGGGTAGTAGAGTCGTTTCGTTGCTACTAGAGAAGTGGGTTGTTGTTCTATTTACTGGGGTCGAGATTTGGGGTTGACAGGCCTCTGCAGAGGTTGAGGGTTGGTCTGTGTAGTTGTTTGGGGGTGGCGCTACTTGGGTTGTGGCATATGCCTGGCTGTTGCCTTTGTGAGTTTTGAGTTGTATTTTGAGTTCTTGCGCTATTTTGTGGTTTTGCATGTGAATGGAGTAGGGAATGATGTCGTTTCTGGCAATAAGCGCAAGTGAAACTGCTACGACAATCATTTTCCTTAGGTGAGTATGCAAGGCAGTTTGAGCAGTAACCATTGTTTTTAACAAATTCGTTACGCTCTTGGGGTGAGAGATCTCTGAATTTCACACAATTCATTAGAGAGTGATTCAGATTGCATAGTTTGCAAGTGCTTCGAGCCGGATAACCGGTTCCTCATGGGATAACTACCTACTAGACGATGTTTATGTTTATGCAACTTATGCTGTATAGCTTTCGTTCGTGCATTTGCATGCGGCTGTGAAAAACTGCGGTAATTCTTGGCACTCTAGTTTGGCACTCTCGCCCAACCTTGGAGCCGCAATCACGCTCCTCCCCAACTGAATACATTCAAGGGTTGTAAATATGGTATGTATGTGCATATATACATCCAATATATGCACATTAGAGTGCGTTTAAAATTCAAATTAACGATATTTTACTGTATCGCCCCCTCAATCTGTAGTAACATGGTCAAAGATATCACACATAAATTTTGGTCCCGATTGGTGGCGGTTAAGGCGTGGCGCATTGAGGTCAAAGTTCAGAAAACTCTTTAGGGTCAAAAAATCAAAATATTTTTTTTTTATTATCTAATACCCAAAATTAATACTTCTATACCCAATGATAACAAATATAAATTTTGGTCCCGATTGATGACGGTTTACTGTTGTTTCAAGAGGGTTAAAGTTCAGATTACCATATGCGCCACTAAAAATGTAAGTCTTCTATGGCAATCTGAACATTGACCCCCTTAAAACACCACTAAACCGTCATCAATCGGAACCAAAATTTATATTTGTTATCGTTGGGTATAGAAGTATTAATTTTGGATATTAGACAATTAAAAAAAATATTTTGATTTTTTGACCCTTCATAGAGTTTTCTGAACTTTGACCTCAATGCGCCACGCCTTAACCGCCACCAAACGGGACCAAAATTTATGTGTGATATCTTTGACCATGTTACTACAGATTGAGGGGGCGATACAGTCTTTTTATGAACTTTTAAATTTTTCATACAAATTAAAAGCACCCTAATGCACATATGTACTAGACATATACGCCGCCGATTGACGCCGCCGCCTCCGCGCCGATTACCTTCATAATCGGCCGCCGTCGCCATAATCCGTGAAATCGGCGAAATGGAGCGAGATGTGTACATATTTTCCTAGTTTTTCTAACTGCTAAAGTTCTTCAAAATTAAAAAAAAAAAAAAGGAACCAATCGACGTGTTTTGACCTCAGGAACACGAAGCTTAATGCGGAAATGTTTTGTTTTTTGCCGGTTAAAAGTTATTAACAAAAACTTTCGCTGTTCCCTACTTTACTAGTCTCAGTCCTAAAGAATTTAAGCTACTGGAAAATTTCAGTTCGTTGGCTTACATAATTTTTTCTCAGATACGGAACTTTTCTGGGATCTCTTCCATTTAGTCCTACTTCTCGAGGTCTGTTGCTAATTGTTCTACTCAAAACTGCACTATTTCAACCCTCCTTGATATCATTAGATGCCGAAAATGATCCCAAACATGCCTCCAGAATCGAAAACTCATAGTTTGAACGTAAGAAAGTTTCTGTTTTTGAGTAGCCCTCACAGTTGTCGAACCTCAGCCCTATAGGGAATATTAAAGAAGACGATGGGGGATAAAAAATGGAAAAATAAGCAAGAGTTATGGAAAAAATTTAAAGAAGCTTGGTACTTAATACCGGTTGCAAATTGCGCTGATTTGGTCAACCCTATGCCACGAAGAAGTAAGGAAGTTATAAAAAATAAAGGAGCTTCAACTAAACATTAGTTTAAATCTAGCTGCAGCAGTAATATTGTAGTTTATTTGAAAAAACAATCGAATTTAAAGTTTGTCCCTATTATTATTTTCAACTTAAATTATACATTTCATTATTTTTATTCATAAAAATTAAATTATTATACAAAAACCACCCCAGAGTCATTGAAGCATCTCCTCTCCGTGTAAGCATCAATATATGGTAATTATTATTTGGTTTTAAAATGAAATAAATGGAGAATTGCAAAATTTTGTCCCTACTATTTTTTGCAACACTGTATATACATATATTTATTTTAAAGTGCCTTATATATATATAATTATATGTATGCATGTTTATTATCATACAAAATAAGCAAATGAATTTAAATTTACCCTTACATATGGATTTGTGCATATATATAGTACTTCTACAATTTAGACAACGAACATTTGGACACAGCAACATATGAGGACCAAAGTTCAGACTACGTTACTCTCCAAACCGACCTGAACAGGGAACCACATGTAATATTATAACAAGACGGATGAAAGAAAGGACTACGAACCAATCGCTATATGTTCCACATATTTACAGCGGATAAAAGATGAACGGGTGGGAGCTGCACTGGGTTGTACGGAGCTTGGGGTTAAAAAATCCTTCTTTCAAGCATTGATACGTACAGGCGATTCCCAGTGGATGTCAACTTGCAAGATCGCCAAAATTATACTTCGGTCATACAACTTAAAAACTGCAAACTATCTACTCACACTTTCTGGAGCAGACTGGCGGTCACAGTGTGGAGCGTCAAATGTAATTACACAAGCGCAAACATACATACGTAATAAATTTCCATACATTGTATTGTCACACGCTGGCGCTGACTACTTTGTCAGCCCCACACAAATTGTAATGTACACAAAATTGCTGACGCTGCCATTCTCACGCTTCCAATGTTATTCTAAGCCTAAGCGCTCATAGGAGCATACATATGTACATGTATGTAGGTACATGTACATATGTACAATATACCGTGGGAAAGAGTCCCATTATTTTTAAGTACTTAGTGTAAATATGTATCATAGTAAATAAGTAGTACATAAGAACAAATATTGTATAAAAGGAGAATATTTTGAATAATAAATTCAATTCGTTTTTTCGCAACCAAAGCGTAAGTTGTTTTACCTACTACATGGCGATCCTTGCCAGATAAGTCGTGGCAATTTATTTTTGCCTTCATTTATCTACGTGGCAAGGAAGTCATCGCGACGCGGGTTTTTTTTATAATCATTGGACTAAGAAGGATACTCAATCATTGCACGAAGAAGGATACTCAATCATTGCACGAAGAAGGATACTCAATCATTGCACGAAGAAGGATACTCAATTTATGAAAAATTTGATTGATCATTGGACGGATAGGAACATAATTGAAGTGGAATAATAAAATCGGTCAAGCAATGCACGAAGAAGGATACTCAATTTATGGGAAAATTTGATTGATCATTGGACGGATAGGAACATAATTGGAGTGGAATAATAAAAGCAGCCCAGCAATGCACGCAAACTAGGGCAGTTACAGCAGCAGCAACTGTAAAAAACGTAGCAACAAAAGGGCCGAGCGAAAAGACAACATAATCTTAATTTTCCGACCAGCAGCAGCAGCCATAGAATTAATGTATTTTATTTAATATACACACGTATATATCTTTAACATTGCTTCTGGCAACCTAACGGCTGCCTACTCAGTGGCAAAAATTGAAAAATTCTTGCCTCATTTTTTTTTATTTTTCAATACTAACCCCATCAGGGTATTCCTTTTTCATGGTCAGTCAACAAGAGGTTGACGAGATTTTCGAGCGGTGGAACAGGTTCTTCATCGAAAGAGAACAGCCACCGCCAGAAAATATCAGGCAGGGTCCTTTGCCGATAACAATCGAGGAGTATCGGCAAAGACAACAAACTAATAGAAGGGTGGAGGAACCCAAAATTCCGAAGCCCATATCCTTCAAACGAAAAAGGGGTGGCAAAGCTTTTAAAATACGAAAAGCCCTTGCCACCATCCACGAGGAAATTAACCTCGCAACCACCATTGAGAAAAAGAAGGAATTAAAAAATAAGTTAAAAAATATAAGAAAAATGTTTAAATAAAGAAAAAAAAATATATAAATGTAATTAAAATAAAAAGTGGAAATATCTTTTGTTCATTTCAAGCATGTCTAGGCCTAGAAACCCAATTGTTGATTTATCTAGCGGAGTAGAAATAAGAGAGTTAATAGATTACGACAGGGAATTGGAATGGTTGAGAAGATTTTGGCGTCGCATAGGAATGACTAGGGAACCAACAATAGAGGACGTTATTAACCCAACAACACAAGTAGAAGAAATACAACGAATGGGTGAAGTTTTCGGCATTCCAAGATTCCATTAAGATTTTTTTTATACAAATAAACCAATATGGGTGGCAAAACATCCAAGATAGACAAACCAAATGCCAATGTGGTTAATTCCATTGAAGTGGTTGATCATACTGAATCCTTGGATTCAATTAAATTCATTTTACTCGTTATTGCAATCATTAGTTGCATCAATTTATTTTTGAAAATATACTCAACCCACAATAAAATTCTGAAAAAGAGATACATTTCTCGCGCTAACGATCTAGATAAAGTTTAATTTTGTATAGCCCAATGGAAACGTGGGACGCAATTTTAAAGGAGCTCACCGAAAATAAAACAAACGCGGAAAAATCGTATAAATGCATATGCAAAAACATAAAAATAAAAACTGAGACAGTAAAGAAGCATCTAAATATTATACTGTTATCATTAAATAATTTAGGAAAAATCATACGCAGGGTAAAAAATAGTCTAACAAAAGCTCATCAGTTAGAAGCAGAGCAAATATTTTCAAGCGTTAGAGATAAATTAGTATCATCGTTATCAAGATATTACATTGATGTTGATGTGCCAACCTCCCACGAAAAACATTTTGAGATCGATTTAGACACTTGGTTGTCCGAATACGAGGGAGAACAGGAAGTAGAAGAGAAAATTCCTCAAGGCACCCCTCAATCCGCTCAAATCGAAATTGTTGAGCGAGAAGAAACATCTACACAAACTGAACAAAACTCGCCAATAGAAGCGAACATGGCACAAACAACAATAGCATTTATCAAAACGGCGTCATCGATCTTACCAGAGTTCGATGGCAAACCCGAAAACCTACCCAGTTTTCTGGATGCCCTTGATATTCTCGAGCAAATCAAAGAGACACATGAGGCTGTCGCAGTATCTATCATAAAGACAAAGTTAAAAGGTACAGCCAGAAATTTTATAAGCACTGAATCCTCCATTCAGGCAATAAAACAAAGTTTAAAATCAAGAATCAAAGGCGAATCAGTAGAAGTTTTGACAGCAAAACTAATGAACATACAACAGCGCAGCAAAACTGCAAATCAGTACACTTCAGAAATTAAAAATCTAACAAAATCGTTGGAAGGAGCATACATATCCGACGGACTAACTCCAGAGTTAGCAACCAAGTATGCTACACAATCAGCTGTGAAAGCTATGTGTAAAAACTGCTCCAACGAAAAAGTGAAAACAATTATGCAAGCTGGAACGTTCACCTCGATGAACGAAGCTGTCTCAAAATTCACAAATAGCTGCACTGAAGTAACTGGAAACCCAAACTCATTACTTCACATCCGCCAACAAAACTATTACCGCGGTAGCTTCCGTCGAAGTTATCAAAGTAATAATAACAGAAGTAACCAAAGACGCGCGTTTCCCACGCGCTACAATTATAACAATAACAATAACATGCAAAGGCGAGACTATAGAAACCAAACACGCTCAAATGCTCGCAATAACAACAACAATAACAATACAAACAGCACACGAAACATACGTAGCTACGATCAACAGGAAAACCAGCAGACTCCACTTCAACAGTAGAGAGAAAAATTTTTGTATTCAATTTACATTTGAACAGCTACATATCTTCCAAGTCAACATTAAATAACTCATTTTCTACTCTCCTAGTAGACACAGGAGCAGATATATCAATTATTAAGAAGGGTCAAATTCAGAATGATGTTTCAATTGATAATTCACAAAAAACAGATTTAAAAGGCATTGGTCAGGGTATAACAAGCACCCTTGGAACAGTTAAAGCAGATTTGAAGGGTGACGATCTCTTGATTCGACATAAATTTCACATAGTAGAAGATGATTTCCCAATCCCATGTGACGGAATTTTGGGACTAGATTTCATTAAAAAATATAATTGCATTTTGGACTATCAAAATAATAAAGATACTTTGATATTACGTCCACATGATTTCCCAGAGGATATAGCAATTCGAATGACAAATGAGCCAACAATTAATAGTATATCAGTACCAGCAAGATCAGAAGTAATTAGACAAATTAAAATTAATAATAATAACGAATTATTTATACCACATCAACAATTAGCCGAAGGTATTTTCATTGCCAATTCAATAGTAAATCCAAATCAAGCATTTGTTAGAATTATTAATACAACAGATAAAAATGCAACTATTCAAAATTACAATATTAATACAGAAAATTTAGACGACTACATTATTGTAAATAATAAACAGAAAAATGAAGAAAACAATAAAGAAAAACTAGAAAGATTAAATAAAAATTTTCCATCATTTGCTAAATCTCAACTTAATACTTTATGTTCAGAATACATAGATATATTTGCATTAGAATCAGAACCTATAACCACTAACAATTTTTATAAACAAAAACTTTATATGAAAGATGATACCCCAGTCTATATTAAAAATTACAGAGTACCAGAGGCACATAAACAGGAAATTAACAAACAAGTAAATAAACTAATTCAAGATGACCTAATAGAACCATCTATATAATATAATATAATATATAATATAATAGTCCAATTTTACTAGTACCGAAAAAATCACTACCAGGTAATAACGACAAGAGATGGAGACTAGTTATTGACTATAGACAAGTAAATAAAAAACTAACCGCAGATAAATTCCCATTACCAAGAATTGATGATATTCTGGATCAATTGGGAAGAGCAAAATATTTTTCTTGCTTGGATTTAATGTCAGGCTTTCACCAAATAGAACTAAGCCCAGAATCAAGAGATATAACATCATTTACCGCAGACAATAGTACATACAGGTTCAAAAGATTACCTTATGGTCTCAAAGTAGCACCAAACTCATTTCAGAGAATGATGACTTTGGCATTCGCAGGTCTAAAGCCATCACAAGCATTCCTATACATGGATGACTTAGTAGTATTAGGATGTTCCGAAAATCATATGATTAAAAATTTAAAAGACGTATTCGCAACTTGCAGAAAATATAATTTAAAATTACACCCAGATAAATGTATATTTTTCAACCAAGAAGTTACTTATCTTGGACACAAATGCACAAGTGAAGGAATTTTACCTGATCCCAGTAAATACAAAATAATTCAAAATTACCCAACTCCCAAGAATGCCGACGAAGCTAAAAGATTTGTCGCATTCTGCAATTACTATAGAAGATTTATACCAAATTTCGCAGAATACTCAAGAATATTAACAAGACTTTGCAAAAAGAACATAGTTTTTAATTGGACAGAAGAATGTGAAAAATCATTCAATTATTTGAAAAATGCATTAATCAGCCCAAATATTTTACAATACCCAAATTTCGATAAAGAATTTTATATAACAACAGATGCAAGTGGATACGCCTGCGGAGCAGTGCTAAGTCAGGAATATGAAGGAAAACAATTACCAGTTGCTTATGCCTCTAGATCTTTCACAAAAGGCGAAATAAATAAAGCAACAATTGAAAAGGAATTAGCAGCCATACATTGGGCTATCACTTATTTCAGACCGTACGTCTACGGTAGAAAATTCACAATCAAAACAGACCATCGACCCTTAACTTACCTTTTTTCGATGAAAAACCCATCATCAAAACTAACTAGAATAAGACTAGATCTGGAAGAATATGACTTTGAAGTGGAGTACATAGCTGGAAAAGAAAATTATGTTGCGGATGCACTATCACGCATTAATATAAATGATTTAAAAGACATGTCAGTTAAAGCATGCCATATAATGAGAGTCACAACACGATCAGAATCCAATAAAAATACCAATAATAAAAATTCCAATAATAAAAATACAAAAGAAAACTGTCACGAAGAGAACATAAAAATATATGAAGCGCTAAATAAATGTGAAGTAAAAAAGCTAGCTCAGCTCGTTTTCGATCCCCCGAAACTGCAGTTCAAAAAGGGAAAGAAAATTTGTAGCGAAATAAATATTGATAATTTAATTGTTGAGGCGAAGATTGATTCAGGTCAATCCTTTGCCAGGTTTTCAAAAGAAACCGGCAATTTAAAAGTCGATAATAATGAAATTGTTGAGGCGAAGATTGATTTAGATCAATTCTTTGCCAGGCTTATGAAAGAAGCCGGCAATTTGAAAATAAATAAAATACAATTGTCCTTAGGAGACAAATTGTTTAAAAATAATTATACTCGAGTAGACACATTTAAAGATATAGGTACCAAAGTTCTCAAAAATTTAACTATTGCATTAACTCCGGAGGTTATGCACGTGACAGATAAAGAAGTAATTAAAAAGATATTACAAAAATATCACGATGATCCTGTTAATGGTGGCCACCCAGGAATCAATCGCACAACCAATAAAATTAAACAGAAATATTATTGGAAAAATATGAAAAATGAAATAAAAAATCATATTAAAAAATGCATTCAATGCAATAAAAACAAAATTAATAAAAATTTGAAAGAACCAATGACAATAACAGAAACGCCAACAAAAGCGTTTGATATAGTTCAAATTGACACAATTGGACCATTTCCAAAATCATTGAATGGAAATGAGTATGCAGTCACTATAATATGTGACTTAACCAAATATCTAGTAGCAATTCCAATTGAAAGCAAACATGCAAAAACAGTAGCCAAAGCTATTTTCGAACATTTCATTCTCATTTATGGATGTATGAAAACCATACTAACTGATATGGGAACGGAATATAAAAATAACGTTTTTGAAGAACTGTGTAAATTATTAAAAATAGAACACAAAACCTCAACACCTTACCATCATCAAACGTTAGGCACTGTTGAACGCAGCCATAGAACATTCAATGAATATGTACGTTCATACATATCCATTGACAAGGACGATTGGGATGAGTACCTCAAGTACTTTACTTATTGTTACAATACAACACCTTCAACAGTTCATGGTTACTGTCCTTTTGAGCTAATATTTGGAAAACCGGCAACGACATACAACTTTTTACAAGAAAATACAATTAGCCCATTATATAATTACGAGGCATATGATAAGGAAATTAAATTTAGGTTACAAATAGCACAGGAAAGAGCTAATAGGTTAATAAGGCAGGCTAAGGAAAAACAAAAAATTAATTACGATAAAAACGTACAACTTAAGGAAATAAATATAGGAGATTTAGTGTTAGTCAGAGACGAAGCAGGACATAAGTTAGATAGTAGATAAAAAGGGACCTATAAAGTAACAAATATTGATAAGCACAACAATTATAGTTTAACTCCCTATAGAGTAGTAAATATTGATAGGAACAATAATTATAATTTGACTCCCTATAAGGTAGAAAGTATAGGTAAAAATAATATTAATACAGAAAAGAAAATCATAGTACATAAAAATAGACTTAAAGCAATAACATAAGACGTTCCCACTTTTTACATCACAATAAATATGTAAGTATAAAAATAGGAACATAAATGTTCAATTTTAATTTTTATTGAAACTAAATACTCGCTTCATTGAATCCACAAATGAAGCGAGCATTTTTTTTGGAAGGGTGATGTGGAGCGTCAAATGTAATTACACAAGCGCAAACATACATACGTAATAAATTTCCATACATTGTATTGTCACACGCTGGCGCTGACTACTTTGTCAGCCCCACACAAATTGTAATGTACACAAAATTGCTGACGCTGCCATTCTCACGCTTCCAATGTTATTCTAAGCCTAAGCGCTCATAGGAGCATACATATGTACATGTATGTAGGTACATGTACATATGTACAATATACCGTGGGAAAGAGTCCCATTATTTTTAAGTACTTAGTGTAAATATGTATCATAGTAAATAAGTAGTACATAAGAACAAATATTGTATAAAAGGAGAATATTTTGAATAATAAATTCAATTCGTTTTTTCGCAACCAAAGCGTAAGTTGTTTTACCTACTACAACAGACTAACAGGCCAAAAATACCAGCAAGCTAAAATACTAGAATTAAAATTTGGTTTGTTTTATTATACGATTTTTATAAGTACATATCGTCGGTCTCCTGCCAGAAACACGAATGTGAAAATTTTTTTAAGCACGATGTCTGCTCTTTATCGGGTATATATTGATGTAATTACAATTTATATTTGTATAAATTCTTGTGTAAACATACATACATAATATGTACTTGTATATACATAAGCATATATACAAATATTAATTGCCATTATATCAATATATACCAGATAAAGAGCAGACATCGCACTTAAAAAAATTTTCACATTCGTGTTTCTGGCAGGAGTCCGACGATATATATGTATGTATACATACATATTTATGTAAGAAATCTATCTATCTATCTATTACGTATGTATGTAAAGATATTTTATTTATTTTATCCCTTTTATTGTCACAAATATAGCACCGCTTCGACATTTTTTAATTTTTTAATACGAGAATCAAATAATAAATATCGCACGTTTTATGCAATAGGGATTTAACTAAAAAAAAATTTTTTTTGGGAAAACGCAAATAAAGTTTTATAATTTCAAATAGTTTCCTTCTACGGCTAACTACAAAATCACTTTTATTTCCGCCATTTTTATCTTTTTGAGTATTTTATAAGATTAGACTCAAAGGCACTACCCAGTTATTGAAATATATGGCAAAATCCAAGAAATCGAAAATTTCGAGTTAAATCCCTATTGCATAAAACGGGCGATATGTAAATTCCCTATAATTTTTTTAATGTGCCGTCACTGCGGTTTATTTTGAATTCATAAGTCATTTTTCAAATTTGATTGCTCGGTTTTCTCTTTCTTTTTTATATTTCTGAACTGTAATGTTGGCTGATGGAACTCGTAGGTATTACGAATATAGGAGTACTATATATATGGATTTGTGTATATTCTTTAATATTTATTTTCTTTATTTTATATTTTAGTTTATGTAACAATTGTTTTTTGCTGTTAATAAAAAAGATTCAACAATTTAAGGTGGAAATTAGTTTATTTATTCCATTCAGGCAGCGTTATTAAGGTAACTAAATAAAATTAATATTTGAATAAGGATTGTGATTTGTAGATTTGGGGCAGGCGCGCAGGCGAGAAAAAGCACGCCGGCGTCGCCGCCGAAATGTTTTTGGAATGGCGCCGCCGCCGCCGGAATCACTGTCGGCGTATATGTCTAATATGTACATACACACGTACATATGTACACACTACCCAAAAAGATGCTACACCTCCCCGTAGCCACCCACACCCTACCCAACAAAAGATGCTATATCTCCCCGTAGCCAAACCCACTTCAATTCCCTCCAAAAAAGCAACTCGCCTTCCCCTCTCCCATCAAAGCTTAAACAACAACGTTTTATAAAAAGAGCGAAAAGTTTAATTTAAAACGACTAAAATTGAATGCCAATGTTTTCAACAGCTACTATAATATGTCATGAACCCCGCAAGACCCCAGTGCTTGCAATATTTGACAAAAAAAAAAACTACTTGGTTTACTTTCCCAGAAAATCGGCCATATGCGTATACGTAAAAAGATTCTTTGCCAACTTTATTGTTTGTAGCATTGGCAACAAATAATATATTGTATTGGTTTCTAAGATTTTCTAAATTATTGTTGGGTAAGAATTTCTGAAACGGGTCACCCAAAACATAAAATATTTCGGTTTTGGTCGGCAGTCGCGTTTTTGGAAAGCTCTTTGTGACACCAATAAACACCTGATGTTGTTTTTGGCGACAAAAATTTTTTTTTTTGTTATATATAAGCAATTAAATTTTTTTGACTTTTTTTAAACGCGATTGCAGCGATATACCTAACCGATTTTGACAATTAAACCAGCATTTTCTTTGTTTTTTAAAGTTTTTTATTATCATATGTTTAAAAAAAAATAAAAAAATTTTTTAAGTTAAATTCTTATGAAATTTCTTGAATGATGGTCGCAAAAATTGTGTTCTCCGCCTCCTTTCCATAAAAAAAAATTAGCCGCATGTGCAAAATTTTACTACCTATAATATTCAGAAGTAAAAAAAAATGGATCGCAATAGGGAAAAAATTAGTAATTTTTTATATGAAACTGAAATATGAAAATCTGTTCATTTAAACGCTTACAACTAGAGCTGTCAAACTATCGATAGTCACGACCATCGATGTTTTACGATAGTCCTAAGGGTGACTATCGATACTATCGATAGTATCGACCCATTTTATATGTTTTTTTCAAATCCATTTATTTTTCGCTGCCTTACTTTTAAAAATACCAACTGATTTTCCAATTCATAAAAATTTTTTTGTAAGAATAATAACACATCGACTTTTTTTGGTTTTAAACTCGACCGCCTATCACTTACAATTAAACCAGCTTTACTGAACATGCGTCCAGACTCTACTGCGCTGGTTATAATAGCGGAACGGGACGGAAGCCGTACCGATAGAGAACGGTGACAAACATAAGGCAGTTATAATAGTGCGTTAACTGCCGTCTTTGACATTTGCCACAGCTGTAAATATTGTACTTTGTTTACCAATTTAAAACAGGAAACTTTCCACTTACCCCAACAAGGAAACTTTCAATTTGTTGGTGATTTCATGACGACACACGCCGTTATTAAGTCTTTCCTCGAATTCGCTCATATTTATTTTATAAAATGTTTAAAAAAAATTTTTGCTAACGGTATTCTGTTTTGTCACAGCAAAGAGAACTGTCAAATTGCCGTAAGAATACGGAAGAAATCTAAAATCAACAGATGCTTACGGTTCTCACCGCTTTCTACCGTTCATTGTAATCAATCACATGCCTTTCACATACAATAGATATTAAAGTCACAGCTGCATCCGTTGCGTTACGGCTATTATAACCAGCGAGTACAGATGATGCCGTGATACAAAAAAAAATTGTTTGCAGGTGGGTTTGTGTTTGGTGCAGAGTTAACTTGCTCCAAGTACTGGCTCTTCTTCAGGATTACATCGGTTTTTTTGCTCTCTGTATTTGATTCAACACTTCGGAAATTTTTGGTTTCTTATACGGCAATGTGTTCTCAATAAAAAATTGTGCTTTGAGAATTAATGTGGAAATGGGTAAATGTCAAATGCGCTGGGAAAGAGTATATACGATAGTCGCGATAGTAGTAAAACTATCGATAGTTATTTAAAGTGACTAGACTATCGATACTATCGATAGTATCGTCGATAGTTTGACAGCTCTACTTACAACTCTTGAGCCGTGTTACGGAATCGCACGACATTAAGGGCCTTTTCACATTACTCGGTACGACATCGGATCGACATTTTTTGCTCGGTATTTCCAGCTTACCGAAACGATTCCGCGTTGCTGTGTTTTTCATACTTGTGGGAATACTTTCGGTGCGTTATCGGCATAAAATAGGAAAACAAACATCGAAATTTGCAAAACAAAATTTTTAACTTCAACAAATCACTCAATAATAACAATAATGTCTTCTAGCGAAGTCGAAAACATTATAACTTGCTACATTTATAGCCGAAACGAGTTTTTTACTGACTTTGTTCTTCTGCTTTTATTACGCCGCAAAAATCTATGCAGTAATTCCTCAAATTTTACTGACCGGTCTTGCCGCGCTGCGGTATACCGAAATTAATCCGCTCCGATTTCATGTATGCAAGACTAATGTGAAAGTGCCAATTGAAATACATGTGGTCGGTAAGGTTTCGGTATACTTTCGGTAAAAACCAAAAATGTCGATCCGATACCGCACCGAGTAATGTGAAAGCGCTCTAAGTACGCTTATTTACTATAATACCGTGAAGCCGTAAGACATAATCTAGCCAACATCGGAAAAGTGGGAGTGGTACCTCCCATACTAACTAATGCTTTCAATTCATGTAAATCTTTCAATATTTTTCATAAAACAGTGGCGATAGATAGATAAGTAAAGTAGATGTTGAATACATACAAAATAACTGGAACTTGTTTATTTTACTGCGAATAAAAATAAATGTACATATGTAGGTATCACATATTTTTAGTTCTCGACTTGCATGGGAATATACGAGATTTCTTAGCCTATAACTCGACAAATAATTGAGATATTATGACGAAACTTGGTTAATACACGAATCGAATTAAGTGTTGCGGTAATCGGGATTATCACTGCCGTCTGTCAATGCTATTACACTATTTGGTGAAACCCAAAAGTAAGTTAGCCCCAAATCTGGGCTAACTTAAGTCAAAATATAGTTTTGGCTTTAGTCACGTTGGTAAAAGTTTTTATTCTGTAAAAATCCTGAGTTATATTATATGTACACTTTTGCTTATAACTTTTGATTGGATTGTCCGATTGATACCAAAATTAGACAGCATCTAAATTACTACACGTAATACTTGAAAACGCCAAAAAAAAAATGTACTAAGTCGACTTAGTACAGTATTGTTTGGAAGCGTCGATATATGCATATGAGTTTAAATATCCATACCGTTATCAAGTAAAATAAATTTGAAAATACTTGTTTATTGGAAATCTCTTGATAACACTACCCGACAAAAAAATATCCTCGACATTTGATATTTGATTCCTATGTATCCCTACTGATTCCAAATATGTAATCAAATGGTAGAACAGTATAACAGAACAAAAGATTTGTTTTTGTGCAAAAAATAAGTTAAATACAAGATGTATAAAATATCGAAGATATCAAAATTTTTGAAATTTTGTCGGGTAGTGTAATTTGAAAATTTGTATGGGGAATTTTGGGCAATTATGGGTAATTTGAATATTTTTTTGGGTAATCCCAAGGATGGCTCCGTGTGTAGAAGTCCACGTAAGGGAAAGCTTCTGACTGCCATCCACCTGGGGGTGGCCAGAGCGATTCTTCTGCATGCGGAGCAAGCAGCTCACGACTTCCGCGCAGTGTCCTCTGGATAGCCACCGAACACCAGTTTGGTGGTGAACTAAAGTGAGAAGGCGACAACTCGACAAGGCCACTCCGACATATTCGGTTTAAGGGCTTGTTGAGGGGAATAACTGCAGCGTCTGTTCACCAGAAGGTGCGGCTGCGAGCGGGCGTCTGTCTTGGAGCAAGCGGCTCGCTATATAAACGTATAACAATATACAACTCCCGCAGGGCGGGTTGTGCGTCGGGCTTGGGACCCACCACGTAAAAAATCCTATCCAATGAAAAATCCAACAATGCCTCGGATGAGACCACCTCTTTTTATTGACGACCATGGCAAACGTTTAAACGACTATGATTTGAGGTCATGCACCTGGAACGTCCGGACCCTTAATTGGGAAGGTGCCTCTGCCCAGCTGGTTGATGTCCTCGGAAGAGTGAAAGCTGACATCACCGCCATACAAGAGATGCGGTGGAAGGGGCAAGGCAAGAAGAAATGCGGGCCTTGCGCTATATATTACAGTGGCCATGCAGAGAAGCGTATATTTGGTGTTGGTTTTGTGGTGGGAAAGAGACTCAGCCGCCGAGTACTGTCGTTCACGCCAGTGAACGAGCGTCTAGCAACGATCCGCATCAAAGCGAGATTTTTCAACATATCGATGCCTTACTTTCTCAACCTCGTATCTTAAAAAAATGCGATTTTGAGATTTTCATATCAAACGATTCCTATTTTTCTGTTCTATAACTGCAACAAATTCCTATCTCAATAGATTGTGTCTATAGCAAAAAAAATAGGAATAAATATCTTGGTATCTCAATCAATGCTTTTTTCATAACTGCGTCAAACTCTTATCTTAATATACATGTATATTTAAAGGCTTATTAATCGTTTTGTCATCCCCCGTCCGTTCGTCTGTAAACAATCTAACTCGCGCAAAAATTGAGGTATTTTGATGAAATTTGGAATGCAAGTTGGTATCGAGACTGGGACGGTTGGTATTGAAAATGGGCGAAATTGGACCATGACCACGCCCACTTTTCCTATATAGAAAAAGTCGGAAATTTGGTATCTCAGCCACTACTATAGCTAGAGTGATAAAATTTTACCCACGTGTTGAGCTCTGGCCCTTATGAAAAAATTTGATGAAATTTTGGAAAAAAGGGGGTGCCACGCCCACTTATTAAGTGGCAACTATTGAAAGTTTTACTGTAAAACTTTTACAAGCCCTAACTCGGAAACCGTAGCAGATATATCGATGAAATTTGGTATGCGTGATTTACTTAGGTAAACGTTTGGAGGAAAAATTGTCAAAATCGGTTGACGGCCACGCCCACTTTTATATATGTGTATTGTTAAGTGACCTAATAAAGCATTTTAAGCGATATCTCTGTCAATTATAAAGATATATCACTGAAATTTTGCGGCAGGAGTCCAACTACGGACAAAAAACAAAAAACACAAAAATTTTAGAAAATGGGCGGTGCCACGCCCACTTATTAAGGGGAAAACATTGAAAGTTGTATGAGTCGTAACTCAGAAACCGTTGAAGATATATCGATGAAATTTATTACGCGTGATATATTTACTTAGGCAAATGTTTGGACGAAAAATTGCCAAAATCGGTTAACGGCCACGCCCACTTTTATATATGGGAATTATAAAGTGACCTAATAGAAACATTTTAAGCGATATCTTTGTCAAATATAAAGATATATCAATGAAATTTTATGGAAGGAGTCCAACTATGGACATAAAATAAAAAACACAAAAATTTTGGAAAATGGGCGTGGCACCGCCTACTTTTAGAAGCAGGAATATACGAGATTTCTGAGCCTATAACCCTACAAATAATTGAGATGTTATGACGAAAATCAGTTTGTACACTTTAATAACTTGTGGTAATACATGCTCAAATATTTAGAGAAATCGGTTTATGACCACGCCTACTTTTCAGCAAAGATATTTCTGGAAAACCCTTTAGGAATTTGTAACGTGATATCTTTGTAACTAGAAGTCATAAAGGAATGAAATTTTGCACAAAGAATAATATTCATATGCTTAGTTGGATGACTGATAAAAATTTTGAAAATGGGCGTGGCTACGCCTATTTTATGCAGCACTCGCTTTATATAAATCACATCGTATTTCCCTCAAACGCAAACAAACAATGAAAGCATACAGCTGAGTATCTAATGCTCGATTCCACTCGACCTTAGGCTTCCTTACTTGTTTTTTTTTTATAATATCCTCTAACAAATAAAACATTGAATTTAAGCAAAATATTGTTTTTATTTAACAGTTTTGAAGTATCTTTCGTTGTATGCATATAAGTGCAGCAAACTAGTAACTTATAAATCAAGTTTCAAAAATGAAATTATCGTTAATGCAGCAAACTCGTATCTTAAAAAATTCGTTTTATGCGTAAACGAACATAGATAAGTATATAATTTTTAATTGTGCACATAGTTATAATTCATGTCTTAATAATTGCATTAAAATTTTTACATAAAAAACGACGGTAAAAAAATAAACAGTTTTTTTTGTTTCCTGAAAAGTTTCCTTATTTAAGATACGAGGTTGAGAAAGTAAGGCATCGATATCTCTCATCTGCGCCCACGCCCCGACGGAAGAGAAGGACGATGCGATCAAAGACACTTTTTATGAGCAGTTAGAGCATGCCTACGACCGCTGCCCCTGTCACGACATTAAGATTGTGCTTGGCGATTTTAATGCCAGGGTGGGTAAGGAAGGTATCTTTGGCAGCACAGTCGGAAAATTCAGTCTCCACGACGTAACCAGTCCCAATGGGACGAGACTGATCGACTTCGCCGGGTCACGAAACATGGTCATTAGCAGTACCAGATTCCAGCACAAAAAAATACACCAAGCCACATGGCTGTCCCCTGATCGAAAAACGCGAAATCAAATTGATCACGTCATGATCGATGGCAGACACAGCTCCAGCATCCTAGATGTGCGCACAATCCGTGGTCCCAATGTCGACTCCGACCACTATCTTGTAGCAGCCAAGGTACGCACCCGCCTCTGTGCAGCAAAGAATGTGCCAACAGGACAGCAAGGAAAGTTTGAAGTCGAAAGGCTGCACATGACGCAGACAGCCAATGAATACACCACTCGGCTCTCACTCCTGCTCTCTGAGAGCAATCCTTCACCAAACGATGTATCTGAGGAATGGGAACACATCGCTCGTTCACTTCGTATCGCCGCTGAGGAATCTATAGGATACAAGCGAGCTCGCAAAAACACCTGGTACGACAAGGAATGTCGCGATGCCTCGGAAAGAAAGAACGCCGCCTACAGGGCTACATTGTGTGCGGGCGCAACGCGAAGCGTATGGGAGCGTTATCGAACGGCGAGGAAGGAAGAGAGGCGCCTTTTTCGAAAGAAGAAAAGGGAGGCTGAAAGGCACGAGTGTGAAGAGCTTGAGATGCTGGCGGGTAGGAACGATGCTCGAAAATTCTATCAAAAAATCAGGCGGATGACTGAAGTTTCAAAACCGGGGCAAATTCCTGCCGGAATGATAACGGCGATCTGGTAACTGATGTCCAGAGCATACTTAAGTTGTGGAGGGATCACTTCTCCTCCTTGCTAGATAATGGCAACAGTGAAATTGCTGAAGGAGAAGATGTACGACCCGAATCCCCAATAGCAGATGATGGTAGGCATGTTCCACCACCCGATCATGACGAAGTGCGAATAGCAATGTCTCGGCTTAAAAATAACAAGGCCCCGGGCGCTGACGGTTTGCCAGCCGAGCTATTCAAACATGGTGGCGAAGAGTTGATAAGGAGCATGCATCAACTCCTATGCAGAATATGGTCGGACGAGCGCATGCCCGACGATTGGAACTTAAGTGTGCTCTGCCCAATCCACAAAAAAGGAGACTCCACAGTACGCGCCAATTATCGTGGGATAAGCCTCCTGAATATCGCATATAAGGTCTTAGCAAGTGTATTGTGCGAAAGACTGAAGCCCACCGTCAACAAGCTGATTGGACCTTATCAGTGTGGCTTCAGACCTGGTAAATCTACCATCGACCAGATCTTCACAATACGCCAAATACTGGAAAAAACCCATGAAAAAGGAACCGACACACACCATCTCTTTGTCGATTTTAAAGCCGCTTTTGATAGCACGAATAGGAATTGCCTATATGCCGCAATGTCTGGATTTGGTTTCCCCGCAAAACTTATACGGCTATGCCAAATGACGTTGACTAACACCACCAGCTCCGTCAGAATTGGGAAGGACCTCTCCGAACCGTTCGAGACCAAACGAGGTTTCAGACAAGGTGATTCCCTTTCGTGTGACTTCTTCAATTTGATGCTGGAAAAGATAATACGAGCTGCAGAACCTAACCATACAGGAAGCATTCTATACCACAAGAGTGTACAACTGCTGGCGTACGCCGATGATATCGACATCATTGGCACTAACACTCGCGCCGTATGTTCTGCCTTCTCCAAGCTGGATAAAGAGGCTAAGAAAATGGGTTTGGCGGTTAACGAGGACAAGACGAAGTACCTCCTGTCATCACACAAAGAAACAGCACGCCTTGGCAGCCACGTCAATGTTGATAGCTACAAATTCGAAACTGTTAAGGACTTCGTCTATTTGGGAACCAGCATTAACACCAAGAATGATGTCAGCACGGAGATCCAACGAAGAATCACGCTTGCCAATAAATGCTACTTCGGACTAAGTAGGCAACTGAAAAGTAAAGTCCTCTCTCGACAAACAAAAATCACACTCTACAGGACGCTCATCGTTCCAGTCCTCATGTACGGCGCAGAAGCATGGACAATTTCAAAATCAGATGAGATGGCACTTGGAGTATTCGAGAGAAAAGTTCTTCGTAAGATTTATGGACCTTTGCGCGTCGGCGTGGGCGAGTATCGACGGAGATTTAACGATGAGCTGTACGAGCTTTACACAGACATCGACATTGTTCAGCGAATAAAGATCCAGCGGCTGCGTTGGGCAGGTCATGTCGTGAGAATGGACGAAGGCGCTCCGGCCAAGAAAGCATTTCTATCGAATCCCGCTGAACGCAAAAGAAAAGGGAGACCTCCACTGCGTTGGGAAAATCAGGTGGACAGCGATGCTGCCTCCCTAGGTGTTCCCAAGTGGCGCCATGCCGCACGAAACAGAAGCAATTGGCGCGCGCTGTTGGACTCGGCCAGAATCGTCTAGACGGTTAAGCGCCAATCAAGAAGAAGAAGAATCCCAAGAATTTAAAACGGCAACGCTGCACCAATGTCTGAACCTTCAATGTCGGTGAGTTTGCGTTCACATGGCATTCCCATAAGATAGATCGTGTCAGCTGACACGGTCTACGGGCTGCCGTCGGTGTTTAGATTGAACTACTAACACCAAAACTCGACAAAGTTAGGCAACGCTTTATATATAGGGTTATAAAACCCTAATGGCGCCCATTAACCATCCAATTTATCGTAGTACACCGTCGTACGATAAATCGCATGCTTTGCCACCAACATTCCAGCTTCAACATTCGATTTATCGCCAAAAATCATTTTTACCATATATATAATAATATATATTTTACCATATATATATAATACTTATATATATGGTTTTACCGACGCTTTGTAGAGTAAACAACAAGCTTCAACATTCGATTTATCGTCAAACATCATGTTTACCATATATATAATATACCATATATATAATATACCATATATATAAGTATTATATATGTATATGATTTTTACCGACGCAACAACCGACGTAAACAACAAGCCAATACATACGGATTGTGCTGGCTCTACATGTAATAATTGAAAAAAATGCTAATTTTTGTATTATTAAAATATATAGTTAATTGTTTACATTTTTCGCACTTAATATTTTATTTCTCATTTTCAACGCGATGCGCGCGATGCTTTCACTTCAGGGAGAAAAAAATAATGAAGTTTGTGAAACAAATCCACTAACCTTACAATTTATTGTACAACGCGAGAAAATATCAAAATCGTTTGATCTTCATCCAACCGTCTGTCCAACAATCCAACTAACGTGACGATTTGTTGTACAACGAGCACTGAACGAGCCCAAGTCGTACGATAAATTGGATGGTTATGGCCTGGTTATGCTACCAATGTGCTGGTCGAGCACAGTGTAATTGTTGTTGTGCACTCCGACGGTGAGAAAATTTTCGGACTCGCACATCCAGCAAATTTGCTGTGTGAAACAGGCAGCCAGCGACCGAGGTTTCGGGGGTAATAATGTGTTATGTTGTGTATGTGCTCAGTAATAATCATGTGTTATGTTGTGTATGTGCGCTCCAATCATCAATGTACGCATAACCACCTCTCACCAATCACGAAATGTTTCCGATTTTGATTGGCAATTAAGGGCCTTTTCACATTACTCGGTACGACTTCGGATCGACATTTTTTTCTCGGTACTTTCATCTTACCGAAACGAGTCCGAGTTGCAGTGTTTTCACACATGTGGGAATACTTTCGGCAGAAAATTGGAAAACAAATATCGAAATTAAAAATATAAAATTTTAAAATTCAACAAATCACTCAATAATAACAATACTGTCTTTCAGTGAAGACGAAGGCATTGTAGCTTGCAAAATTTATAGCCGAAACGAGATTTTCACTGACTTTATCCTTCTTCTTTTCTTACGCCGCAAAAATGTATGCAGTAATTCCTCAAATTTTACTGACCGGTCTTACCGCATTGCAGTATACCGAAATTAATCCGCTCCGATTTCATGTATACAACACTGAGGGTGAAAACAGAATCGGAACGTAACTACACGACATTGCGACAACGACAGCCTGTCAAAATTAAAACCCATGCATTCTTATGAAAACAATTATAATAAAGACGACGCGGCACGACGTCGTCCACCGAAAAAAATTACGTTGTCGTCAACTTAGGCCGATTTCTAATTTTGGTGACGACGACGAGCGGACGATGAATTGCCACTGCATTATAAAATATGAAAATTTTGACAACTCAATAAATCTAACGAAACTTTACAAAAAAAAGCAGAAGTATTTATACACAACCAAATATAATAACAGTTTAAAGCATTCAATTAATAAATTTAACTATTTAATTTATTATTTTACATTAAAAAATTACGATCAAGAGGTTTTAAATCTGGGTAAACTAAATATTGGATGGGACCAATGCGCGGTATACGATGGTCAAAATGTTAAGAGGTGTTTTAAATGCTGAGGCGTCAATCATAATGCGAACACATGCACAAGGAAGCAAAGATGTGGGCAATGTCTGGGTGAACATAAAACCGAAGAATGCAATATTCAAGTTAATAACCCTAATTGTGGTAATTGTGTGGATGCCAACCGTGATCTCGGATTTAAATTTGATACAAATCATAACATATTCAATAAAGAATGTCCCATCTACCTTAGAAAACTAAAAATAGAAAAGCAACGCATAATTGGTGACTTCAATATCAACATGAATAAAATATCTACGTATAATGTGAAGCTCAACGAGATGTTTAATACCTTTTCTATGAGCCAAATCGTTAATTTTAACACACGAATAGCAGACGGCTCCGAGACAAAAATTTATCTCCTATACTCAAACGATAAACAAATGATGTGCACAAGACTTGATCGGTACCAAATCTCGGATCATGAAACAATACAATTTAATATCGATACAAAACGTCATATACCGCTTAGGGCGATGACTAAAATAATCTCGTGGGACCAATATAGCTGTGATAATTTAATTAGTCTGATTAGAAATTATAATTTTTCAATCATTAATGGAATGACTGTGGAAAACATGGTGTCATATATTAATTCGTGTCTACTAACATGTATGAACCAACTAACAGTTGTAAAACATATAATGGTTAAAGTTAAAAATAAATGGTATGACTCAGAACTTGTCGAGTTATATAAAAGAAAACTAACAACCTACAACATAGCAAAAGAGAATGGTGATTGGTCTGATTACTACTGTATTAAAAGACAATACAAACGATTAATAAAAATAAAAAAGGTTAAATACATGGAAAATAAAATCAAAGCGAATAGCTCGGACAGCAAGTTGATGTGGAGATATTTGAAACAAACCATATGCTATCAAGGCACAAAGGATAATATAGCAATGGTACATGTTGTTGTTGTTGTTATAGCAGTACTAAGCCCTGCTTAGTCGGCACGATAGGCTCATAGATCGTCGTCAGGCTCACTTAACGGGAGGCCCAGGAATGAGGCTGCATTTTTGGGCTAGTCCATAGAGACAGGGGGGTTAAGTGAGTAGGTTTGAGTGGACATGAGAAGAGATGCTGTGTGTCATGCGGCGTCTCTCCACATGCCGGACATGTATTAGGTATTTCGGGATCGATTCTGGCCCTATATGAGTTCAGGCGGCTGCAAAAGCCTGATCGTAGTTGCGCAAGGGTGACGCGTGTTTCTCTCGGCAGCTCCAATTCTTCTTCTGCTATGGGGGGTGGTTGGTCTCTCAATATTCTGTATGACGGACGGACTGAAACGAATGTGGTGATGGTGTCGGTGTGTATCTCCTTTAATGCCTGCCTGTAAGCCGTTGGGTCTAATGGTTGTTTTATGTATTTTTGAACCTCTGGTGTGAGGTTGAGAAGATGTCTCCTGATGTGCCGGGGAGGCAGTTCTGGTTCTAGCAGGTGGCTGTTAGGATGGCCTCTGCGGTGGCATCCCAGCAAGAACTGCATGCTAAGCATGGTGTTGTGTTCTAAGACCGGGAGTATATTAGCCTCATGGTGTAAATGGTGTTCCGGCGCCATCAGGAGATTGCCTGTGGCAGTTCTGAGGGCTGAGTTTTGGCAGGCCTGGAGTTTCTGCCATTGTGTTCTTGAAGTCCCCGGCGACCATATTGGCGATGCATAGTTGAGGACCGGCCGGCCGATTGCTTTATATGTTGCTATTATTGTTTCTTTGTCTTTACCCCACGTGCTGCCGGCTAGCGATTTGAGGATTTTGTTGCGGCTATGGGCCTTGTTAATGATCGCGGTCGTATGCGCGGAGAAGGAGACAAGACTGTCAAAGGTAACACCCAAGATCTTTGGGTTGTTTACGGTAGGGATGGGTATATTCCCTATTCGTATGCCTAAGTCCAGTCCTACCTCCTTCGTCCATGTCGTGAACAGGGTTGCGGAGGACTTCGTGGGCTGTAGCTCTAATGAACGGCACGCAAAGTAACAGGAGAGATCAGAGAGATAGTCGTTAATTCGAGAGCACATGCTATCTATGTCGGTGCCAGTGGCCATGATCGAGCCGATGACTGCATAGGAGATTAGGTGGCGTGATTGACCGTGTCGAAGGCTTTCGACAGGTCAAGTGCCACGAGGATCGTTCTCTCGCAGGGGCGTTTTTGGTTAAGACCACGAACTATCCGGGTGTTTATGGCGTTTAGTGCTGTTATTGTGCTATGCATTTTGCGGAATCCATGTTGATGTGTCGCGAGTCGTAGACGTCCGTTGTAGTATGGGAGTAGTGCGGCCTCAAGTGTCTTTACTACCGCGGAAAGGAGTGATATCGGTCGATATGAGTCTCCTTTGTTGGCAGGTTTCCCCGGTTTGAGTAAGGGGACCATCCTTGCCATCTTCCAGATTTTAGGGATGACAAGGGTGGTCAGAGACAAATTGAGTACCTCCGTCAGGAAACTTACCCCATTCGGTCCTAAGTGTTTTAGCATCAACATGGATATGCCGTCAGGTCCGACTGATTTTGAAGCTTTAGCATTCTTTATAGCCTCCTGAATCTCCCTGGTTGAGAGAGCAAGTGGTGCGTCATTATTTGACTTTTACGCAGCCGTCTGAGGATTCGTCGTTTGGCCCTATCCACCGAAGGATGCGGTAAGAACTGCCGGCCAAAAAGGCTCGCACATCTCTTCGGGTCCGACTCAACATTATCTCCAAAGATAATGGACACTTTGTCCTTATGTTTAGTCGGGTTGGATAGGGCTTTTACGGTATTCCAGAGCTTGCTCGCCCCGCCTGAGAGATTACAAGTGCTTAGGTGCTCTCTCCACTTTTGCCGTTTGTGCTCATCTACCAGTTTCCGAATTTCCCGGTTGAGGTCCTTTATGCGGAGGTCTCCCGGGTCGGATTGGCGGATCTGGTCTCGCTCCTGGGCCAGAGCAGAGGCTTCACCCGGGAAGTTTGGTCGAATCTCTGGTATCCTTCCTGCCGGGATGAAGCGTGCAGAGGCTTTGGCAATTTGTGTTCTCCGCGAAGCACATCGGTTGGGGTGGGGAGAGCTCCAAAGATGCTCTCTGTATGTTTTTAAAACTGTCCCAGTCCGCTTTCTTAAAGTTTATGTACGTCTGTTTGTCCGTAGTAATGAAGTCAGCTGGCGTCTCTATTGAGATGATTATGGGAAGATGGTCTGATGCTAATGTCAGCGTCGGTCGCCAATTGACGCTGTTTATCAGACTTGCGCTTACGATGGTGATGTCTGGCGAGCTGCTGCAGTTTCCCATAATCCGTGTGGGGGCGTCGTCGTTCATCGCACTGAATGTCGAATCCGAATGTCCGGTTCGATAAGACGATATTGTACCGTGTTGTGCGTGATGAACGCGAGGCCTCCACCGTTACCTCTAGCGCGGTCCTTTCGGTGGATGTTATAGCCAGCATGGCTGACTAGAGCTGAGTTTGAAGTCAGCTTAGTTTCTTGGACCGCGGCTATAGGGACGCCATGCCTATTCATGAAGTCTGTAATCTCTGTGATCTTTCCCGTTAACCCGTTGCAGTTCAATTGGAGAAGTTTGAAGCTGCGAAGGGCGGTGGGTGTAACTCTCGGGGTGAGGGACTGCTGCACATTGCTGACAAGGGGTGCTTGTGACACTTGGGGTGGTTGTTGGGTCCCAGTTGTTGGTTGTTGCTGTCTAGTTTGGCAGCACGGAGCAGTGTATGCAGCAGTCCAAGCATTCGTCGTGCGTAGCCCGGAACATCTTCGAAAGTGACACCAGCCTAAGCAGGAATTGCATTTGACTGATGTCACGTTTCTTGATATCCCGGACCGGCACACCGAGCAGAGAGTTAAGTATGCTGCAGGCTGGGAGGCGTTGGTGCCAGCCTGAGTCTGCCCAGGTCTGTGAAGTGGTGGTGGTTGTTGAATGTTGTTGCCCCTGCTGCGTAATGCATAACTATGCTGTGTTGTTGCCGCCGGTGTCGGTTGCACATCAGGTGCTAAATGCACGGGTGGTGCAACATGCACTGGTGGTGTTGTGCGTATTGTCGCCGATGTTGTTGGGCGGGCGCAGCATGGGGCAATGAAATTGGTTGACCAATCTCTATGACTTGAGACCTGAGCAGCCTCTGAGGTGGCTCCACCCATTGCAGATGTTACATCTAACTGATGTTGCATTTGGGTGAAGTCTCCTCTGACACACGCAGCATGTTTATATGGGGCCAGGGTTTTGTTCGATCCCTGATGAAATCAATAATATTTTGAGCAATCCTGCTGCCAGGTATTGCTCCAGAGGACTTAATCTATGAGTTTTTCGTGCCGGTCTAAACAGGGTTAGACCGAAATAACAGCCCTTGGTCGGGGGAACCCCGAGTCATTCCGGTGCGTAGAACCGGCTGTCGTGGCAATGGTACATCATAACGGTCGGTGTATTGAAGATAAAAGGGAGATAGCAAATATGTTAAATGTATACTTCGTTGAAAGCATTGTGGAAATAAACGAGAGCATTGAACAGTTCAGCACAACCGGAAGTCGTAACCCTGAGATCAACAGCGTATTTAAATTTAATGAAGTAACAAGTTTGGAAGTAGAGAAAACTGCAAATAGTTTTAAATACAAGATTGGTGGCAAACAACTACTTTCCGAAGGCGTAATTAAAGACTATGTCGTATCTAAGCTATTTCTATTCGATAATTATAAATAAAAGCTTAAAAACCGGGGTCGTACCTGATGATTGGAAAATTTCAACGATAATTCCGATAAAAAAAGTGAAAAATACTACAAAACCAGATGAACTAAGGCCAATTAATACGTTACCAAACATAGAGAAAATACTGGAATCCGTGGTTAAAAATCAGCTGGTGGATTCGATCGAAACAAATAATATAATTATCAGAGAGCAGTCAGGATTTCGAGCTAAACACTCTTGCGAAACGGCTCTTAATTGGGTTATATCTCAGTGGAAGGACAACCTCCGAAGTAAAAAAGTGATACTGACTGTCTTCATTTTTACGTCAAGGTACTGTCGTTGTCGCAATGTAGTGTCGTTACGTACCGATTCTGTTTTCACCCTAATGTGAAAGCGCAAATTGAAATACATGTGGTCGGTAAGGTTTCGGTATACTTTCGGTAAAAACAAAAAATGTCGATCCGATACCGCACCGACTAATGTGAAAGCGCTCTAACATTGGTACCATAACCACAGCATTAGTGGACCCTATAATGCCCTCGTTATGCTTACAATGCTGTTTGCCAATCAAAATCGGAAACATTTCGTGACTGGTGAGAGGTGGTTATGCTTACATAGGTGAGTTCCCGTGGCAGTGATCCAGATCCGGATATGAAATTTGCAAGCAAATGCAACAATTTTGTGATCCTGATATTTATCTGGATCAAAAGTATCTATTACAATCTATACGGATCCGAAATTGATCCAGATAAATATCAGGATCCCAAAATTTTTGTTGCATTTGCTTGCAAAATTCGTATCCGGATCTGGATCACTACCACGGGAACTCAGCTATTGTGTGAGTTTCTAAGACAGAGCTGTTGTGCAACTGTTGAGTGTTTGTCTTAGAAACGCTCTGTTGAGTAGTTCCGCTCAGCTCAACAGTTTGCAACTTTTCGCCATTTTTTCCATCACAAATTTTGTTTGCTACTTGAGCTCATCATGTTGTGTAAGGCCAAACAGCTGATAAATTCATCAAGCCGTTTCTAAGACGTAGCTGTTTAACTCAACTGCTACCCAACTGTTGGCAACTGTTGAGCTCAACAGTGGAGCGCACATACACAACATAACACATGATGATTACTGAGCACATACACAACAACCTTTTAGGTCTGTTCGGTGAGTGCACTGAAAGTGTAGAACAGTGTAGGGCAGAACAACATCTGACAGTTGTCAGGGCAATTTAGTGCAAAGGCTTCAACGAACGAAAACTAACGAAAATGTTGATTTAGTGCAAACCAGCTGATTTATGTAAACAAACAATTCTCAATGATCAAATTTATAGCTATTAAATTTACACAAATTTTCTATTTTTGATCGGATAACTTGCCGAATTCTTTGCTTTGTTTTCACTCGTAAACTTTTTACCAATTGCGGTTTGTGCTCCTTCAAAAAATTTGTGAGCAATTTCGTTTGGTTGCCTACCCATTTGGCTTTGACCACGCAATGAATATAATCTGCCATACAGAGAAGAAAACCCCATATTTTTTTAATTTACTTTTGGTTTTCTATTATTTTGCCTCCTTAACTTTTAAAAACAGCTATTTTCATATGCTGCACTAACTTACACTAGCTATGAAGGTGGTGTAGTTTAGTGCAGTAAAGTGTAAGTTGGTGCTAACTCAAAAAACTGAGTTCTGAACAGTTGAGTGCAAAAAAATGCTCATCGAACGCTTTTTTCTGCACTAGAGTACTCTAGTGCGTTTATCGAACAGACCTAAAGGCGGATTCATCGTTCAAGTTCAGAACTTTTCTGCCATGTGGTTGTTGTTGTGTTTTCGGAGTGTGAGAGTAATTCCGAAAAGTTCTGAACTATTTTTAAACGGTTTTATTTAGCTCACCCCGTTTGTTTTATTGTTGGGTCAAATTTAGTAATTCAAATTTCACCCTCTTCCTGTCAACCGATTAATCTGAAATTTTGTACGCATGTATAACCCCGATGACAATGCAATATTATGAAAAAAAAAATTCCGATAGGTGGCGCGTGGGTCGCTATATTTACAAAAATCGCATTTATGGTCCGATTTGGCTGAAATTCGGAACATGTATTACTACCTTGAAAGGAAATATTTTCCTAAAAAAAACTTCCGATAGGTGGCGCGTGGGTCGCTATATTTAGAAAAATCGCATTTATGGTCCGATTTGGCTGAAATTCGGAACATGTATTACTACCTTGAAAAGAAATATTTTCTTCAAAAAAAATTCCGCTAGGTGGAGCTGAGATCGGGGTAATTAAAACTGAAAATCCTATTTGCAGGGACTACGTATAGAGGCGTTGGACTGCAATAAACTAACGGGCAAGAAACCTTGCAATAATGAAGCACTAAATGAATTAAACAGAATGCGAAATAAAAACTAAAAACTAGAAAATAAAAATAGGTAAAAAAACTTTTTAAGTTAAACAGTTTTATGTTATACATACATTGCAATGCTTAATATAAATGTACTAAAAACCAAAAAATAATAAAATAGATACAGTCGTGGGAATTATAAACATTTGTATAGACTAGACTAAAATAAAACCGTGGGGCACGTCAATTGTCTACAATCGTTGATTAAAATGTTTGTTTTGTAATGTTACACTATAATTAGGCAGTTGTTCAACCGACAACGATGGACGTGTGATAAGTAGGGCTAGAATGTGGAAAAAAGCGAGCAAGCTCGATTATAAGCGAGTTTTAGGGTTTCATAGTGGTGAGCGAGTAGTACTTTTATCACATGTTTTGTCGATTAAAGACAAACTACGAGCAGTGAAACGATTCCTCGTGTGAATGTCCAACGATAAACTAGTTGAAACATCTCTTTTATTAACATGGAGTGTATAACTATTGGAATTTCCATGAGCAAGAAAATAGTATGTAATTTCCTCACCGTCTGCGGGCCAACTGCCTAACGACGAATTAAACGATTCTTCTATCGCACATTAAGTCGATAATTTGTAGACAATTAACGTGCCCCACGATTTTATTTTAGTCTAGTCTATGCAAATGTTTATAATTCCCACGACTGTATCTATTTTATTATTTTTTGGTTTTTAGTACATTTATCTTAAGCATTGCAATGTATGTATAACATAAAACTGTTTAACTTAAAAAGTTTTTTTTACCTATTTTTATTATTAGTTAAGTAACTCAAATTCAACTTTAGTTCTGAACTCGAACGATGAATCTGCCTTAACCAGGGACGGTAATCATTATAAGCGAAACAATATAAATCACCGTATAATCATTATTCTTCGATTTATATTTTTCTGATTAAACTTAATTATTATTTTGTAAGTGTTATTTTTTCGATCGGAAGTAATTATTATTATGTAATTTTAATTTTTTTGATCACTAATAAGTATTATTCTTGGATTTTAATTTTTTTACTCGATCATAATTATTATTTCTTGATTTTTACTTTTTGCATCAAAAATAATTATTATACTTGATTTTTATTTTTTCCCTCAAGGCATAATGATTATGTGTAATTTTTTATTTTTTTACTCAAGAATAAAAATTATGGTCTGATTTTTATTTTATTATTCATAAAATAAAACTCAAAACGTCATACAGCCTGAACCCAGAGGATTTTTGGCTTAAAATTTTGCATGCACACACCTTCTACTCTGCTCTAACTACTTCCGAAGATAAATCGTTGGAAATTTTGTTATAAATGGTGGAAAAAAGGTGTTGAATGTATGTGAAGTATGCATGTAATTTGCTTTAAAATGCATACAAAAATGTTACGTATACGCCACGGCAATACGCTCATATGTAAAACTAGTTTATATCCTTGAGTTTCACGCCGCGTTTCTATAAAATATGCAAAATAAATGAAAAAAGAATAACTTTAAATTTTTTATGCACCCTTTCCAGCTGTATTTCAGAAAATTCTATTGTATTTCAATGCGTGTGTAAGATGTATTTATCGGCCAATCCGTTTAGGACGCAACTTGATGCATATCTTCAGACATATGTACATTTGATGCGTGTTTTTAGATCCTCTCTCCTTCTCCGGAATATAAAAATAGGGTGTTTTAGAGTAAGTAATCTGAAAAAAAATTTCACTTTTCCAAAAACTGGATGGAGCTACACCAAAAACCGCGCAAATTCCCGGAATTTCAAGGTATGTTTAGATTTATGTATGGAAAAGTTAGGATTTTGCACAAGAAAAAAAATGATATCTACCCAAGGCGTGAAACCCAAGGATATAAGCTAGTTTTATATATGAGCATATTGCCGTGGCGTATAAGTAAAATTTTTGTATGAATTTTAAAGCAAATTACATGCATACTTCAACACCTTTTTTCCACCATTTATAACAAAATTTCCAACGATTTATCTTCGGAAGTAGTTAGAGCAGAGTAGAAGGTGTGTGCATGCAAAATTTTAAGCCAAAAATCCTAATGGATAAGGCTGTATGACCTTTTGAGTTTTATTTTATGAATAATAAAATAAAAATCAGACCATAATTTTTATTCTTGAGTAAAAAAATAAAAAATTACACATAATCATTATGCCTTGAGGGAAAAAATAAAAATCAAGTATAATAATTATTTTTGATGCAAAAAGTAAAAATCAAGAAATAATAATTATGCTTGAGTAAAAAAATTAAAATCCAAGAATAATACTTATTAGTGATCAAAAAAATTAAAATTACATAATAATAATTACTTTCGATCGAAAATATAAAAATCAGGCTGTAATTATTACTTTCGATTTTTATGGATAAAACTCTTAAAATAAAAATCATTGCAGATAGCCGCAGATTATACAGAGATAAATATAGTGGTATATCCAAATTTATTTTGCGATAGTGGGAACATACTGATTTTTTTGGTCAAAATTTTAAAAATAATAATTATTTTCCATCCTTGGCCTTAACACATTATTATCCCGAAACCTCGGCTGCTGGCTGCCTGTTTCACACAGCAAATTTGCTGGATGTGAGAGTCCGAAAATTCTCTCACCGTCGGAGTGCACAACACAATTACACGGTGCTCACCAGCAGCATTGGTACCATAACTTTAATTTGCTACGTGGTTTTTCATGGCAAGCTCTCAAAGTTTTTATTCTGTATAAAATCTGGAGTTGTATTATTTTCACTTTTGCTTATAACTTTTGATTGGATTGATACCAAAATTAGAAAGCATCTAAATTAAGACGTAATACTTGACGCCAAAAATGGGAAAATGTACTAAGTCGACTTAGTACAGTATTGTTTGGAACTTCATCGGAAACAAGCCATTCTCGTACAAATATCAATTCATCATCAGAGCGACTTTTTCACTGACACAGTCTCTGATAGCACACAGTAACACGTTATCTCTGGTTTCGTATCTAGTTATCTTTGGTAATACTTTTTGGTTGACAATAGCACGAAAGTAATACATATGTATGCTGTAGCCAGAGATGTAGAATAATTATTATTTGAAATTATAAGTCTTACAAATTTTCTTCAGAATCATAAGTCTTTTGATAATAATTTTTTCCTGATGAAAATGATAAAAATCTATACATAATTATTATTCAGAAACTTATATTTTAAAAATCTTTCCATAATAGTTATTTCAAATGTATTTTTTTTTTTTAAGTCTTCAAAGACTTTTTCATTGAGACAAATTTCAAAGAAGTCTGCGTAATTATTATCAGTAACAAATTGTTTTTTATATCTTCAAACACTTTTTCATTGAGACAAAGTTCAAAAAAGAGTCAGAAAATTTTCAATAACTCATGTAAGTATAAAATAAGAATTAGGCTGTGTGCCAATCGGTAACATTTTTCCCTATGGGAAAATGAGGTAGAAAATTTTACTATGTTGAGGAAAAAAACACAATTTTGCTGTGCCAAACGGTATAGACAGTTACAAATTTAACTTTTGGGCGAAAACGGACAACGATACAAATTTAAAACATAAAATGAATATAATTGTTGATGGAAATATTGATGGAAATAAAAGAAATGTATTCATGTAATGATCTGAGGGGTAATTATCTAGTTTACGGTGCATCGACTAAAACTGCTCCAATTTTTTTCAAATCGGGTATCAATCGACGCGTTTCGATCTCAGGAACACAAATCCGAAGGCGGAGCTTAACTTTTTTATTTCAATAAAAAGTTATGAACAAAAAAGTGTTTGTACAATGCAGCTTTTGGTAAAATTTTAGACGACGATACCCCGGCTAGAAAAAAAACGGTTTTTTTTAGGGGGGTAGGGGGGCAGAGGGGATCACAAAAGTGAAGACCCCACCCTCCGGAGGCCTATGGTTCCCTAGATATTCGTCGTTAAAGTTCCGATATTTCCCATACAAATTTCACCGAACACCCACCAGGGTTGCCGTTGGGTGTTGGGTTGGGTGTTGCCGTTTGGGGAAGAAAATGGTGTAAACCAAATTTAAATAAAAATTGTCAAAAACTTTTCTGCGTTGGCGGCCTTCGGCCGCGCTTATTTAAAATAACCCTGGGCTACGCCACCAAAGTCCGGACGTGTGCCCTAACCGTGGCTACCGCCACGGTGATGTCCTTCTGCGTAGTACACCGCGCGATTTTTTATTAAATTTTGGTATTTTTAAATAAAAATTGTCAAAAACTTTTCTGTGTTGGCGGCCTTCGGCCGCGCTTATTTAAAATAACCCTGGGCTACGCCACCAAAGTCCGGACGTGTTCCCTAACCGTGGCTACTGCCACGGTGATGTCCTTCTGCGTAGTACACCGCGCGATTTTTTATTAAATTTTGGTATTTTTAAATAAAAATTGTCAAAAACTTTTCTGCGTTGGCGGCCTTCGGCCGCGCTTATTTAAAATAACCCTGGGCTACGCCACCAAAGTCCGGACGTGTGCCCTAACCGTGGCTACCGCCACGGGATGTCCTTCTGCGTAGTACACCGCGCGATTTGTGATTAAAAATTTTCATATTTAGGTACCTTTTTCTTACATACTTACCTCGATATGACAACACAAAAAGTACTGTATATTACAACCCTGCATGTAGTCAGAAACACAGAAGCACACATAACTCGTCGCGGTTAGTGAAAAAATTTAAACAAATTAATAAAAGCGAGTTTTTTATAATAAAAACGTAAAATTCTCCCGAAAATATAAATAAAATCGAAGTTTAAATGTAATTAAAAGTTATAAAAGTGAAAAGTATAAAAAGTATCGTTCCAAAGTCAGTTGAATCAATTTTCCCACATGAAATTTTGCTTTTGGGAAGGGTGAATTTAACAATAAATTACATGAATTGTGTAATTAAAAAATCTGTGAAAATGATTTATTTAGTTAAATTAAAGCTAGAACTTGCATTGTGGTCACATTCCAACTGATTTTCGTGGTGAAATTGCCATTATTTCGCATTTTCAAAAAGTGGATATCGACGTCGAAACTCTAGCCCAGCTTTTTTGCTCGCTTAGTACACACACACGAACACATAAATTCAACTTATATATTTATCGTGGGATAACACATACCTTATGTGGCCGCTGTGGTGCAGTGGGTAGAGTGCTCGCCTGCTATGCCAGAGGTCTCGGGTTCAAACCACGGTCCGAGCCAAACAAATTTTTCTAATTAGTAAAAATCCAATTATTGGGTTTTTTAAGAGCAGCGGTCACCTCTCGGCAGTGGGCGGCATACCCTCCGAGAGTATTTCTGCCATGAAAAAGCTTCTCACAAAAAAATGCATTCGCCGTTCGGAGCCGGCATAAAACTGTAGGTCCACCCAATTAGTAGGAAAAACAAAAAGGAGCACACCTCGAATTGGGAGAGAAGCTCGGCCATAAAACTCGTCAGAGTTATAATAGCGCCATTGTATTATTATATTATATTATTATTATATTTACTAAATAACACATAAAAAGTTGCAATATTTTATCATTAAATACTATATTTTAATAAAAACCAAAGTAAACAAAAGGCGCTAATTTTAGGACTGTGGCGCGTACACTCAGAAAAAAAATCATCAACACGATTCATGTAAAATTAACACGATCGATCAAATATAATCAATAGAACAGCAACAATTTTTTTCAAATTACACGATGTTTGAAACATGATTTTGGCTTTGTAACTGTCATATGAAAATTTGGTAAATTCAACCAAATTTTATTGTTGATACAACATGAAGAAATTTTAAAATATACAAGATGATTCAAATATAAAATTTTATTCCTAAATGTCATTTGGAATTTGGTTTATTTAACATGATGATAATGTCAATATAAACTAAAAAAAATGTTAGAAAAATGACGTCCCAATTTTAGTGTTAACACAACATGAAAACAAATGTGAAAACAACAAGAACCACAATTAACAATAAAATTTGGTTGGTATAACACGAAACAATGTTCAAACATAAACGTCATTTGTAATTTTGGTTTATTCAACACGATCATAGTGTCAATGTAATCTAAAAAAAGTGTTAAAAAAGAACGAAAAAAAAAACTATTTTGAAACATACATAATTTTTTTGATCATTTGAAGTCTGATTTTCGTGCAAAACGCAAATTATAATTTAAAAAAAAAGGAAAATTTTGTGTCGTGGCAGTGATGCGAGTTTAGCATCATTGTCAGTTCGCGATAGTGGGTTTTCGATTTATATTTTCAGTTTGCAGGTGAGTTAAAAGAGGATTACATTTTTGTTTCTAAAAGTATTTAATGTTCAATATTTTATTTTTCCTCTTCATAGGTTGCAATATCACGAGGAGGTTTTTTAGCGAATGGGGGTTTGCGTGCAGCATGCGATTGTTGCATTAGCAGCCAAACATTACTCGGTGCAAGTGATAGTACTATCGCCCATGTATAAACTATCGCCGGTACATTCGTGTTCGTAAGAGAAGGACGCCTTCAATTTGGTCAGTTGTGCGGGTGATGTACGAATGTGCTTAATTGAAGTGATGAATATATATTTTATGTTTTATATGTTTTTTTATTTAAAAAAAAATAAATTGTACAATCAACAAGACTTTCCAGTTAATTTAACAATAAATTTAATGTAAAATCAGAAAGATGTTATTGTTAATTCAACAGGACCATTTCGTGTTAATTTAACCAGCTTTTATTGTAAAATTAACTAGTTAAAATTGTAAAATCAACAGGAAGACTCAATACTTTTTAGTGTTAATTCTACAGTTGTCATCCTGTTAAACTAACACTTGACAGTAGTGTTAAATTAAGCATCGTGTTGAAAAAAATTAACCACAAAATTTTTTGATTTTTGGTTGATTTCACACAATTTTTTTTCTGGGTGTAGTGTTGCCACCAATATTTACTACTAATCAATATTAACATAGTGTATAGCAAACAGTGAAATGGCTCTGGGATGCGTAGTCGAAATTCGATAAAAAAAAAGACGATATGTCATCGGCAAATGTCAAAATCGGGGACAGATTGGTATGGCGGCGACTTCCGGGTGTACAGATTGGTATGGCGGCCGGATGTGGTTCTTGTATGAAAAGCAGAGACCAACATAACTGTTAAGTTTTTTCTAAGTGTCCTAAAATAACAGTTTCATGTAAACACAAAAGCATAACAGTTGAGCAACGCCGAGAACACTTATTGTTTACAGACTAGCTGTTTCCGTCAGTGGGAAACTTTTATTTTCAATTTTTTTCCCTCACTGTTGGACAGTGACGGTTATCATTGAGCAGCGAAAAATTTCTGTCGCGAAAGGACGGATATTTCGGGCAGAGAAAAAATAAAAGTCTTTTTTGCATGTATGTGTCGTGCGCACGCACATGTGCCACTCCGTTGAGGATGAACATATGAAATGCATATGTACATTAGGCTGGGTCAATTTTCTAAGCCATAGTGTTCCTAGCAAATTCGGATTCTGCATTAAATTCTATGAAAAAAAGTCTTCTAGAGCATGCCTCTAAAATCAATTTTGAGCTTGCCCATTTTCGATTGAAGTTTATGTAGAATTGTTTTAAGTATAGCAACCCATACTCTTTTAAATTCAACCAGTAATTTTAACGTTATCTATAAACACGTTTAATAATGTATAAAAAGTTGGATTTCGCTGTTGCGGTTTTGTTGAAAAAAAAGCATGTTTCTAAACAACTTCCACTCCTTTAAACACAAAATGAAAATATCCAAATTCCACAATATTTGACTAAGAACAAAAAAGTAACACTTTTCTAAAGTAGAATCTTCTTCTGATTCCGAATATCAGATATACTTGCTTGTGGTAGATCTAGTTTCCGAGATATCCTGGCCTAAAAATGATTAAGATGCAAAAATTTCTGTTTCTGCGCTAATTTTGACATAGTGTAGCATCAACATTTTTCCATCAATCAAAAAGCTAAGAACAGCTGCTTAAAGTATGTATTTCAGTCTTTCAATTGCCACTTAGTTTGCTTTTTATACATTATTAAACGTGTTTAAAGTGACAAACAAAATGAAAAAGAAAGTAAAGCGATAACGTTAAAATTACTGGTTGAATTTAAAAGAGTATGGGTTGCTATACTTAAAACAATTCTACATAAACTTCAATCGAAAATGGGCAAGCTCAAAATTGATTTTAGAGGCATGCTCTAGAAGACTTTTTTTCATAGAATTTAATGCAGAATCCGAATTTGCTAGGAACACTATGGCTTAGGTTCCGCCCATACAAATTGACCCACCCTAATGTACATACATATGTATGTATGTATGTTTGTAATTATACTAAATGGTACGCCAGTACTTATGCCTGCGATCTGGTGGAATGGAAAGCAGGTATTGAAATTTTCCATATTTATTATACATTATTGAATCTTTAGTTTAACATTTTTTTGCATATACATATGTACACATGTAACGACTTCTTTTTATAGATTAGGTACCTAGTCACCTTTTATTTAATTTTAAGTGAGAGGCTGTACGATCTTGATACCAAAATAATAAATTCGTTATTTTTAATAAAGCCGAACTCTAAGTATTAAAAATAATAATATAAAATAGTTATGGACATATGTAGGTATGTACCTGCGTACTACTAAGATTAACTATGATATGTTAATATGTATGTAAGTACATACATATGTACATATGTATGCATTTATAAGAATTGCAGAAATATGCAAAGCCGACGGCAAATGAACTGGTGCCTCTTTGACACATTTTCGCCAGTTCTGAACCAGAAATTCTGTTCTCTAGTTACTTATTAACTTCCTGCAGAGTATGTAAAAAAATTCAGATACATGCCTTTATAATTAAATACCTATGTATATTAATATGTATGTACATAAATATGTAAGTAACGAATCTAACATCAAAGTATATTTTAATACATATATTATGTATTAACTAAATAATTCAAAATAAAATTCCTGTCCATACCTGCTAAGTTACAAAATTGGTTATTTTAAATACAGTCATACCTACTACGAACACAAATTTTCTTCCATTTATACACATGCGTATGCGCACGAACGTACATGCATATCTAAATATGCAAACATATTTTTCAGCAACACTTTTCTTTATCCCTCTGTTTTTAACTGTTATCAAAGGACGGAAAAAAATAAAAGTCTCATTGAAACCGTCACTTGCTGAGTGATATTTTTGAGTGTTGAAAAATAACTCTTAAATGGCAACAGAAAGAAGATCGTTGAGAGAGGTTGCCCACGGTGAGAAACACTTTGAGTGAAAGAGTTTTCTGTTTCAGTCAGTGGGAAACATTTTGCGCTCACCATTTTTGTGTTTCCGTCAGACTGAAATGGAATGAAAATAAGTGTTAACTGTTAAAGTTGGTCTCTGATGAAAAGGGACCATAATGACATGGTCGTAGCAAGCAGGACAGAAACGCAATTCTAGAATTGGGAATTGAAAAAACCAATTCATAATTCCGAAAAGAAATTAAGGCTGAGTTCCTAAACGCAATTCCCGGAGAGAGCGTAAACTCCAGCTATTCCACGAATAACATTTGCAAGAATGTAAAATCAACAACCTACAAAACAGAAAGAAGAAGAGCAACTTATATTGCATTCACGATCGTCATTGGGCCATAACAACAACTTCAAAATCAGCTGAGCACAGCTGTTTGACCTTTTTAACACACATCCCAGAGTCAAGTCACTAGCTTTGTTCAATAACTCAAAATTTTTAATTGCTTTTACAAATAGTTGCGAATTTTATGTTCAATAACCCAAAAAATTTGCAAAAGAGATCCAAATTGGGAGAGTAAGACTTCGAGAGAGTTGAAAATAGTTGCAAGTAAAATTTTCACTTGCAACCACTTGCAGCTTTAAAAAAATAGAAGCGTCAAAAACATATGATGACAAAAATTTCAATTGGAAATATACAAACATTTTAATCGCAAATTTCTAATTGCTTACTAAATAAATTAGCGCAAAAAGGAATCTTGACGATGTTGTGGAATATCCAAAGTAGATTTTCGTTTTCCTAATTCAGTTATTTACATTTATTTGCAATTTCAAAGATTTTAATTACAACCTAACCTAAAAATCAAATTGTGAAAACAGCCCATCAGCTGTTTACTTGCAAATGTTTACGATTTTGTGTTCAATAACTTTGCTTGATAATTTTCTCTTTTTCTCGTTTTTACTCTTAATTTGTCACTGACGCTCTTCTTGCAAGTAAAGTTGTTGAACAACGCTACTGTTCTCCGTACACAATGAATATTAACCTGCCTTCACACTAAGCTCTTTTTATATGAATGGTGAAAAGAGGTGAGTTTCCGATATATAGCATTTTCAGGTCAAATGAAACCTTTTTCAAGTCAAGTGAAACTTTTTTCAAGTCAAGTGAAACCTTTTTCAAATTAAGTGAAACCTTTTTCAACTAAAATGAAACCTTTTTCAATTTAAGTGAAACTTTTTTCATTTAAAATGAAACTTTTTTCATTTCAAATGAAACTTTTTTCATTTCAAATGAAACCTTTCACATTAAATGAAACCTTGTTTAGTTAATACAATAATATTCTTATATGAATTTTTTGAACACGGCTTTTTTCGAACGTTAACAATTCAAAATATTTTACACAATTTGCACTCTAAGCTAGCAATATGTATAAAAGTTCGACATCACCTCAGAACTTTTTGCATTTCAATGTTTTTGTTGTTTTATTGTTTGTATCCTAGCAAACATTCGGACTCATATAAGCGTCAGTAAACATTTCTTAAGCTTATATACCACATAAGCCGCTGTGGTGCTGTGGGTAGAGTGCTCGCCTGCTATGCCAGAAGTCTCGGGTTCAAACCACAGTCCAAGCAAACACCAAAAAAAATTTCTAATTAGTAAAAATCCAATTATTGGGTTCTTTAAGAGCAGCAGTCTCTCGGCAGTGGGCGGCATACCCTCCAAATGTATTCCTGCCATGAAAAAGCTTCTCACAAAAAATGCATTCGCCGTTCGGAGCCGGCATAAAACTGTAGGTCCACACAATTGGTAGGAAAAACAAAAGGAGCACACCTCGAATTGGGAGAGAAGCTCGGCCATAAAACTCGTCAGAGTTATAATAGCGCCATTGTATTATATTATTATTATTTTATACCACATATGTCACACCTATATATTTCGGACTCATATCAGACTCCAAATTATGAGAATTTCAAGAATGTTTGCTGGGCTGAAAGCTTGATCTACTTAATTTTAGTACATATATAAATATATCATGTACATATATAAAAATAATGAAACCAATAACAAACTAAACAATTAAATTGTTGTTGTGATTATTTTGCAAATATATATATATATAGGTAGTACATATATATTGTTGTACATAGTTACCACTACTAACATTCAAAGTTCAATAACTTTCGATGTGTAAAAGCCGTGTACAAAAAATTTATATAAGAATGTTATTGTACTAACTAAACAAGGTTTCATTTAATTTGAAAAAAGTTTCATTTGAAATAAAAAAAGTTTCATTTGAAATGAAAAAGGCTTCATTTGAAATGAAAAAAGTTTCACTTAAATTGAAAAAGGTTTCATTTTATTTGAAAAAGGTTTCACTTAATTTGAAAAAGGTTTCACTTGACTTGAAAAAAGTTTCACTTGACTTGAAAAAGGTTTCATTTGACCTGAAAGTGCTATATCACAATATCTATACCAGCTTTGAGGTTAGTTGTAATGAGCAAATTCTAACTCAATATAATCAAATATATAAAGTGTATATACCTGCGGCGCTTTTTTCTGGATATTACTCCATTATTAAAAAAAAATTTGGAATGAAAAATCGCTGAAGGGTGTACTACGCAGGACATCACCGTGGCGGTAGCTACGGTTGGGCAACATGTCCGGATGGCGTAGAACAGGGTTATTTTTTATAAGCGCGGCCGAAGGCCGCCAACGCAGAAAAGTATTCTGTGCAGAAGCTAATTTTTTGCAATTTTAAATGCCTAAGTGTGAAGGCACTGTAAATTACACCTAATTGAGTATCAACTCTACTCATTTTGACAGTTCAATAATCGGTCGGAAAAAGTGAAAAAAGGCAAATTGTTTACTTCGATTTTATAGCATTTTCAGGTCAAATGAAACCTTTTTCAAGTCAAGTGAAACTTTTTTCAAGCCAAGTGAAACCTTTTTCAATTTAAGTGAAACTTTTTTAATTTATAATGAAACTTTTTTCATTTCAAATGAAACTTTTTTCATTACAAATGAAACTTTTTTCAAATTAAATGAAACCTTGTTTAGTTAATACAATAATATTCCTATATAAAGTTTTTATACACGGCTTTTCTTAAACATTGAAAGTTATTGAGCTTTGAATGTTAATAGTGGTAACTATGGAATTGTGCATTACAAAATTATGTCAAATGGTAATGTGAACGCAGAACAGTTCAAAATATTTTTGCTACATTTTTTTATTCTTTTTTTCGAAGGCTCTAAAAAGTGAAATATTTATGAGAGAAAGAAAACATAGAATAAAGGAATATATTAATTTGATTTGTTCCATGTTCGCTGAAGGTTGGTAGGAAAAGTGGATCCACCGTTATATACATATCTATATATTAATAGGCTAACATTTTTTCCATACAAACAATTGCCAGGCTGCATAGCACATTTAGCATACATACTCATATCCACATAAAATTGATATGGATGTGTTCGTATGAGTCAGGAGCAGTGCATAGGCATATAATTTTTTCTATAAATTATTTAATTTCAGAGCTGGGCGATAAGGATTACATGTGCAATCGATTACACATAGGATTACGATTACAGTAATTGTAATTTCAAGTTTTTTACGATTACGATTACAGTAATCCTTATTTTCTGTAATCTTAAATTACAAAATTTAAGAATTACATGTAAAAAATTATTAAAATTGCTTTTTGATACTAAACGGTGTAGGGAGGGAAATATGCTTGGCTCTGAAAGAAGTGCTAAAAACTACAAATAATTATGTAAAGCTTGCAATTTCACACATATTATATACATTTTGAAATATTTGCGGTTGAGATAGCAGCTTTTAGTGGGCTGGAGACAATGGCCTCATGCATAAAACTAGAGCTGTAGCTCACACTAATTTTCTTCGTAAAATGTGGATTTTGCATGTATAAAAAATATGTATTACAATTGCTAGATTTTACTAAAAAAATTACTTAGGTTTATCTCATAACAAAATTAAAAAGTAATAAAACTCTACTGCAACTTTTGAAGATGTAAACGACCATAACTATGAAAAGCCAATATTAGATGAAGATTTTTTTGACTTCGGCGGTAAATACCTAACTACATATCTATATAACAACTTAATATACATTTTATTTAAAACTCAGCACCTCAGCAAAGTGTGAAATCGGCAACACTGAAAACGGTTGTGTTCTTATTCTGCTGCTAAAGAATTGTGATAAAAATCAGTGATATAAATCAAAATATTGCTGAAATCATGTAAAACTTGAGATAGTGACTCAAACTAAAGTGCGAAAAGAAAAAATTTCGAATTGAGATAGTGACTCAAATTAATTTTTAATGAAAACAAATAAAAAACATAAAGTTATACACATACGTACGTACATACATACATTTTTTCATAAAAAAGCGGGAAATTTGCTACACAAACAATGTCGTGTAATAAATGCAAATTAGTTATCCGCGGCGAAACCGGTATAAGATGCGTAGGAGTGTGTGGAAAAATATACCATACAGCAGCCAAATGCTCGGGACTGGACCAATATGCTTTGAATGTTATTAACACTGTGCAAATGGTCAAATATATGTGTGATGACTGTAGTGAATACATTGTAAATGTTGATTCGGTGATGCAAGATATGCGTGAAAAAATTGCTGAAAGTGCTAACCGTTTAAAAGAATATCGCCATGAGTTTGACACGTCGTTAAAAAAAAGCGAAAATGAATTTTAAGAGTCTAATCGTGTCGGTCGAAAAAGAATATATGGGGAGATTAAATGAAATGCAAAAAAATCAGGAAAAAAATCTAATTGAAATGAAAAGAATGCAAAAATACTGCGATAGTTTTAAAGAATTTGGGGAAAAAATTACAAAAACAATTGAAGATAACACTAAGGAAAATGAAAAAATATGTAGCGAAATAAAAAAAGCTATAACCGAAAACAAAAACAAACCAAAAACCTCCTTTGCGGAAGCTGTCAAACAAGGAGAAGTGAAAGAATTAAGAAAAGAGTTGCCATTAATAATTAAGCCATTAAATAAGCAAAATATAGAAAAAAGAAGGGAAGATTTAAATAAGAATGTTGACCCGGTTGATTTAAATATTGTGAATATCCATGGGAAAAAAAGCGGAGTGATTATAATTGAAAGTGAAAATAAAAGTGAACGTGAAAAAATAAAAAATGCTGTTGAAAAAACATTGCAAAATAAATATGAAATAAAAATACCAAACGCGATAAAACCAAGATTTATGATCACAAATATTATGTGCAAATTGGACGAAAAGAGTGTAATAGATAAGCTCAAGCGACAGAATAAAATATTAGAAAATGGGGATTTAAAACTAGTAAAAATGTATGAAGTTAAAAAGAACGCGCAAGTATTTTACAATGTAACGATTGAGGCAGATCCGGATAGTTTTATAAAAGTGTTAGCGGCAAAAAAATTAAATATCGGATGGGAAAGGTGTAGGGTATTTGATGATATTGCGGTAATGAGATGTTTCAAATGTAGCGGGTATAATCATAAAGCTGATGACTGTAAAAATGAAGATGCGTGTATGAAGTGTCATGGTAACCATAGGAGCCGGGAGTGTAAAAAAGATTTCATAAAAAAATGCCTTAACTGCAAACGTGCGAATGAAAGATTAAAGTTGGGATTGGATGAAAATCATGAAACACACAATAAAGATTGCCCAGTATATTTGAATAAAGTAGAATTAAAAAAGAAAAGAATCGGATATTAGCAATCAAATAAAATAAACGGGATATACACAAATATTCAAGGTCTGTTAAATAACTTTAATGAAATTGAAATAATAGCGGAAAAAAATAACTTTGACTTCATAATATTGTCAGAGACACATGTAACTGATGATGTTGAAGACAATGAATGTGAAATTGAATCATATAATCATGTTAACTGCAAATCCAACTCATCAAGAACCGGAGGAGTAATAGTGTATTTAAAAAAGAAGTGGAAGCTTAAGAAAATTTTTGAATGGGTAGTGCCACAGAAATTCTGGGTATTAGTATGCAAGTGTGACATAAATAATTCACAATTAATTCTAGTTGCAGCTTATAGATCTCCAAGCACATCAGAAAAGGAATTCTGTGATTTTTGCAAAATCCATTTTGAGGAATTAGGTGAACTAAATATGGATATTATAGTGGCAGGAGATTTTAATATAGATTGGAGAAAAAACACTTCATATAAGAAAGAGTTTGAAAATATTATACACGACAACGGGATGGAACAAAAAGTGAATCAATTTACTAGAGGGACCAAAACATCAAAAACATTAATCGATTATGTAATCTCAAATGTTGACGTAACCGCGGCGGTAAAGGAAGATTTAAAAATAGCGGACCATGAAGCTATAGAAATAAGTAAAACCTGTGCAATAAAAAAACGCGAAAAAGAAATTAAAGAAAGAGAAATATTTCGGTACAGTAGTGAACGGTTTTCTAAACAGCTAATAAGGATGAAAACTGGATACGACAATAATATATGTTTAAAAAATAATGCCGAAGCTTTAGAAAAAATTTTAGCCGAAACTGTGCAGAAGAATGTTAAGAAAATATCAGCAAATGGTAAAAATAGCACTAATAAGTGGTACACGAATCGTTTGGGAGAAATCAAAAGAAAAAAAAAACAGTAATGTATAAAAGAGCTAAATACATTAATACAAGAGAGAGTTGGGAAGAGTATAAAAAAATAAGTGATCAATACAAAATAAAAATAAAGAAAGCAAAAAACTACTACATAAATAATAAAATAAACAACGCAAATGATCAGAAAGAAATGTGGAGAGAAATAAAAAATCTAGTGTTGAAGAAGAATAAAAATAGCATAAGTACAGTGGTTTTTAATAATGTAGAATATATGGATAGCCAGGAGATTGCATCCAAGTTCAATGAATATTTTGTCAAGAGTGTAAATAATATAAGAGATAGTATTGATTATGTGCGATATATAAATAATATCGAACCAGGACACAATAGATTCATATTCCAGGAAGTGACTTCAAATGATCTTATTAGAATTATTAAAAGAATGAAGAATAAATCAGACTATCACAGAATAAGTCCTAAACTTTTATTAGATCAATGGAAATTGATAGGCCCGTTCATGACGAATATAATAAACAAGTCATTGCAGTTCGGTGAATTTCCCGAGACGTGGAAAGATTCTATGGTAATCCCGGTTGAAAAAATAAAAAATACGCAAAAATGTGAAGAATTTAGGCCAGTGAATACCCTACGAACTTTAGAAAAGGTCCTTGAAACCGTAGTAAAAGATCAGCTTCAACAATTCTTTGAAAAAAACATTATGTTTTGCAAGTATCAATCGGGTTTTAGAAAGAATCATTCATGTGAGACAACCATAAACTATGTAATTAATGAATGGAAAAAAGGCGATAGAAGTATGAAAAGAATGGCGATATTCTTAGACTTCAAAAGAGCTTTTGAAACAATAGACCGAAAGATTCTCCTAGACAAACTTTTTATGTATGGAATACGGGACAAATAACTAAAGTGGTTTAGAACATACCTCGAGGGAAGGGCGCAAAGAACAAAAGTTAATAATAGCGTATCTGAATACATTGAAGTGCATACAGGAGTACCGCAAGGATCAGTGTTGGGTGCACTATTATTCATTATATATATAAATGACTTAGAAAAAATAATAGAACATAGTAAAATAGTACTCTACGCAGATGATACGTTAATATACACTGAAGGAAATAGTTATGAGGAGTGTAAAACAAAAATTCTATATGATATAGAAAACGTGAATAAATGGTTAAAAATGAATAAATTAAAATTAAATGAAAGCAAAACAAAAATAATGGAAATAAATATAAATTCGAGTGCAGAAATAGTGATTAATAATGAAAGAATCGAAAGTGTAGAAAACTTCAAATACCTAGGAGTATTCATAGACAAGAATCTTAAATTTAAAACTCAGATTGACTATGTGTGCAAAAAAATCGGTAAAAAGATTGGTTTCTTTCGGAGAATAAGATCCAAAATCAATATAATGACCTCAATTAAAGTGTATAATGTTATTATTAAGCCTCATTTTGAATATTGTTCGACGATTCTATTCAATTGTTGTAACCAAGGTGCAATAGAAAGACTGCAAAAACTACAAAATAAAGCAATGAGAATAATATTAAAGTGCAATAGATATACGAGTGTAAATTACATGCTGCGAACATTGAAATGGTTATCAGTAGAACAAAGGCTAAGTTTAAATACATATATATTTGTTTTTAAAATAAAATATAGCATGGCACCGTTATACATGACCGATAGTATTACGTATGTGGGAGATACGCAAACCTACTCTCTGAGAAATGATAGAGATTTTAGGTTAGCGATGCATAAGAGAGCAGCAGCACAAAATTCCATATTCTATAAGGGACTGAGAATGTTTAACCAGTTACCAATAGATATAAAAATGGAAACAAATATTAAAAATTTTAAAAGACAGTGTATTGAGTTTATAAGAACAACATCAGACTTATAAAATAAGCGCAGTCATAAACATTTATTACTATCATAAGTGTCATTAGTGTTTTTTTTTAGTACTATAGGTTTAAGTAAGAGTATAAATTATACTCGTAAATATTCGCAAGGGCCACTTGAGGGTAGTGCGCTACCACAACGTCCTGCCTTATTAAATTAAAACCTGTGGAAAGGCTATTTTCGTTGGCGGGCATTATAAACAGTCCTCGACGCCATGCACTATCTGATGTTTCTTTTGAAAAATTAGTTCTGCTTAAGGCTAATATTGAATATTATTGAATGTAAATTATCCAAACAGCAGTCTTAATTTTGTATCTTTATTATTTCCGCTAATTTTCTCTCTTCTTAATACACATCCCAGTTTTAATTGTTTACTTAATGTGTGAGAAATAAACAAATATGTATGCATGTATTTAAAAATTATTATTATTTCTTGGAAAATTATTTTGAGTAAGTATATCACTGTTTTTACACATTGTAATCCCAGAAAACGAGAACAGTAATCGTAATTTCAAGTTTCTTACGATTACGATTACAGTAATCGTAATTTTTCTAACGACGATTACGATTACATCAATTGTAATTTCAAGTTTTTTATGATTACGATTACAGCAATCGTAATTTTTGTAACGACGATTACGATTACAGTAATCGTAATTTCAAAATTTCTAAGATTACGATTACTGTAATCGTAATCATCTTGTAATCGTAATCCTTATCGCCCAGCTCTGTTTAATTTGTTTATAATTAATAAATGAAGTTTTTAGTTAAGAGAAATAGATATCGTAAAAATATTTACAAATATCGTAAACACAGTTGAAGAGTTTCTTTAATTTAAAAGCACTCTCTCTTTTTTCCTTTTTCACATACATTTGGATTACACTAAAAAATGGCATTGTCTCTATTAGTGATTTGTAGATTTCCTATTATGATTTCTATAAGCGCCAGAGCGCTAGAGCGCAAGAAAACTAAAAAGCTCCAAGAAGTAGGCTATGCAATATTCTATACTATAGAGAAAAAGGAGCAACCAATTACAATAAAAAATTCATGGAAAATTAAAACCTCCATCCAATACTGTGCAGAAGCCATTTTTGGCGCTCAAATATTTTATATGGATGCCACACTTATTTACTTTAGATTGTGCCAATACATATGTGTACTTTTCAATTATTTTCATTTAATTTTTGTTTTCATTTCACTTTATTCAATGTTAGATCTTTTTTATTTTCATTTATTTATTATTTTATTTCTATTTGTTTAAATATTTTGTTCTTTTTATTTCAATTTTACTTAATTCGTATTTATTATGGTCCAATTTCGAGCACGGGCGATACTAGTACGTATTAAAGGTCAAAATCACTTCAGAACTTTTTGTATTTTAATGTTGTTGTTGTTATTTGTTATTAGAACTTTTCTCAAGAGTAAAAATTACCAATAATCAATTCGTTGTTAATTCAACCAACAATTAATAACTAACAAAAACAAAATCATTGAAATGTAAGCTCAGTTAACCACAGTTAACTATTTTCAGGACTTTACGGAGTTCCTCTTGCACTTCGAATTAGGAGAGCTTAATATCCCAGCAAACATTCGGACTCCTATAGGTGTCAGTAAAGATTCCTAAATCGAAGCGCTTACACTCATTATGAGCTCATTTAGGAGTCAGAAATTAAAGTATTTCCATTCTTGCGTTGGAAGCATACCTATATAAAAAAAAACGAAGCCAATAACATATTCAACAACCAAATTGTTGTTGTGATTATTTTGCAAATATCTATACACACATATATATTGTTGTACGTACTTAGTTACCACTATTAACATTCAAAGTTCAATAACTTTGGATGTGTAAAAGCCGCATACAAAAACTTTATATAGGAATATTATTGTATTAACTAAACAAGGTTTCATTTAATTTGAAAAAAGTTTCATTTGAAATGAAATAAGTTTCATTTGAAATGAAAAAAGTTTCATTTTAAATGAAAAAAGTTTCACTTAAATTGAAAAAGGTTTCATTTTATTTGAAAAAGGTTTCACTAAATTTGAAAAAGGTTTCATTTGACCTGAAAATGCTATATTAAAATATAGTATTTAATTGTAAAATATAGCAACTTTTTGTGTGTTATTTAGTAAATATATGCTATGTGTGATACTATGATAAATAAATCAGTTGAATTTATGTGTTGGTGTGTGTGTAATGACCAAGCAAAAAGTTTGATCGTTTTTTATACTCAGCTGTACTAGTACACAGAGTATTATAGTTTTAATCACATAACGGTGGATTGTAACAGAATGAAATAATCGAGATAGATATAGACTTATATATATGAAAATGATCAGGGTGAAAAGAGAAATCGATTGACCCATGTCCGTCCGTCCGTCTGTCCGTCCGTCTGTAAACACTCTAACTCGCGCAAAAATTGAGATATTTTGATGAAATTTGAAATGCGAGTTGGTATCGAGACTGGGACGGTTGGTATTGAAAATAGGCGAAATCGGACCATGACCACGCCCACTTTTCCTATATAGAAAAAATCGGAAATTTGGTATCTCAGTCACTAATATAGCTGGAGCGATGAAATTCTACCCACGTGTTGAGCCTAGGAAAAAATTTGATGAAATTTTGGAAAATGGGCGGTGCCACGCCCACTTATTAATGGTCAAACATGGAAAGTTTTATATGTCATAACTCAGAAACCATTGAAGATATATCGATGAAATTTGGTACGCGTGATTTACTTACTTAGGCAAACATTTGTACGGAAAGTAGTTAAAATCGGTTGACGGCCACGCCCACTTTTATATATGTATATTATGACCTAATAAAAATATTTTAAGCGATATCTCTGTCAAATATAAAGATATGTCATTGAAATTTTGTCGCATGAGTCCGACTATAGACATAAAACAGAAAACACAAAAATTTTGAAAAATGGGCGGTGCCACGCCCACTTATTAAGGGGCAAACATTGAAAGTTTTATGAGTCATAACTCAGAAACCGTTGAATATATATCGATGAAATTTGGTGCGCGTAATATTCTTACTTAGGCAAATGTTTGGACTAAAAATTGCCAAAATCGGTTGACGACCACGCCCACTTTTATATATGTGTATTATAAAGTGGCCTAATAAAAACATTTTAAGCGATATCTCTGTCAAATATAAAGATATGTCATTGAATTTTTATGGCAGGAGTCCAGCTATGGACATAAAACGAAAAACACAAAAATTTTGGAAAATGGGCGTGGCACCGCCTCTTTTTAGAAGCAGGAATATACTAAATTTCTGAGCCCATAACCCGACAAATAATTGATATATAATGACGAAACTTGGTGCGTACACTTTTGTTACTTGTGGTAATACATGTTGAAAATTTTAGCGAAATCGGTTGACGAACATGCCCACTTTTATATATGGGTATTATAAAGTGGCCTAATAAAAACATTTTAAGCCATATCTTTGTCAAATATAAAGGTAATTCATTGAAATTTTGTGGCATGAGTTCCACAATAGACCGGAAACAAAAAGTAGAAAAATTTTGGAAAATGGGTGTGGCACCGCCTCTTTTTAGACAAAGGAATATACGAGATTTCTTAGCCTATAACTCGACAAATAATTGAGATATTATGACGAAACTTGCTTTATACACTTTTATAACTCGTGTTAATAGACATGCAAAAATTTATTCAAATCGGTTTATGACCACGCCTACTTTTTAACAAAGATATTTCTGGAATACCCTTTGGGAATTTGTACTGTGACTTCTTTGTAACTAGAAGTCATAAAGGAATGAAATTTTGAGCAAAGAATAATATTCATATGCTTAGTGGGATGACTGATAAAAATGTTGAAAATAGGCGTGGTTACGCCCACTTTATGCAGCACTCGCTTTATATAAAATACACCGTGATTCTATCAGACGAAAACAAACAATGAAAGCATACAGCTGAGTATCTAATGTTCGATTCCACTCGAACTTAGGCTTCCTTACTTGTTGTTAATAATTTTTTATTAAAATAAAAAATTTAAGCTCCGCCATCTTAAGTTTTTTTGTTTTTAAATATTTGTGTTACTTGTATATGTATGCAATTACAAAATGTCAAAATTTTACCTAGCCCCATGGTATAAGTATACCAGGTAAAACAAACGTCAAGTTTTCGTCGCCATATTAACCAAATATCATTTTGGCGAAAAGCAGTTAAATGTGCAGTTATTGGCTTACTTATGTATTTATAAGTGGTTTTGCGTCTTTTATTTTGTTCAATAGTGGCGTATAGGCGGTTTTGCAGGCGTACGTAAAAACTTTCCTCAATAAAGCAAAGTTGTAATCCATTTCGTGTTTATGAAAGTATAATGAACTTTAGTACATTACAGTACAGTTATAAAGCAATGACACCTATTATTCGCGGTATTGGATCGAAAAATTTCCTTTAAAAAAAGCGGTTTTGAAACTGTGTCATTATTTGGAATTGCGTTGTGTGAATCTCAAAATGGACGGGGACGGACGCCAGGAATGTATTTTTGATGAAATCTCATTTTTGGCAAAAATGTCACGCGGTTTTGCACTTTAAACGACAATATGTATGTACACCACCATACCAAGTGAGCATTTCAGTCTATATATGTATGTATGTTTTGACCTAGCCCCATGGTATAAAAAATACAGGTATGTGCATTGTCATTTTGACGCTGTCTTTTTGATTAAAAAGCAGATTTTTGAAGTTTGATCTTATGTCAGTTTTGGAGTATAGCGATGCCAGACTTTTATTTTTTGAATGCGTAGATTTTTGTTTGAAAGTTTGGGTATTTCAGGAATCAAAGGACAGAAAGAGAAAGCAGATTTATGGAACTTCCGGTAGCTCCTCTTCGCTCACTCCACAAATCTTCATCCACTATCCGCGAATAAAGGGTAAACATTTTATATCACCGTCTTTGCAGCCATATTTGGTATTATTGCACCGCGGAAATAAGCAACTCATATTGTTAAAATCTAGGGTACATATTTTTTTGTAATTGGATTGGACATATGTACATACATACATATATAGACTTAAATGCTCACTTGGTATGGTGGTGTACATACATATCGTCGTTTAAAGTGCAAAACCGCGTGCCATTTTTGCCAAAAATGAGATTTCATCAAAAATACATTCCTGGCGTCCGTCCCCATCCATTCATGCAACAATTTTGAGATTCACACACCGCAATTCCAAATAATGACACAGTTTCAAAACCGCTTTTTTAAGGAAATTTTTCGCACCAATAATAGGTGTTATTGCTTTATAACTGTACTGTAATGTACTAAAGTTGATTATACTTTCATAAACACGAAATGGATTATAACTTTGCTTTATTGAAGAAAAGTTGTTACGTACGCCTGCAAAACCGCCTATACGTTACTATTGAACAAAATAAAAGACGCAAAACCGCTTATAAATACATAAGTAAGCCAATAACTGTTTCGGTAATTATCTAGTTTACGGTGCATCGACTAAAACTGCTCCAATTTTTACAAATGGGGTACCAATCGACGCGTTTCGATCTCAGGAACACAAATCCGAAGGCGGAGCTTAACTTTTTTATTTTCATAAAAAATTATTAACAAGAAACTATCTAACTTGGTCATTACACACACACCAACACAAAAATTCAACTGATTTATTTACCATAGTATCACACATACCTTATATTTACTATATAACACACAAAAAGTTGCAATATTTTACAATTAAATACTATATTTTAATAAAATCGAAGTAAACAATTTCCCTTTTTCTGCTTTTTTCGAACGATTATTGAACTGTCAAAATGAGTAGCGTTGCCACTCAATTAGGTGCAATTTACAGCGCATTCACACTTAAGCATTTAAAGTTGCAAAAAATATGCCTTTGCGCAGAATACTTTTCTGCGTTGGCGGCCTTCGGCCGCGCTTATTTAAAATAACCCTGGGCTACGCCACCAAAGTCCGGATATAAAACCTAATGGTGCAGACATTGGTGACTTATCTGTAACCTTATAAAACAGCTGATTCAACCAACCTTACGACAAGCTGTATTACTAGTCATTGGTGCCTTATCGTAATTCTGTAGCTGTATCGTTAACTTACAGACCAATTGGATTTTGGTTAGCAACCCTAAATCCGTAAACAGCTGACACTTGTGAAAGCAGATATAGGAAGGTAGGCGCATAGGCGAATTCAGAAACTTCTTTTTTTATTTACAAAGGTAGATTATAATATCAAAATCAAAGCGAATTCACATCATGGGAAATAGTAATGGGCGAGTTCCAACCGAATTCAGATTTTAACAAGGAGAAATATTATTTTGACATTACAATCTACCAATTACAATAACAAAATACATGGAAAATTTCTGAATTCGCCTATGCGCCTACCTTCCAAGATCTGCCTCGACAAGTGTCAGCTGTTTACAGATTTACGGCACCACTAACAGCTCAAATGGATAGCTATAAAGTTACAATAAGGATAACGATACAGAAATACTTACAAGTCACCAATGTCTGAACCTTAACCGTGGCTACCGCCACGGTGATGTCCTTCTGCGTAGTACACCCTTCAGCGATTAGATATTGCGATATATCGGAAACTCACCACTTTTCACCATTCATATAAAAAGAGCTTAGTGTGAATGCAGGTTAATATAGATTAGTAGTAAATATTGGTGGCAACACTACGCGCCACAGTCCTAATATTAGCGACTTTTGTTTACTTTGGTTTTTATTAAAATATAGTATTTAATTGTAAAATATTGCAACTTTTTGTGTGTTATTTAGTAAATATAAGGTATGTGTTATCCCGCGATAAATATATAAGTTGAATTTATGTGTTCGTGTGTGTGTACTAAGCGAGCAAAAAAGTTGCATTGTACAAACAGTTTTTTGTTAATAATTTGTTATTGAAATAAAAAAAGTTAAGCTCCGCCTTCGGATTTGTATTCCTGAGATCGAAACGCGTCGATTGGTACCCCATTTGTTAAAATTGGAGCAGTTTTAGTCGATGCACCGTAAACTAGATTATTACCCAAATTTCCAATTTGAAATTGTATGAAAGATTTTTATCGAAAATATAAAAAATAAATTTGTTACTCAAAATAATTACTTAAAGATAAAGATACGTCTCAATGATCACTCTTTTTATTGAGTCAGTGCTCATGAGTCAACTCCCAAAAAATCGTGTCATTACTCAAGACTAATCTGCGGACCCTCCTACCCTTAAAAACCGACTGTTTTCTAGGCTCGGTGGAGACGTGTAAACCCGACCCGCGATTAATTCGATATTGAATATCGTGGATTATACACTTTTATTAACTGTAAACGCGGAAAAACTATCAACGAAATACGATCCGAACGTATTGACATTGTAAGAGAATGTTCAGATTGGCGTAATTTAAGGGTTATTTAGGCAAAAATCGGTGTTTCTGCGTTGATTACCCTTAAATATCGTAGTTTAGCCAGTCAAAAATGTCGACGTCCAAACACGGAGATAAAAAGTGAGCAACCTGCTGCTTTTGATCGTTTGTAGGTGAGAAAGCGACGGGGAAAGGAGGGGGCCACCAAGTCGTCGGTGTTCGGTCAACACGCTTTGTGCTGTCATTCTTATCGCCAGTGACCAATCGGAGCGTTCGAAGAATGCCAGAATCACTGTAGACCTGTAGGCAAGGTTAGGTGAAAAAGAAAAAATGACGGAACCCATTTAGGTGAATATAGCGGACAGTAGCAGCACAGAGTTGCATTTGAATTCCTCTAAAAAACTTTAGAGCTTGGAAACAAAACAAAACTAACTTTTAACCTTAGCTATCCTTCGTTGATCACTTAAAAACATTTTCTCAATCTGTTTTAAAGCCTGCAATTTGATATAATTATTTATTACAAAACTCTACCACGATCTTAAAATATTTTTTTCACATATTTTCGGTGCGCCGGCAACCCTTTTCTGTCAATGGAACCAATATTGGTGAATTTCCCAAAATCCCATCTCAAAGCTTGCCTACAGTTCTACAGTGGCCAGAATCGATGGATAATTTCACGGCAGAGTTGCTGTGTTTGGCCGAAATTACCCTTGAAATGCCAATATTGGCTAAATTACTCACGAAATTACTCTGCAATCGGCCTCTTCTCTAAATTTTATCGATTATAATCAAAAAAAATCTTTACCAATTGCTAATATTTCACATTAACTGCCCGGCGGCTTCTTAGGTATACACATCTATTCCCGTTTACGATCCACTTTCATCGGAGGTGAATCGGATCAAATGGCATTCTGCAATTCGATTGGCGTCCGATGAACGTGAGATTTTTTCGAAGTTCGGAAATCGGCATTCTGTTTCACGATGGATCAGATTTTTGACAGTTTATCGGAGCGATTCTTTCCGTCAGCTTTTGTGTGTCGGAGGCAATAGAAATTTTGATTATTTTTGGAAATATTACCAATTTAATGTGATTAAACTATGATTTTTAAATTTATGCAACATTATTATACAAAACGGGCTTGGTTTAGCTATGCTACTGGCCTTTTCTTTGCAAAATAAGTGAACAAAAGGAATTTGCTTTAGTACAATAGACTGAATAGAGGGAAATAAGTACAAGGAGTTGCAACGTACTGAACTTTTATTTAATAATAAAATTTATTATCCTTTTTAGCAATATTTATATATTATTGTTTAATAAAAGCTTCTGAAAATAATTTTAATTGTGTATTATTACTACGATCATGTAATATGTGTGGGTAGCGCAAGTCGGGCATAATTTCTGTGCCAAGATGTACTCCTTTAAGCATTTTTGCCTGACTGTGTCTTTTTAAAGATTTAAAATATCACCTTGCAACATGATTTACAAACATTTGCACGAGAAACTAACAAATCGAAGAAACGTGCTCACTTTCTATATCCGTTCATGCTCAACGCGTCCTGGCGAGTCACAAAATTTCTGCTACACGATATGTACATATTCATGACTTGATTGATCGCAACCTGGATCTCAAATTTGCTTTTATGTTTTGCGATCCATAAAAACTTGTTGATATGCGACCAGTGTGGATCGTCATCCATGGATTGCATCAATATAACATATTACTATAAATACATAGTGTAAAACATAGATGGCCAAAACTATCACATTCAAACATTTCTATTTTATGAAGCGATGAGAGAATGAGGAGAATAAGTCGCTCACGCGTCTCGCCAAAACAATGTTGCCAACATTTCCAATTTATGCGGAAAAGGGAATTTTAAGTAGAAGGGACTATTTATAATGCAAATAGTGCGATAAGTAAATTTTTTGACCGTAATGCTAAACGGCTTAACACACATATCTATTAAAATATGATTTAAAATTAAATAATAAGTAGTGAAAAAGTTTATTCATCCTTTTCTTACTATTTTATATAAATTGTATACATGGTTACAATCTTCCACCGTATACTAGCCGTTTAAAACTCCTTAATCTTCCGACTCTTGCAAGTCGACGAGAAATGTTAGGGGTAATATTTATCGTTAAGCTCTTGAATGGCTTAATTCTTTCTCCTTTCTTGCTAGCTGAAATAAACTTTAACATTCCTTCTCGTTCAACAAGACACTTCAACCCTATCTACTTAAAGCAGTGTAAATCAAACTTTGAATTAAATGAACCTTTCCGGGGTTTATGTAAGAGCTTTAATTCCTATTCCAGCTTTTTAGATATTTCGGACTCACTTTTCATTATAAGGGAAAAAATACTGTCTTATCTTAACACATAGTAGCGATTATTCTTTTATAATTCTCAAGACTAACTTCAATTGTACTATACTCAGCTGATGATTTTATTTCTCTGTAGCTGAGCAGTTTAAGATCTCGACGCTTAACAAACTCCTGCCACTCAACACCTCGGCATTTTATGTAAATAAAAAATATCCGTACGTCATGCGGGTGCGCCTCTCGTGCGGTCGGGCGGGATTGGAGGGCGTGGGTTATTATTATTATTATTATTATTATATATGGTTATGGTTTCCGTGATTATAAAAAAAATTAATAAAATCATCGCTAAGGATATACTCGAAAATTCGGCTCGGTATGTACTATGTACACATATCTCATTAACTCAATATTCGGGAACTCAGATAATTAACTTAAGTAAGAATAAAAAAATAATAATAAAATGGATAAATATTTCGCTTAAGCGATAATCGAATATTCGCAAGAGCTAAGGCAATCATGTTAGAGGCTGTTTTAACTTGTTTGCTCCAATTTGGTTTATAAATCGTATTGGGAAGTTCTGCTTTCAACGCTCCTTTTAATCGCAAAACCGAGCTTTCTCTCTCCATATTTAATACGCCATCATAATCCCTGGCATGAATTGTCCTATAATAGCGTCCGACAAAAAATTTGGTCGCCTGGGAGATATCACTATGATACCAAACATTTTGCCCCCTTTTTCCCTATTGTTAATTACTAAGAAATCTTTTTCCCAATTTACGTTAAACATTTTTCGCAGCAACCTGATTACTGAAAGTAGCGCGTCGAATGAGCACGATCACAACAAAACCGTAGTGTAGGCATCACTGGTTAATACAAAATGCTTATATGTGTGCGTTAGCAGTGAAGCTTATCTTGTGTACGTGTGAAAGCAGAAGAGAAAAAATTGGCACGCGTGTCTATGGGATGGCCATCATTGGTGTAAAACAAACCAACTGCAAGAGGTTTTCGCATGAAACTTTGTTGGAATAAGCTGTAAATGTTATTTTCACTAAAGTTGGCATTTTCGTTGCCCTTGAGTTCATGGAGTTCAGTTTTTATACTCAGCTGTACTAGTACACAGAGTATTATAGTTTTAATCACATAACGGTGGATTGTAACAGAATGAAATAATCGAGATAGATATAGACTTATATATATCAAAATGATCAGGGTGAAAAGAGAAATCGATTGAGCCATGTCCGTCCGTCCGTCTGTCCGTCCGTCCGTCTGTCCGTCCGTCTGTAAACACTCTAACTCGCGCAAAAATTGAGATATTTTGATGAAATTTGAAATGCGAGTTGGTATCGAGACTGGGACGGTTGGTATTGAAAATAGGCGAAATCGGACCATGACCACGCCCACTTTTCCTATATAGAAAAAATCGGAAATTTGGTATCTCAGTCACTAATATAGCTGGAGCGATGAAATTCTACCCACGTGTTGAGCTCAGGCCCCTAGGAAAAAATTTGATAAAATTTTGGAAAATGGGCGGTGCCACGCCCACTTATTAAGGGTCAAACATGGAAAGTTTTATATGTCATAACTCAGAAACCATTGAAGATATATCGATGAAATTTGGTACGCGTGATTTACTTACTTAGGCAAACATTTGTACGGAAAGTAGTTAAAATCGGTTGACGGCCACGCCCACTTTTATATATGTATATTATAAAGTGACCTAATAAAAATATTTTAAGCGATATCTCTGTCAAATATAAAGATATGTCATTGAAATTTTGTCGCATGAGTCCGACTATAGACATAAAACAGAAAACACAAAAATTTTGAAAAATGGGCGGTGCCACGCCCACTTATTAAGGGGCAAACATTGAAAGTTTTATGAGTCATAACTCAGAAACCGTTGAATATATATCGATGAAATTTGGTGCGCGTAATATTCTTACTTAGGCAAATGTTTGGACTAAAAATTGCCAAAATCGGTTGACGACCACGCCCACTTTTATATATGTGTATTATAAAGTGGCCTAATAAAAACATTTTAAGCGATATCTCTGTCAAATATAAAGATATGTCATTGAATTTTTATGGCAGGAGTCCAGCTATGGACATAAAACGAAAAACACAAAAATTTTGGAAAATGGGCGTGGCACCGCCTCTTTTTAGAAGCAGGAATATACTAGATTTCTGAGCCCATAACCCGACAAATAATTGATATATAATGACGAAACTTGGTGCGTACACTTTTGTTACTTGTGGTAATACATGTTGAAAATTTTAGCGAAATCGGTTGACGACCATGCCCACTTTTATATATGGGTATTATAAAGTGGCCTAATAAAAACATTTTAAGCGATATCTTTGTCAAATATAAAGGTAATTCATTGAAATTTTGTGGCATGAGTTCCACAATAGACCGGAAAAAAAAGTAGAAAAATTTTGGAAAATGGGTGTGGCACCGCCTCTTTTTAGACAATGGAATATACGAGATTTCTTAGCCTATAACTCGACAAATAATTGAGATATTATGACGAAACTTGCTTTATACACTTTTATAACTTGTGTTAATAGACATGCAAAAATTTATTCAAATCAGTTTATGACCACGCCTACTTTTTAACAAAGATATTTCTGGAATACCCTTTGGGAATTTGTAATGTGACATCTTTGTAACTAGAAGTCATAAAGGAATGAAATTTTGAGCAAAGAATAATATTCATATGCTTAGTGGGATGACTGATAAAAATGTTGAAAATAGGCGTGGTTACGCCCACTTTATGCAGCACTCGCTTTATATAAAATACACCGTGATTCTATCAGACGAAAACAAACAATGAAAGCATACAGCTGAGTATCTAATGTTCGATTCCACTCGAACTTAGGCTTCCTTACTTGTTGTTAATAATTTTTTATTAAAATAAAAAATTTAAGCTCCGCCATCTTAAGTTTTTTTGTTTTTAAATATTTGTGTTACTTGTATATGTATGCAATTACAAAATGTCAAAATTTTACCTAGCCCCATGGTATAAGTATACCAGGTAAAACAAACGTCAAGTTTTCGTCGCCATATTAACCACCTGACAATTAAGCAGATTATGACATTTCGTGCTGCCATACTCAATGATAAAAATCCTCCATTAATAGTATTTTTCACTGCTTTGTTTTAAAAATAAATTGTAACCATGGTATTCATAGTAACGAATTTTTTCAATTTGAATTGAAAGACATTTTTTCAATTTGAAAAAAATACACAGTAAATTTGTTTCACTGCTGAATGATCATTGATGATTCTTCTAAGTACAATTTTTATTATTATTATTTATTTTTTTTTTTTTTGAAAAAAGCAAACCATTTATGTATATGAAAAATTCAGCAGTCTTTATTTGAAAGTACCCACTGATGCCTCCTCAGTCATAGATGAATTTCATCAGTGATTCATAAAAGATTCATTTCGGATTTTTACTTCGCGGAATATCAGTTTGGCCGTACTACAAAGTAGCCCCTTTCCGGTATTCTCGGCGAGTTTTTAATTTAGTTTAGTAGTTACGATCACTTTTAATTTAGGCTTTGTGAACACTCCGGTATATAGTTTGGGAGGTTTTGGAGATTGATCTATTATAACTCCATATCGTCGCATAAAGTGCAATACCGTGTATCCGCTACCACCAAAATTTTACAGGAGACAGTAAAAACTGTTTTAATTCAAAACGGTTCGGAATTTTGCAAACCCACATCCAAACCAAGGTAGATTTTTGGATTATATTCTTAATCCAAATATCATTTTGGCGAAAAGCAGTTAAATGTGCAGTTATTGGCTTACTTATGTATTTATAAGTGGTTTTGCGTCTTTTATTTTGTTCAATAGTGACGTATAGGCGGTTTTGCAGGCGTACGTAAAAACTTTTCTTCAATAAAGCAAAGTTGTAATCCATTTCGTGTTTATGAAAGTATAATGAACTTTAGTACATTACAGTACAGTTATAAAGCAATGACACCTATTATTCGCGGTATTGGATCGAAAAATTTCCTTAAAAAAAGCGGTTTTGAAACTGTGTCATTATTTGGAATTGCGTTGTGTGAATCTTAAAATGGACGGGGACGGACGCCAGGAATGTATTTTTGATGAAATCTCATTTTTGGCAAAAATGTCACGCGGTTTTGCACTTTAAACGACGATATGTATGTACACCACCATACCAAGTGAGCATTTCAGTCTATATATGTATGTATGTTTTGACCTAGCCCCATGGTATAAAAAATACATGTATGTGCATTGTCATTTTGACGCTGTCTTTTTGATTAAAAAGCAGATTTTTGAAGTTTGACCTTATGTCAGTTTTGGAGTATAGCGATGCCAGACTATTTCAAATATTTGATTCGAATAAAATTTTTGATTCGAATCAAACTTTTGATTCGAATCAAAAAATTATTTTGAATCAAAACTTTATTTCAAATAAAAAAATACTTAGTACGTGATCCCACACCCCCGCGAGTTGAAATGCAAAAAAATCTAAAATTTCAACAAACGTCTACGTTGTATGGGAGGAAATGCAAGCAGATTTTCGCAGTTGCTTAGCCAAGCATTTGTGCATACATATGTATGTATATACTTACATACATATATGTAGGTATATAACGAATAAATGAATGAAAGGATGAATGAATTATGGTTAGGTGTATGCATACAAAGAGTGGTTTCGATATGTAAATATGTATGTGCATACGTTAGGCTGGGTCAATTTTCTAAGCCATACTGTTCGTAGAAAAATCGGATTCTGCATTAAATTCTATGAAAAATGTCTTCTAGAGCATGCCTCTAATATCAATTTCGAGCTTGCCCATTTTCGATTGAAGTTTACTAGGTATTTAGAATTGTTTTAAGTATAGTAACCCATATACTTTTAAATTCAACCAGTGGTTTTAAATTTATCTCTTTACATTCTTTTTCATTGTTACTTAAACGACTTTTAATAATGCATGTATATAAGAGTCTGATTTCGTTGTTGTGGTTTTGTTGAAAAACGAAAATATTAAAAACAACTCCCATTCGTTTTTTTGTTTCTTAACCCTCTCAACATTAGCTTAAAATTTAGGGGGGACTTTTATAACTTTTTTTTCGCATGGGGACCAACACTTACCTCCTGACTTCATTTCCATATAAAATACAGATGTAATCTAACACATCCATATGTACATACTTACATATATATGATGCAGGCGCGGATCCAGGATTTCGGCAAGGGGGGGGTTTTGAAAATTTATTTTTTGGAAGATGTTTTTAAGGGCAGACGCTGGTGAAAATATGGACTAATACCACCTACTATTATTATTCTATATACTAGTTGCGCCATTTCCCGCACCTTAAAAACACCAAACTCAAAACCCTCCAAATTAACAATATGTATGCCATCACATAAAGTGCAGGAGATTTCAATTGAAGTTCTAAATAACATGTATAACGTGCATGTATTTAAAAAATTCATAAATTAAAAAAGCCGGCATATGCGGGTGTTACGCCTTCAGATGGCTCTGACGCTACTTTATTATAAACTTGACCACTGCGCGACACCTAGTGAAGGGTAGCACTTATTATATGATATAATTTGAAGCGCGAGGTCGCTACTGCGTGTTCTAAGTTTTCAAACGTGCAACCAAAGAACGTATATTGTATAAGAAGGGAAAATTCGGTATTTTGGACGAGTGAGGTGGAAATCGCGAGTTGCCTCCCATCATTAGGCTTGCCATACGTCAGGCATTTGGCCTGATTGTCAGGCATTACATACTTTGTCTGGCAATCAGGCGCCTAACGAATTTTGTCAGGCATTTTGAAAAGTTTTTTGTATACATTGATATTTTGTATAAATTTTATTCTGTTTTATTCAAAGCCGTATGAACATTAGATATGTAATCTTGTCGAGTGTAAACACAACTTAAGTTTAAGTTTTGTGCGATTATCGATAACTGCTTTCTATCTCTTATTCCGTGTCATAAAAGCACATTCAGACTACATTTTAAATTACGTTGATTAGCCGAAATTACTTTCCGAAATTACGTGCGTTCACACACGCTTTTAAGTAATTTATTTTAGCCGTGTTTCATTTAACGCCGATCCTGTGCCAGATAAAAAATTTTACATGTGAATGCAATAACTACGATTTTAGGACAATAAAACCAGATAAATTTCTGATGCAATATATAACCCCGTTTGTTCGAATTGTCACAAATATTTTTCATTTATGCTTGTGCTTTTGGTTTGGTTTTACTTCAACATAATTTATATAAGTCATCAACAGAAGAATCTAATAGAATTAATAAGCATAAAAAGACAAACTCATAGCCCATATTTGACAAAAAATATCAGTTTTTGTCAGAAAATATATATGTACATATTTAGAATTTAAACACTGGGTTAAATTTAATGAAATTAATTATATTTTCTTTTCAATATTGCTTTTTATGATGAAAAGATTTTCAGCTGAAATGAAAATAACATTTATAAAATACTCCCACTAAATTAAATTTTTTATTATTAAAAAATCGCTAATGCAACATACAATGAAAATATACTTAAGAAGTCGCCGCGAACAAATTTAACGCGACTATTAGCGATTGCCAAAACTTTATTTCTGTACTGTCAGAGCTTTTGAATATTCAAATAAACAGTGTTGAGAACTGTTCAGCGTTCTACGATACAATAAAGATTAACACTCAGCTACTAAAAAGAGCAGCTTCATCGGAAAAGTATGCGTGGGATACTAAAAGTCAAGAAAAATTATTGCCTTTGTACCTTCTATGTATGATTTTGTCGTGTTTTTGAAACTAAACAACAGTACCTTTATTTAATTAAATTAATTTGTTTTTATCATAAGTGAATTGTTTTCTAAATGTGATAAATTTACATATATATGTATATGTAACTTTTAATTTTTACAGCCAGTTTCACGAAATAATTTAAGTGAGGATTTAATTTTTTCCCTGTCAGATTTCATATAAAATTCATGTAAAAAAATTAAATTAAACTTAAATTCTTTCGAGAAACTGGCTGTTAGACTGATAAATATACTTGAATGAATTTTATGGTTTTCTAACTTTTGGCTGTTTTCATTTCGCTTTAGTCAGGCATTGGGGTGAAAAAATTATGGCAAGCCTACCCATCATTCTTCAAGCTCGAATTCGTTTGTTTTTTCGCGGCGAAAAATAAATTCATTTTGACATTTATTTTGCTTGACATTTAGTTATTATTTCTATTCATACTCTACCGCCACTGCAAAGATGCAAAGATGGTTGAAAATGAGCCGGGCTCTGAGCTCTGTTGCCACTTTTTTATCCTTTGTTGAAACAACGCTTGTAGTATTTTAACTTCGTACAATACGGTAAGTTACTTTCGACCAAATTATATTCGGGATACAACACTGTAAATATCTTTTCAGATAACAAATGAGGAAACATTTGAAAATGTAAATAATATTTTACGAGTTTTGGCAGTGTTGCCTGTAACAACAGCAACTCCAGAACGATCATTTTCCACTTTAAGAAGAATCAAAAGTTATCTCAGGAACACGATGGGCCAAGAGCGTCTCAATGGTCTTGCTTTCTTGAAATTCACAGAAGTATATATTTAACTGAAGATGAAGTCCTTCAAGAATTTTTCAAAAAGCCTGGAAAATTTAAACATGATTAAAAGTTTGACAGAATCGACAATATAGTACGCGCTTATTGTATTAGATTTAATTCCTCTAAATTTCGGGTATTTTCTATTTAACTATAAGTTGTAATTGTATGTTATTATTGCCTACAAGGACAACTATTTTAATGAACTGATTCAATTGTACCTGTTTCACCTTGTGGATATGTGCATATAAAATATAATCTGAAAATAAATGAAAATAAATGTCGAGTTTTGCCTTTGGGCCAACCATTGCTTTTGGAATGATAGAGTTTTCCTTGATCAGTTTGGGGAATTTGGGCGCAGAATCTATAAAGGCATTAATTTGGGATCTATGATAAACCACAAGGGGGGTTTGAACCCCCAAAACTCCCCCCGTGGATCCGCCACTGATATGATGTATGTACATATGCACTTACCCCTTAATATGTAAATGAATATACATACATATGTAAATTTCTCTTATACATATCCACACACATCGACGCTTCCAAACAAAACTGTACTAAGTCTGAAAACTGTGTTTTGCGGGAGAAGCTCTCAAAGTTTAAACTCGATATGAAACGTCGGTTGTATGCTAAGTATATTTTAACTTGTAACTTCTGTTTGGATTGAACGATCAACGCCAAAACTCGACAATATCAAAGTCAGGGTACGCTTTATATAAAACCGTAAGAAAAAATAAAAATTTGCTACGTGGTTTCTCATGGCAAGCTCTCAAAGTTTTTATTCTGTAAAAATCTCGAGTTGTATTATATGTACACTTTTGCTTATAACTTTTGATTGGATTGTCCGATTGATACCAAAATTGGACAGCATCTAAATTAAGACACACTCTACTTGAAAACGCCAAAAACGGGAAAATGTACTAAGTCGACTTAGTACAGTATTGTTTGGAAGCGTCGACATGTACTTACTTATGTACTTATATTTTATATATTTTACATACATTGAATGAACCCAAAAAAAGAATAAAATAACAGAATTTAAAAATTAATAATAATAATGCATTTACCCAAAATGATCTCGTACTAAAAGTACCTTTTATTTGAAATACATATATTTTGGATTCACTATAGGTACATACATATGCATATTTTAAACCTGTTCAAATTAAACGAAAATGGTTTGTTGTGTTGCTTTACGAACAGCAATTCAATCAGTGAATTTATTGGTAAAATTGATTCTTATTTACCTATACACAAAATTTCTTATGTACTACTTATTTACTATAATACATGTACATATATCTACTCTAAGAGCCTATACACACTTGCGACTCAATCGATTTAGTCGAATGTTGATTTGCATGGGAATGTATGGAAGCATTCACACTACATTCAATTAGTTGTACAACTGAAACAGTTGGATATGCAGCCCAATTTCATTCCAACTGAAACAGTTGTACAACTGCTTGATCAGCAAGGCGCCCTTCTACGTATTCACACTTGAGACAATTTAGTCGAACGACTACAACAACAACAGTGATATTCGTAGTGGAAAGAGTTGCCATGCTGACAGCACTACTTTTTTTCACTTTTGGTAAATTGTAGAGATTGAATATTTCAATTAATATTTTCAAAATGTTTAAAAACAAAAGGTTCGTTTTTTATTAACTACACCATTTCCAGATGGATTTTAGAAAGCGTTAACTGGATTTTAGAAAGGGGAAATTGGATTTTAGAAATGTCAATTGGATTTTAGAAAGGGGAAATTGGATTTTAGAAATGTCAATTGGATTTTAGAAAGCGTTAAAAGGATTTTAGAAAACAAAATTGGATTTTTGAAAGCTTGAATTGGATTTCAGAATGTGCGTTTAAAATAAATTTTACACAGAATTTTTCGAATAGAAATTCTTTATTGCGTATGAAAGTATAAATTAATAATTATATAAATTTTCGAAAATCCAATTTACAGTTTCTAAAGTCCAATTTCCCTTTTCTAAAATCAAATCGACATTTCTAAAATCCAATTTTCCCTTTCTAAAATCCATTTGGCTATTCTAAAATCTAATTTCCCCTTTCTAAAATCCAATTGACATTTCTAAAATCTAATTTCCCCTTTCTAAAATCCAATTGACATTTCTAAAATCCAATTTCCCCTTTCTAAAATCCAATTGACATTTCTAAGATCCAATTTCCCCTTTCTAAAATCCAGTTGACGCTTTCTAAAATCCATCTGGAAATGGTGTAGTTATAGACAAGAATTATCTAACTAAGGATATTTACTTCCGTTTTCATATGTTTCTTGATATTGTTGTTCTCTTCAAATGTCATTAATCGCATTTTAAAATAGAAATAATGAAAATGAAATTTCATGAAAATTATTAATGGCTGATTTTTACTATTTTTCCGTTTCTTGTACTTCTGTTCGTTTCGCCTTTATGAGCGTAATTCCTTCCGTTTTTCTCTTTTCATTTACTTGACAGCTAGTTGCTAGTTTAATAAGAAACAAAGCCAAACAATGTATGCACTTTTTGTTTATTTTATTGTTTTTTATTTATTAATCAAGTTGACAGCTGACAAGAAGGTGCTTTCATGTAAGAATGCAGATAAACTTTAACAATTTAATTCTTCATCACTTTATATGAAGACCACTAATGTAAAATTTGCTGAGTAAAATGTGAACATTGGCAACACTATGTCATTGTCAATCGCACGACTATTTAGTCTCAAGTGTGAATAGCTGCCACCGATTCGACTAAATAGTTGGAGTAGTGTGAATACAAGAGTCCAATTCGACCAAATCGATTGAGTCGCAAGTGTGTATAGGCTCTAATTCTTACTTCTATGTAGATATGTACATACATATGTACATACCCTGTAAGACAGGAATGATGGAAACTCCAACACATTCTCAGCAAACACTAACACATATAGCAGTGATAGTCATTTGATACATTATTTGGAGAACACATTCATCACATTTTTCATACCGTCCATATAAAAATGATGGAAACTTGTAGGCAGTGTGTGACAGAAATTTCCATCAAACGTGCACCTCAAATGATATATCAAATGACTATCACTGTGTTATAGGGTATATACATACATATGTATGTATGCATATGCACCCAAGTGCCCCCTGCAAAAAAACCGAGTACTCCATGCACGCGTGTATAGAGTACTCGCTATGGACCAACCGAGTACTCCTCAACCTGCCACATTTCATATAAAAAATATGGTCCATTTAACATTGCGATGTCCCAGGCAGGGATCACATACTCCCATTTCCGCATGACACCCGAGTAATCCAAGGATTACCCACATGGGATTAATTTACGGAGTAGGTACTAAAATTAATGAAATTTAATAATCTCTGAACAGTTTTGAAAGACTGCCAATTCAATTTACATACATTCATAAGTAAGCTTTTCTTTAGTTAAAATAAAATAATAAAATATTTCTAGCGCAATCACCAGCATTTTTTGTGTCGCGTAATTTTTTCGATACATCGAACATCGATGTATCGATGTTGGTCCTCAAAATTTGCATCCCTACCCTTTATTACTGAATCGTGCACGTTCAAACGAGTATGCATATGTACATACATACATACATACAAATGTATGCACTTGCTTCGTCGTTATCGCTATATATGTACATACATTTCGTTTTCGTCGCAATAGCCCTGTTTTTTTTCAAGCGCATATACATCTGCGCTTAAATTTTGTATTTTTTGATTTTTAAGCGCACATCTCTATCCGCGCTTAGTTGTCCATACAAAATTTAAGCGCAGATGTATATGCGCTTGAAAAAAAACAGGGCTAATGTTCGGCTAACTACGAGCCGATGCAGATAAACAAGTCGCTCGCTTGGGTATATGTTTATGATCACTTTGAAAGTACTCCTACCTACCGCAGAATGGATCATATAATCCTATGATTTTTACAGGGCCTATGCACATACATACATATGTATGTATGTACGTACGGCGTAGCACAAACGTAAATACGACAGTCAGAAATATGTATATATGTACATACATACATAATATATAATACAATAGCGCTATTATAACTCTGACGAGTTTTATGGCCGAGCTTCTCTCCCAATTCGAGGTGTGCTCCTTTTTGTTTTTCCTACTAATTGGGTGGACCTACTGTTTTATGCCGGCTCCGAACGGCGAATGCATTTTTTGTGAGAAGCTTTTTCATGGCAGAAATACACTCGGAGGGTATGCCGCCCACTGCCGAGAGGTGACCGCTGCTCTTAAAAAATCCAATAATTGGATTTTTACTAATTAGAAAAATTTTTTTGGTGTTTTGCTCGGACTGAGGTTTGAACCCGAGACATCTGGCATAGCAGGCGAGCACGCTACCCACTACACCACAGCGGCCACTATACATACATACATACACATATACATATTTGCCGTCAGCATACAATTTGGCTGTTGTTGCACTTTTGGTGCATTTTATACATTTTTGTGTTTTAAGCAGGGTGCGAAGAACGCTCAAAATAAACTCACTCAAACGAATTATCACTCTATAATTCTGAGCTATGCCATGTTCTCATGAGCGCAAATACACAGTGACAACGAACGCAAATGAACGCACGTCAACAGCGATTGATGGGTCTCTGCAGTGGCGATAAGCTCTTACATAAATTCATTTTAAAATGAGAAATCGTTTGAAAATTCATTTTTTGAAAATTCATTCTATGAGTTTATTTTATAATTTTTTGCGCTAGCGATCATTTTTTGAGTTTATCATTTTTTGATCGCTCTTTGAGTTATCATTTTTTGCGTTCACAAGGGTTTGTTATGCAGCAGCTAATGGCATTGTGAAGGCGCAATTTTTGGATGATGGCGTGCGTTTATTAGACCATAAATATGATGTATGTATGTATTTACATACATGTTCATGCATGTGTGTACGTATATATGGATGTATGTATGTACATAATTATAATATTTTAAAAAGCCTTAGCTCTCATAGCGATAGGTATGTATATGTACATATGTATGTAGGTATATCGAGTTTAAATTTTATTAAGTATGTATTTATTTAAACTAATTAAATTATTCAATTTATTTAAATTAATAGATATTTATAAAAATTTATATTTACATACCGATGTACCTACGTATACTATATTGATGTACATTTGTAGTCTATATGTATGAGTTAAGGGTTGTTAAATATTTTATTTAACATAGGTACATACCTACATACATATGTATGTATGTATTTAGTTCTTACTTGAAAACTAGAATATAACAATTGAGCGTTCAAAAAATAAGTTCGCATTTTATTTATTTGTACACATGTTTGTATGTACATACATATGTATGTATATAAAATGAATGTATGTAAATATGTAATATGTATGTATGTCTATTCAATGATGGAATGTAGGTATTGATATTTTCCAGGTTTTTTATACATTATTGCCCTTTTTTGTACCTACACATTAAAAAAGGATAGTTTATTTCTAATATCAGTTGGTACTTAATTTAATCATTCCTGGAATTAAATATATTATAATACCGTCACAGTATTTTTGGTTTAAAATCAAAACCAAAAAAAATATTAGAAAAAAAACCAGAAAAAGGTATAACAAATTAATACAAACTGTTTCTGAAAGTGAAATAGGAAGAATAAATTAAACTCATTAAAATAAATGGCCCAAAAAGCGAATTCTTCATGTCTGATGTAACTTCAACAAACGTCTACGTTGTATGGGAGGAAATGCAAGCAGATTTTCGCAGTTGCTTAGCCAAGCATTTGTGCATACATATGTATGTATATACTTACATACATATATGTAGGTATATAACGAATAAATGAATGAAAGGATGAATGAATTATGGTTAGGTGTATGCATACAAAGAGTGGTTTCGATATGTAAATATGTATGTGCATACGTTAGGCTGGGTCAATTTTCTAAGCCATACTGTTCGTAGAAAAATCGGATTCTGCATTAAATTCTATGAAAAATGTCTTCTAGAGCATGCCTCTAATATCAATTTCGAGCTTGCCCATTTTCGATTGAAGTTTACTAGGTATTTAGAATTGTTTTAAGTATAGTAACCCATATACTTTTAAATTCAACCAGTGGTTTTAAATTTATCTCTTTACATTCTTTTTCATTGTTACTTAAACGACTTTTAATAATGCATGTATATAAGAGTCTGATTTCGTTGTTGTGGTTTTGTTGAAAAACGAAAATATTAAAAACAACTCCCATTCGTTTTTTTGTTTCTTAACCCTCTCAACATTAGCTTAAAATTTAGGGGGGACTTTTATAACTTTTTTTTCGCATGGGGACCAACACTTACCTCCTGACTTCATTTCCATATAAAATACAGATGTAATCTAACACATCCATATGTACATACTTACATATATATGATGCAGGCGCGGATCCAGGATTTCGGCAAGGGGGGGGTTTTGAAAATTTATTTTTTGGAAGATGTTTTTAAGGGCAGACGCTGGTGAAAATATGGACTAATACCACCTACTATTATTATTCTATATACTAGTTGCGCCATTTCCCGCACCTTAAAAACACCAAACTCAAAACCCTCCAAATTAACAATATGTATGCCATCACATAAAGTGCAGGAGATTTCAATTGAAGTTCTAAATAACATGTATAACGTGCATGTATTTAAAAAATTCATAAATTAAAAAAGCCGGCATATGCGGGTGTTACGCCTTCAGATGGCTCTGACGCTACTTTATTATAAACTTGACCACTGCGCGACACCTAGTGAAGGGTAGCACTTATTATATGATATAATTTGAAGCGCGAGGTCGCTACTGCGTGTTCTAAGTTTTCAAACGTGCAACCAAAGAACGTATATTGTATAAGAAGGGAAAATTCGGTATTTTGGACGAGTGAGGTGGAAATCGCGAGTTGCCTCCCATCATTAGGCTTGCCATACGTCAGGCATTTGGCCTGATTGTCAGGCATTACATACTTTGTCTGGCAATCAGGCGCCTAACGAATTTTGTCAGGCATTTTGAAAAGTTTTTTGTATACATTGATATTTTGTATAAATTTTATTCTGTTTTATTCAAAGCCGTATGAACATTAGATATGTAATCTTGTCGAGTGTAAACACAACTTAAGTTTAAGTTTTGTGCGATTATCGATAACTGCTTTCTATCTCTTATTCCGTGTCATAAAAGCACATTCAGACTACATTTTAAATTACGTTGATTAGCCGAAATTACTTTCCGAAATTACGTGCGTTCACACACGCTTTTAAGTAATTTATTTTAGCCGTGTTTCATTTAACGCCGATCCTGTGCCAGATAAAAAATTTTACATGTGAATGCAATAACTACGATTTTAGGACAATAAAACCAGATAAATTTCTGATGCAATATATAACCCCGTTTGTTCGAATTGTCACAAATATTTTTCATTTATGCTTGTGCTTTTGGTTTGGTTTTACTTCAACATAATTTATATAAGTCATCAACAGAAGAATCTAATAGAATTAATAAGCATAAAAAGACAAACTCATAGCCCATATTTGACAAAAAATATCAGTTTTTGTCAGAAAATATATATGTACATATTTAGAATTTAAACACTGGGTTAAATTTAATGAAATTAATTATATTTTCTTTTCAATATTGCTTTTTATGATGAAAAGATTTTCAGCTGAAATGAAAATAACATTTATAAAATACTCCCACTAAATTAAATTTTTTATTATTAAAAAATCGCTAATGCAACATACAATGAAAATATACTTAAGAAGTCGCCGCGAACAAATTTAACGCGACTATTAGCGATTGCCAAAACTTTATTTCTGTACTGTCAGAGCTTTTGAATATTCAAATAAACAGTGTTGAGAACTGTTCAGCGTTCTACGATACAATAAAGATTAACACTCAGCTACTAAAAAGAGCAGCTTCATCGGAAAAGTATGCGTGGGATACTAAAAGTCAAGAAAAATTATTGCCTTTGTACCTTCTATGTATGATTTTGTCGTGTTTTTGAAACTAAACAACAGTACCTTTATTTAATTAAATTAATTTGTTTTTATCATAAGTGAATTGTTTTCTAAATGTGATAAATTTACATATATATGTATATGTAACTTTTAATTTTTACAGCCAGTTTCACGAAATAATTTAAGTGAGGATTTAATTTTTTCCCTGTCAGATTTCATATAAAATTCATGTAAAAAAATTAAATTAAACTTAAATTCTTTCGAGAAACTGGCTGTTAGACTGATAAATATACTTGAATGAATTTTATGGTTTTCTAACTTTTGGCTGTTTTCATTTCGCTTTAGTCAGGCATTGGGGTGAAAAAATTATGGCAAGCCTACCCATCATTCTTCAAGCTCGAATTCGTTTGTTTTTTCGCGGCGAAAAATAAATTCATTTTGACATTTATTTTGCTTGACATTTAGTTATTATTTCTATTCATACTCTACCGCCACTGCAAAGATGCAAAGATGGTTGAAAATGAGCCGGGCTCTGAGCTCTGTTGCCACTTTTTTATCCTTTGTTGAAACAACGCTTGTAGTATTTTAACTTCGTACAATACGGTAAGTTACTTTCGACCAAATTATATTCGGGATACAACACTGTAAATATCTTTTCAGATAACAAATGAGGAAACATTTGAAAATGTAAATAATATTTTACGAGTTTTGGCAGTGTTGCCTGTAACAACAGCAACTCCAGAACGATCATTTTCCACTTTAAGAAGAATCAAAAGTTATCTCAGGAACACGATGGGCCAAGAGCGTCTCAATGGTCTTGCTTTCTTGAAATTCACAGAAGTATATATTTAACTGAAGATGAAGTCCTTCAAGAATTTTTCAAAAAGCCTGGAAAATTTAAACATGATTAAAAGTTTGACAGAATCGACAATATAGTACGCGCTTATTGTATTAGATTTAATTCCTCTAAATTTCGGGTATTTTCTATTTAACTATAAGTTGTAATTGTATGTTATTATTGCCTACAAGGACAACTATTTTAATGAACTGATTCAATTGTACCTGTTTCACCTTGTGGATATGTGCATATAAAATATAATCTGAAAATAAATGAAAATAAATGTCGAGTTTTGCCTTTGGGCCAACCATTGCTTTTGGAATGATAGAGTTTTCCTTGATCAGTTTGGGGAATTTGGGCGCAGAATCTATAAAGGCATTAATTTGGGATCTATGATAAACCACAAGGGGGGTTTGAACCCCCAAAACTCCCCCCGTGGATCCGCCACTGATATGATGTATGTACATATGCACTTACCCCTTAATATGTAAATGAATATACATACATATGTAAATTTCTCTTATACATATCCACACACATCGACGCTTCCAAACAAAACTGTACTAAGTCTGAAAACTGTGTTTTGCGGGAGAAGCTCTCAAAGTTTAAACTCGATATGAAACGTCGGTTGTATGCTAAGTATATTTTAACTTGTAACTTCTGTTTGGATTGAACGATCAACGCCAAAACTCGACAATATCAAAGTCAGGGTACGCTTTATATAAAACCGTAAGAAAAAATAAAAATTTGCTACGTGGTTTCTCATGGCAAGCTCTCAAAGTTTTTATTCTGTAAAAATCTCGAGTTGTATTATATGTACACTTTTGCTTATAACTTTTGATTGGATTGTCCGATTGATACCAAAATTGGACAGCATCTAAATTAAGACACACTCTACTTGAAAACGCCAAAAACGGGAAAATGTACTAAGTCGACTTAGTACAGTATTGTTTGGAAGCGTCGACATGTACTTACTTATGTACTTATATTTTATATATTTTACATACATTGAATGAACCCAAAAAAAGAATAAAATAACAGAATTTAAAAATTAATAATAATAATGCATTTACCCAAAATGATCTCGTACTAAAAGTACCTTTTATTTGAAATACATATATTTTGGATTCACTATAGGTACATACATATGCATATTTTAAACCTGTTCAAATTAAACGAAAATGGTTTGTTGTGTTGCTTTACGAACAGCAATTCAATCAGTGAATTTATTGGTAAAATTGATTCTTATTTACCTATACACAAAATTTCTTATGTACTACTTATTTACTATAATACATGTACATATATCTACTCTAATTCTTACTTCTATGTAGATATGTACATACATATGTACATACCCTGTAAGACAGGAATGATGGAAACTCCAACACATTCTCAGCAAACACTAACACATATAGCAGTGATAGTCATTTGATACATTATTTGGAGAACACATTCATCACATTTTTCATACCGTCCATATAAAAATGATGGAAACTTGTAGGCAGTGTGTGACAGAAATTTCCATCAAACGTGCACCTCAAATGATATATCAAATGACTATCACTGTGTTATAGGGTATATACATACATATGTATGTATGCATATGCACCCAAGTGCCCCCTGCAAAAAAACCGAGTACTCCATGCACGCGTGTATAGAGTACTCGCTATGGACCAACCGAGTACTCCTCAACCTGCCACATTTCATATAAAAAATATGGTCCATTTAACATTGCGATGTCCCAGGCAGGGATCACATACTCCCATTTCCGCATGACACCCGAGTAATCCAAGGATTACCCACATGGGATTAATTTACGGAGTAGGTACTAAAATTAATGAAATTTAATAATCTCTGAACAGTTTTGAAAGACTGCCAATTCAATTTACATACATTCATAAGTAAGCTTTTCTTTAGTTAAAATAAAATAATAAAATATTTCTAGCGCAATCACCAGCATTTTTTGTGTCGCGTAATTTTTTCGATACATCGAACATCGATGTATCGATGTTGGTCCTCAAAATTTGCATCCCTACCCTTTATTACTGAATCGTGCACGTTCAAACGAGTATGCATATGTACATACATACATACATACAAATGTATGCACTTGCTTCGTCGTTATCGCTATATATGTACATACATTTCGTTTTCGTCGCAATAGCCCTGTTTTTTTTCAAGCGCATATACATCTGCGCTTAAATTTTGTATTTTTTGATTTTTAAGCGCACATCTCTATCCGCGCTTAGTTGTCCATACAAAATTTAAGCGCAGATGTATATGCGCTTGAAAAAAAACAGGGCTAATGTTCGGCTAACTACGAGCCGATGCAGATAAACAAGTCGCTCGCTTGGGTATATGTTTATGATCACTTTGAAAGTACTCCTACCTACCGCAGAATGGATCATATAATCCTATGATTTTTACAGGGCCTATGCACATACATACATATGTATGTATGTACGTACGGCGTAGCACAAACGTAAATACGACAGTCAGAAATATGTATATATGTACATACATACATAATATATAATACAATAGCGCTATTATAACTCTGACGAGTTTTATGGCCGAGCTTCTCTCCCAATTCGAGGTGTGCTCCTTTTTGTTTTTCCTACTAATTGGGTGGACCTACTGTTTTATGCCGGCTCCGAACGGCGAATGCATTTTTTGTGAGAAGCTTTTTCATGGCAGAAATACACTCGGAGGGTATGCCGCCCACTGCCGAGAGGTGACCGCTGCTCTTAAAAAATCCAATAATTGGATTTTTACTAATTAGAAAAATTTTTTTGGTGTTTTGCTCGGACTGAGGTTTGAACCCGAGACATCTGGCATAGCAGGCGAGCACGCTACCCACTACACCACAGCGGCCACTATACATACATACATACACATATACATATTTGCCGTCAGCATACAATTTGGCTGTTGTTGCACTTTTGGTGCATTTTATACATTTTTGTGTTTTAAGCAGGGTGCGAAGAACGCTCAAAATAAACTCACTCAAACGAATTATCACTCTATAATTCTGAGCTATGCCATGTTCTCATGAGCGCAAATACACAGTGACAACGAACGCAAATGAACGCACGTCAACAGCGATTGATGGGTCTCTGCAGTGGCGATAAGCTCTTACATAAATTCATTTTAAAATGAGAAATCGTTTGAAAATTCATTTTTTGAAAATTCATTCTATGAGTTTATTTTATAATTTTTTGCGCTAGCGATCATTTTTTGAGTTTATCATTTTTTGATCGCTCTTTGAGTTATCATTTTTTGCGTTCACAAGGGTTTGTTATGCAGCAGCTAATGGCATTGTGAAGGCGCAATTTTTGGATGATGGCGTGCGTTTATTAGACCATAAATATGATGTATGTATGTATTTACATACATGTTCATGCATGTGTGTACGTATATATGGATGTATGTATGTACATAATTATAATATTTTAAAAAGCCTTAGCTCTCATAGCGATAGGTATGTATATGTACATATGTATGTAGGTATATCGAGTTTAAATTTTATTAAGTATGTATTTATTTAAACTAATTAAATTATTCAATTTATTTAAATTAATAGATATTTATAAAAATTTATATTTACATACCGATGTACCTACGTATACTATATTGATGTACATTTGTAGTCTATATGTATGAGTTAAGGGTTGTTAAATATTTTATTTAACATAGGTACATACCTACATACATATGTATGTATGTATTTAGTTCTTACTTGAAAACTAGAATATAACAATTGAGCGTTCAAAAAATAAGTTCGCATTTTATTTATTTGTACACATGTTTGTATGTACATACATATGTATGTATATAAAATGAATGTATGTAAATATGTAATATGTATGTATGTCTATTCAATGATGGAATGTAGGTATTGATATTTTCCAGGTTTTTTATACATTATTGCCCTTTTTTGTACCTACACATTAAAAAAGGATAGTTTATTTCTAATATCAGTTGGTACTTAATTTAATCATTCCTGGAATTAAATATATTATAATACCGTCACAGTATTTTTGGTTTAAAATCAAAACCAAAAAAAATATTAGAAAAAAAACCAGAAAAAGGTATAACAAATTAATACAAACTGTTTCTGAAAGTGAAATAGGAAGAATAAATTAAACTCATTAAAATAAATGGCCCAAAAAGCGAATTCTTCATGTCTGATGTACCTAGAAACTAATACAGGAGATTGGTTAAATATCTTATCGTGAAAACTGCGGGATGTGGGACATACGCATATGAACATACACACATACGCATGTTGGTATTTGCTCTCGTCCTTTTACTTAACTGATGGGCGGTACAATCTTAACCAAAAATTATAAATTTGCTATTGTTCGGAAAGCTCATGCAAGGTTACAGTATGTGAATATGTGCATATGCATATTTTTAAGTACAAAATACCTATATATGCCATATTTCAATAACTGGTTAGTGCCTTTGAGTCTAGTCTTATAAAATACTCAAAAAGATAAAAATGGCGGAAATAGAAGTGATTTTGTAGTTAGCCGTAGAAGGAAACTAATTGAAATCATAAAACTTTATTTGCGTTTTCCCAAAAAAAAATTTTTTTTGAGTTAAATCCCTATTGCATAAAACGTGCGATATGTATGTTAAATAAAATATTTATATAGACTAATATCGATGGCTATTTCAAAAATTGTTTGAAAAACGTCTTATTTCCGACTTTTTTTCAATAACGTCCTATTTCAGAAAATTATTCAAAACGCCCTATTGCAGAGAAATACATACATATATACATATGTATGTGTCGAATGAACACAAATACATATGTATGTAAACACATGCATATATAAAATTTTTATTAGATTGAATAAATACATAATAAAATTGTTAAAGTGCAACTTCAATATACATATGTACATATATATCGCTATAAGACCTAAGGCTTTTTAACATATTATAAATATATACATACATATATACGTACACACATGCATGAATATGTATGTACATACATACATACATCATATTTATGGTCTAATAAACGCACGCCATCATCCAAAAATTGCGCCTTCACAATGCCATTAGCTGCTTAAACCTCACAACAAACCCTTGTGAACGCATAAAATGATAACTCAAAGAGCGATCAAAAATGATAAACTCAAAAAATGATCGCTAGCGCAAAAAATTATAAATTCAAACTCAAAGAGTGAATTTACCAGAGAAATTGTACGATAATTCATTTTTGAGTGAATTTATGCATTGAGTTTACCGCCACCGCTATGAGCGATCGATTGCTGTTGTGCTTTAGTTCGCTCGCTATTTGAGTGTTTATACATTTTTCTTTGAATATTTGTTTGTGATATGAGTAGAAGGTATTTTTGAGCGTTCATGAGTGAGTTTTTCCGTACCCTGGTTTTAAGTTACCGAGAAGGTACTTGAATAATTCTGATATGCTACAGTATTTTTGATTCTAAATAAATTTTTGATTCGAATAAAATTTTTGATTCGAATAAAATTTTTGATCAAAAATTTGATTCGAATCAAAAATTTTATTTATTATTTATATGTGTATGTATGTATGTACATATATACATATTTCTGACTGTCGTATTTACGTTTGTGCTACGCCGTACGTACATACATACATATGTATGTATGTGCATAGGCCCTGTAAAAATCATAGGATTATATGATCCATTCTGCGGTAGGTAGGAGTACTTTCAAAGTGATCATAAACATAGACCCAAGCGAGCGACTTGTTTATCTGCATCGGCTCGTAGTTAGCCGAACATTAGGCCTGTTTTTTTTCAAGCGCATATACATCTGCGCTTAAATTTTGTATGGACAACTAAGCGCGGATAGAGATGTGCGCTTAAAAATCAAAAAATACAAAATTTAAGCGCAGATGTATGTATATGCGCTTGAAAAAAAACAGGGCTATTGCGACGAAAACGAAATGTATGTACATATATAGCGATAACGACGAAGCAAGTGCATACATTTGTATGTATGTATGTATGTACATATGCATACTCGTTTGAACGTGCACGATTCAGTAATAAAGGGTAGGGATGCAAATTTTGAGGACCAACATCGATACATCGATGTTCGATGTATCGAAAAAATTACGCGACACAAAAAATGCTGGTGATTGCGCTAGAAATATTTTATTATTTTATTTTAACTAAAGAAAAGCTTACTTATGAATGTATGTAAATTGAATTGGCAGTCTTTCAAAACTGTTCAGAGATTATTAAATTTCATTAATTTTAGTACCTACTCCGTAAATTAATCCCATGTGGGTAATCCTTGGATTACTCGGGTGTCATGCGGAAATGGGAGTATGTGATCCCTGCCTGGGACATCGCAATGTTAAATGGACCATATTTTTTATATGAAATGTGGCAGGTTGAGGAGTACTCGGTTGGTCCATAGCGAGTACTCTATACACGCGTGCATGGAGTACTCGGTTTTTTTGCAGGGGGCACTTGGGTGCATATGCATACATACATATGTATGTATATACCCTATAACACAGTGATAGTCATTTGATATATCATTTGAGGTGCACGTTTGATGGAAATTTATTTCACACACTGCCTACAAGTTTCCATCATTTTTATATGGACGGTATGAAAAATGTGATGAATGTGTTCTCCAAATAATGTATCAAATGACTATCACTGCTATATGTGTTAGTGTTTGCTGAGAATGTGTTGGAGTTTCCATCATTCCTGTCTTACAGGGTATGTACATATGTATGTACATATCTACATAGAAGTAAGAATTAGAGTAGATATATGTACATGTATTATAGTAAATAAGTAGTACATAAGAAATTTTGTGTATAGGTAAATAAGAATCAATTTTACCAATAAATTCACTGATTGAATTGCTGTTCGTAAAGCAACACAACAAACCATTTTCGTTTAATTTGAACAGGTTTAAAATATGCATATGTATGTACCTATAGTGAATCCAAAATATATGTATTTCAAATAAAAGGTACTTTTAGTACGAGATCATTTTGGGTAAATGCATTATTATTATCAATTTTTAAATTCTGTTATTTTATTCTTTTTTTGGGTTCATTCAATGTATGTAAAATATATAAAATATAAGTACATAAGTAAGTACATGTCGACGCTTCCAAACAATACTGTACTAAGTCGACTTAGTACATTTTCCCGTTTTTGGCGTTTTCAAGTAGAGTGTGTCTTAATTTAGATGCTGTCCAATTTTGGTATCAATCGGACAATCCAATCAAAAGTTATAAGCAAAAGTGTACATATAATACAACTCGAGATTTTTACAGAATAAAAACTTTGAGAGCTTGCCATGAGAAACCACGTAGCAAATTTTTATTTTTTCTTACGGTTTTATATAAAGCGTACCCTGACTTTGATATTGTCGAGTTTTGGCGTTGATCGTTCAATCCAAACAGAAGTTACAAGTTAAAATATACTTAGCATACAACCGACGTTTCATATCGAGTTTAAACTTTGAGAGCTTCTCCCGCAAAACACAGTTTTCAGACTTAGTACAGTTTTGTTTGGAAGCGTCGATGTGTGTGGATATGTATAAGAGAAATTTACATATGTATGTATATTCATTTACATATTAAGGGGTAAGTGCATATGTACATCAGGGATGTGATAAGTGGGCTTTTCCTACCAAAACTGGTCGGTTTTTTTCCTGTTGGTAGGATGGTCGCACGATTTGAATTTTGGTAGGTTTTTACCTTCCTTCAAGCAATATCACTGATTTGCTGGATTTTTCACAACACTGTTGAAAGAACTTTTGAAAGTTCATGTATTCATGTCTCTTTCTCACAGCAACAGTTTGCTTGAATACTTTTTGTGTTTCTCTTCGGCAGAGTTTTGTGTAAAGTGGATAAAAGAAGGTGAACGCATACGCATGAAAACCAAACTCACAAACAAATTAGAAATAAGCACTATGCAGTTAAAAAGATCTTAGATTCAATTTTGATATTTAATTAAAGTTCTGATCTCATTTGTATACCTACTTGGAGACCTGTTAAACCATAGTCGTAACTATTTTAAAATGTTAACATAAATTACATACACAAATTAATGTACATACATATGTACAAACGCATTCGTACCTTATTATTTTAAGCTAAAACATGTGAAGATACTTGAAGAGTGATATGTATAAGTTCCTATAAATGAATAAATTCCAGTTAAATGAATAAATAAAAATACATATGGGCAATTCACTGGCTATTGTAAAGTTGTATGTTGTAAAGGAAAATGTGCATAAGAACGCAGTACCTGTGAACAGACTCTCGTATGTGTTTTGTTGTATTTCGTTATTGTTTACAGTTTGTTGTTTACGAAAATTTGAATAAAAAAAATGCCAGGCGAAAGCGAAAAACAGTTATTAGATTTGTTAGCGGCGGATTCAAGTCCTAATTGATATATGATACACACGATGCAAGTAATTTGTTTTTTTTTTCGTCTCACCGCTTCCATATTTTTGTTTAAATTTTTTTTTTAACAAACTGTCAGAATAAAAAACAAATCAAATAGCACACTCAATAAACATAGGCTGCCCAGTTGTATTGGTTGTATTGAAATTTGTATGAGAAAAATCAACCCTACTGATACACCTATTGTAAACCTTTACCAGTATACAACATTACAATACTTTACAACAGCTTGTGAATTGCCCAATAAATTTTCAAAAACGAGCTTAAATGAAACGAATTTTGTGAAAAACAAAATTTTGGTCGGCTGAAAGCTATTTTGGTAGGTTTTTGAGACGAATTTGGTCGGAAAAAAAATTTCAAAGTGGCAACCCTGATGTACATACATCATATCAGTGGCGGATCCACGGGGGGAGTTTTGGGGGTTCAAACCCCCCTTGTGGTTTATCATAGATCCCAAATTAATGCCTTTATAGATTCTGCGCCCAAATTTCCCAAACTGATCAAGGAAAACTCTATCATTCCAAAAGCAATGGTTGGCCCAAAGGCAAAACTCGACATTTATTTTCATTTATTTTCAGATTATATTTTATATGCACATATCCACAAGGTGAAACAGGTACAATTGAATCAGTTCATTAAAATAGTTGTCCTTGTAGGCAATAATAACATACAATTACAACTTATAGTTAAATAGAAAATACCCGAAATTTAGAGGAATTAAATCTAATACAATAAGCGCGTACTATATTGTCGATTCTGTCAAACTTTTAATCATGTTTAAATTTTCCAGGCTTTTTGAAAAATTCTTGAAGGACTTCATCTTCAGTTAAATATATACTTCTGTGAATTTCAAGGAAGCAAGACCATTGAGACGCTCTTGGCCCATCGTGTTCCTGAGATAACTTTTGATTCTTCTTAAAGTGGAAAATGATCGTTCTGGAGTTGCTGTTGTTACAGGCAACACTGCCAAAACTCGTAAAATATTATTTACATTTTCAAATGTTTCCTCATTTATTATCTGAAAAGATATTTACAGTGTTGTATCCCGAATATAATTTGGTCGAAAGTAACTTACCGTATTGTACGAAGTTAAAATACTACAAGCGTTGTTTCAACAAAGGATAAAAAAGTGGCAACAGAGCTCAGAGCCCGGCTCATTTTCAACCATCTTTGCATCTTTGCAGTGGCGGTAGAGTATGAATAGAAATAATAACTAAATGTCAAGCAAAATAAATGTCAAAATGAATTTATTTTTCGCCGCGAAAAAACAAACGAATTCGAGCTTGAAGAATGATGGGTAGGCTTGCCATAATTTTTTCACCCCAATGCCTGACTAAAGCGAAATGAAAACAGCCAAAAGTTAGAAAACCATAAAATTCATTCAAGTATATTTATCAGTCTAACAGCCAGTTTCTCGAAAGAATTTAAGTTTAATTTAATTTTTTTACATGAATTTTATATGAAATCTGACAGGGAAAAAATTAAATCTTCACTTAAATTTTTTCGTGAAACTGGCTGTAAAAATTAAAAGTTACATATACATATATATGTAAATTTATCACATTTAGAAAACAATTCACTTATGATAAAAACAAATTAATTTAATTAAATAAAGGTACTGTTGTTTAGTTTCAAAAACACGACAAAATCATACATAGAAGGTACAAAGGCAATCATTTTTCTTGACTTTTAGTATCCCACGCATACTTTTCCGATGAAGCTGCTCTTTTTAGTAGCTGAGTGTTAATCTTTATTGTATCGTAGAACGCTGAACAGTTCTCAACACTGTTTATTTGAATATTCAAAAGCTCTGACAGTACAGAAAAAAAGTTTTGGCAATCGCTAATAGTCGCGTTAAATTTGTTCGCGGCGACTTCTTAAGTATATTTTCATTGTATGTTGCATTAGCGATTTTTTAATAATAAAAAATTTAATTTAGTGGGAGTATTTTATAAATGTTATTTTCATTTCAGCTGAAAATCTTTTCATCATAAAAAGCAATATTGAAAAGAAAATATAATTAATTTCATTAAATTTAACCCAGTGTTTAAATTCTAAATATGTACATATATATTTTCTGACAAAAACTGATATTTTGGTGCATTTATACATTTTTGTGTTTTAAGTTACCGAGAAGGTACTTGAATAATTCTGATATGCTACAGTATTTTTGATTCTAAATAAATTTTTGATTCGAATAAAATTTTTGATTCGAATAAAATTTTTGATTCGAATCAAATTTTTGATTCGAATCAAAAATATATTTTGAATCAAGATTCGTAATAAATTTTTGATTCGAATCAAATTTTTGATTCGAATCAAAGATATTTTTTGAATCAAGAATCAAAAAAGATTTTTGATTCTTTTGAGAAATGAATCACAAATCAAATTTATCTTTGATTTGAAAATGGTTTGAATCACGAATCAAAGGGTATTTTTGATTCTTTTGAGAAAAGAATCACAAATCAAATTTATCTTTGATTTGAAAACAGTTTGAATCACCAATCAGAGGGTATTTTTGATTCTATTGAGAAATGAATCACAAATAAAAATTATCTTTGATTTGAAAATAGTTGAATCACGAATCAAGTTGATTCTTTATTTGAAAGTTGATTTTAAATCAAAATTGATTCGAATCACGCAACGCTACTTGGTATGGTGGTGTACATACATATCGTCGTTTAAAGTGCAAAACCGCGTGCCATTTTTGCCAAAAATGAGATTTCATCAAAAATACATTCCTGGCGTCCGTCCCCATCCATTCATGCAACAATTTTGAGATTCACACACCGCAATTCCAAATAATGACACAGTTTCAAAACCGCTTTTTTAAGGAAATTTTTCGCACCAATAATAGGTGTTATTGCTTTATAACTGTACTGTAATGTACTAAAGTTGATTATACTTTCATAAACACTAAATGGATTATAACTTTGCTTTATTGAAGAAAAATTGTTACGTACGCCTGCAAAACCGCCTATACGTCACTATTGAACAAAATAAAAGGCGCAAAACCGCTTATAAATACATAAGTAAGCCAATAACTGTTTCGGTAATTATCTAGTTTACGGTGCATCGACTAAAACTGCTCCAATTTTTACAAATGGGGTACCAATCGACGCGTTTCGATCTCAGAACACAAATCCGAAGGCGGAGCTTAACTTTTTTATTTTAATAAAAAATTATTAACAAGAAACTATCTAACTTGGTCATTACACACACATCAACACAAAAATTCAACTGATTTATTTACCATAGTATCACACATACCTTATATTTACTAAATAACACACAAAAAGTTGCAATATTTTACAATTAAATACTATATTTTAATAAAATCGAAGTAAACAATTTCCCTTTTTCTGCTTCTTTCGACCGATTATTGAACTGTCAAAATGAGTAGCGTTGCCACTCAATTAGGTGCAATTTACAGCGCATTCACACTTAAGCATTTAAAGTTGCAAAAAATATGCCTTTGCGCAGAACACTTTTCTGCGTTGGCGGCCTTCGGCCGCGCTTATTTAAAATAACCCTGGGCTACGCCACCAAAGTCCGGATATACAACCTAACCGTGGCTACCGCCACGGTGATGTCCTTCTGCGTAGTACACCCTTCAGCGATTAGATATTGCGATATATCGGAAACTCACCACTTTTCACCATTCATATAAAAAGAGCTTAGTGTGAATGCAGGTTAATATAGATTAGTAGTAAATATTGGTGGCAACACTACGCGCCACAGTCCTAAAATTAGCGACTTTTGTTTACTTTGGTTTTTATTAAAATATAGTATTTAATTGTAAAATATTGCAACTTTTTGTGTGTTATTTAGTAAATATAAGGTATGTGTTATCCCGCGATAAACATATAAGTTGAATTTATGTGTTCGTGTGTGTGTACTAAGCGAGCAAAAAAGTTGCATTGTACAAACAGTTTTTTGTTAATAATTTGTTATTGAAATAAAAAAGTAAAGCTCCGCCTTCGGATTTGTATTCCTGAGATCGAAACGCGTCGATTGGTACCCCATTTGTTAAAATTGGAGCAGTTTTAGTCGATGCACCGTAAACTAGATTATTACCCAAATTTCCAATTTGAAATTGTATGAAAGATTTTTATCGAAAATATAAAAAATAAATTTGTTACTCAAAATAATTACTTAAAGATAAAGATACGTCTCAATGAAAAACTCTTTGAGGACTTAAAAAATAATTTGTTACGGATAATAATTACTCAGACTTTTTTCAAATTTGTCTCAATAAAATCTGAAGATATAAAACAAAATAATAATTATTTTTTTATTTCTATTTTTTCTCTTATAATAATTACAACTCTGGCTGTAGCACAATCGTGCCAACTCAGAGAGTCAACTCTTTTTATTGAGTCAGTGCTTATGAGTCAACTCCCAAAAAATCGTGTCATTACTCAAGACTAATCTGCGGACCCTCCTACCCTTAAAAACCGACTGTTTTCTAGGCTCGGTGGAGACGTGTAAACCCGACCCGCGATTAATTCGATATTGAATATCGTGGATTATGTTATGTTCAGACACATTGAACATTAAGAGCCTTCATTCAATTTTCAAGCCCAATGATTCTCAATTTACCATACAAAAATTGACCAAGTTAATGCTTCATTAGAAATTAATGAGTTCTTAATGAAGAACAATTCTGCATGCAACCCTGTTAAAAGGCTTGTTTCATAAGTAAAATGGAATGTCATGAAAAGAGAAATGTGATTAGCGTCAGTGTCCACTAAACAGGTTGGTTCGTCAGATCAGCTGCATTCTTGTTCTTCTTCATCACCTATCAAATTTGTTTTTATTTCTGCTTATTTTATACATGCATTCGTGTTTACGATTGGTAAAAATTGTGAGATGAATGTCAAATTATTTCGTCCTCCTTGCAATTTTGACATTTAGGTCACGAGAGTTTGATATTCAGCTAATGGCGTGTATGTGTGTATGTATCTTGAGCCGACCTGTTAAATGGGCCAAGTAAATTAAATATGTCTGAACACCAAATCTAAAGATGTTCAATCAACCCCAATTGACTTAATTAATTTTTATGTCTGAACATGATATTATACACTTTTATTAACTGTAAACGCTGAAAAACTATCAACGAAATACGATCCGAACGTATTGGCAGATGCTACATTATCAATATATATTGACGAAATCCGTGGATCGCGATTCATATTGACAGTGTAGCATCGAGTATTGATGGATCGCGATCCTGGATCGCGAATTTTTAGAAATTTTGCGATCCGCGATCCGGATCGCAATATTGACAATATGGATTGACTGTGTAGCATGAAAATTTTGCGATCCATCAAAATGCGTGTATATTTAGAAATTTAGAAATCCGCGATCCGGATCGCAATATTGACAATACGGATTGACTGTATAGCATGAAAATTTTGCGATCCATCAAAATGCGTGTATTTTTAGAAATTTTGAAATCCGTGATCTGGATCGCAATATTGGCAATAAACGAATTGAAAGTGAAAGTGGGAAAAGGACGGAAGTCAAATATTTTGAATCTGAGAGCGAGAAAAATATCGCAATATTCATATTGAACGTGTAGCACCAGCTTTTTTTTTTTTTTGATTATGGTGACATCTCTCCAGAGATGTGGGAAAATGGCAGGAAAATTAACTCCATTTAAAACGCCAGGTTGTCTTTCAGCTGTATGGTAACACCGTGTTTGTAAAGAACTAGGTTGCCATATTGTATGTGATTAGAATATTCATGGTTGCATTAATGCAGTGACTTAACATATATGTTCTTAGAATTAAATAAGGTTTTAATACTGCATATAAAAGGATACTGATTCATTAAAAACTAATATTATATCTTTATAAGGAATTTAGGAATTTGTACAACTTGGTATACTAAAACTAACTTATGTTTTTTACATCTTTTTTTTTTTTTGATATTTTGATTTAATTCATTTTTATGTATTTATTTTTTATTTTTTATTTTATTTTTTTATTTTGATAATTTGGTTTTATTTTTTTTTTTTTTTTTTTTTAAATTGCTGCTTATATGTATATATAAATTATAGTATATGTATATATAAATTTTCTTTTTGTTTTTTTTTTTTGTTTAATTTTTTAATTATTTGTTTATATATATATATATATATTTTTTTCCTCTTATTATATAAACATAAACATATTCTTATACTTATAAAATTTAATTAACATATTTTTTTTTTTTTTTCCACCAGAAAATTAATTAATTCTGTGTATTTTTTTAACGATTTAGAATTTAATAAATCAAAAAGATTTGTATATTTGTGGAATATTTGATACTTGTTTCTTTCATTCACGTGCGCCTGACATTCAAAAATGATATGTTCTGCTGTTTCAGTGTTACCACATAATATGCAAGAGCTTGACAGACCTGCTACGAACTTACTCAGGTAACTTTTGCAGTAGGTGTGATCCAAAAGTAAGCGGTTAATTAATTTAATTTCGACACAATTTAATCTACATTTCTTAGTATTGAACCATGGATTTTTGTGGACACGTCCGATGATTTTCGCAAAGTTAGACCCCTTAACCTGACTGATTTTCTCAAATTCTAGGTTCCATTCACTCCAAATGGCACTCTGCAAACGAACCAGGGCTTCGAAGGGAGTAAGACTTAAGGTGATGCTTTGTCCAACAGAGACCGCAGTTTTAGCAGCAATGTCAGCCTTTTCATTGAAGGTAATCCCTACATGACTGGGTACCCATATTATTTTTATTTCTTTAAGTGAATCCATATTATTATATTGCATGTTGTGAATTTCAGCTACAATGTAGTTGTCAGTAAACTTTTTGTCTAGAAATAAAAGAGCTGAGAGACTATCCGTAAAAATTGCTGCTTTTGAGACTTTTACCTTTAACAAAATTTGTATAGCCTGTTTAATAGCGACTAATTCACCTGTCATTGAGGAATACTTTTCATTTAGTCTATAAAGATATGACGTATTGTTTTGTAAATTATACACTCCACAACCAACATTTTCGTTGGTACACGAGGCATCCGTCGCCATCAGAAAAAAACCTTTTGCCACTAATTCGTCCTTTAAAGCGTTGTAACTGCTGATGAGTTGTATTTTTGAACAATTTTCTTTAGATCTGGCAAGACTAGATTTGTGAATTGACAGATTTTTGTGTTTACAAAAAGAGATGTTTGTGTTTAGTCTGTCGAATATTGAAAGATGTTTTCTGTAAACAAAACTGTAGCTCGTGTTTAAATGTGGATACTTTTTTATGGACGATTTTAATTCAGTGTTCATAAACCATTGTTTGATGAGTTCTTTGCCAGTAAGCCATTCCGCCCTGAAAAGCGGGGGTAGTTCGCCGGCCAGCGCCAGCATGGAGTGAATCGGAGAGCTAGGTGGAACACCCAGACATCTTCTAATCGATTCATTTACACATGTTTGTATCTTTTTGCTGTACCCTGCAGGCGCATTTGCCCAAGTGGTACAACCATATTCAGCTTTGGATCGTACAAAGGCTTTGTAAGTGTTTAAGGCGACTTTCGGGGTGATGCCTGATTTAATAGTGGTCAGTCTTTTTATGAGATTGTTTGCTGGTTTGATAACTTTTTTAATTTTATTAACGTGTTCTCCTAGGAAACCACCAGGCGTGATAATTCTACCAAGGAATTTCAATTGTCCAACACGTTCTATGTTGTCATTATTTATTTGCAAATTGAAATCCTGTTTGCAGCCTTTGGCCATATACATAAATTTTGTTTTGTTGGTGTTTAAAGATAGTCCAAGTTGATGAGATGTGCTTTGAAATTCTAATACTTTATTTCTTAGATTGAGTAGAGCATCAGCAGCTCTCGTATCATGAGAAATTATTATAAAATCATCAGCAAATTGGAAAATTTTGGTTTGGTTATCTTCAATATTATGCAGACTAGCAGTGTATACATTAAAAAGGACAGGCGATAAACAACTACCCTGGGGTAATCCATTTTCAACTAAGATTCTGCTTTTGCCTAGTATTAGAACCCTTCTATGTAGAAAGTTATATATCCATTTAAAGATGTTGGTGTGCACTCCGAGTGATTTAAGTTGTGATGTAAGTTTCAAAACATCAACACAGTTGTATGCATTTGTGAGATCCAAAACGCATACAAATACTTTTTGTCTGTTTTGTTTTAGTACTTCAATCGTCTGCAGACATTCATTTATGCACATGGACGCCGATCTGCCTTTTCTGTAAGCAAAGCTTTTAACTGGAATGGCGTTTGTCAGTTCTAATTGAGAGGTTAGAATTTCCTTGACACACATGTTTAATGATTTTACTAGCACAGATATCAGCGAAATGGGTCTATAATTTTCTATTATATCCATATTATCAGATTTTTTGGGTATAGGGACAATTTTAATATTGCGCCATTCATCCGGAATCAGGTTTAAGTTAAAGTGACGCTGAAGAATTTTGGTGAGAGTATTTAACGATTCTTTAGGTAACATCATTAACATTTTATATGTAATGTTGTCATTACCCCCTGCAGTATTTTTTTTTTGATATGAGTGGAACCAAATTTTTAGTGATTTCTTCTAGTTGGCTGACCGGAGGCTCGTTGTTAACGCCAATCATTTCAAGCATATCATCACATTTGGGAGAGTTTGGAATAGCTATCTGGCTTCTCAGGAATCTTAAGTAGTCGTCATTATTTTCCGAACACCATTGATTGCCATTCTTGTTTAAATTTTTCATATTGTTTATAAAGCGCCATGCTTTTTTGGTGTTTGGTTGCATGTTTAATGATTCAACTGCTTCTAGAAAATTTTCATTTTTTGCTTTTTTAACAGCTGACTTCCACTCATCGAGAAGTTCACAAGCTTTTTCCATATCCTCTCTCTTGCCAGTCCGTCTAGCCTTACTTCGGGTGGCATTTAGCACCCTGTATTTCCTAAGAAGCTCCGCATTCCACCAAGCTTTAGGTGTGTGTTTAAAATTTCTAAGTTCCAGTGTAGCCTCATTTCTAGCTTCCCCAAAAGCTCTTGTGAGATCACCCGTATTTTGAAATTCAACAATTTCTTCAATTTTTTTTTTTCAGAATATTTTTGGATATGAAGAGAGGCGGATTGGTGACAATGTCCTTGATATCTATAATGATGGGGCAGTGATGACTTCCACCCACGAAGGATTTTTTGCACGTCCAGGAAATATTATCAGACATGTCTGTGAAAGATAGATCAAGCACACTGCCACGTCCACCTTCACACACGTCCGACATTGCAAAGAATGTTTTTGAACCGTCATTCAAGCATCTTAGATGTGAATTTTTAAGTGCCTCTCGTAAAATCTTCCCTTTTGATGAATTTACAAAATCTCCCCAGGTTGTCATTCTGGCATTGAAATCACCAACTAGAAGGACGTTGTTATGTGAATTTATGAATGTTAATAATTTTGCTATTTCATTTTCAAAGACAGTCGTACTAAGTGCAGGTTGCAGGTATAAAGATACTATCGTTAGATTACGCACCAAATTTCTAGTTTTGGCTATGATAATATCAAGTGATGTATGATATTTGATTTTGGTAAAAGATATGTTTTTTGCAAAACATATCCCTACGCCACCATACCCATCTGATCTAGTCTTTTTAATCATTCTGAAATTGTTTAGATTGTGATTTAATTTATCATGGGAAAAAATCTCCTGCAAACACACAATGTCCACAGGATGTTGCTGAATGAATATATCGATATAAGATTTGTTGGTTTTGAGACTTTGGCAGTTATACTGTAGTATTTTCACCATTGTTGTTTCGGATTCTATTAAGCCTTTGTGTAAGGCTTTCGCATGACGTAACTTCAAAGTTTTCATAAATTTCGGCAATAATGGGGTCATCTCCATTGATGTTGAAACGAGTGCATAGTTTACTTATTAGCTTTTCGATTTCGGATACTTTTGACCACCCTGGTTTATTATAACAAGGAACAATGGTCGGTTGGGGAGTTCTTACTTTTTTATTGAGGTTTTCAACACTGCTCTGATTTACCGTGCGGCGAATGACGCTGCTATAACTTTTTCTTGTTAGTCGTTTATTTAGTTCTAGGTTATTGTCGATCACCTTATTTAGACCAGGTAGCTCAGGGAAGTTTTCATCATGGTTTTCAAAAATGCTGAATCTATTTTGCGAATTTAATTGTGTGTATGTGTCGTACGCTTCTTTTTTATTAATTTTTTTGATGGTCATTACTTCAATAATTTGCTTTTCTTTTTGCCACGATGGGCAGATGTTCCTGTTTAACGATGTGTGGTTGATGTCACCACATAAAATACATTTTTTGTTAGAACAATTGGAGTTGCACGCCCCTTCAGTGCCGCATAGAATACATCTAGTTTTCCAGCGGCATCCAAGCTTCGTATGTCCCAGCCGTCCACAATTATAGCATTGTTTGGCAGGCGGGAAGTAGTGTAGGATCTTAAATGGTGAAACAAAAATTTGAACATTTTGAGGTATTTTATCACCAGAAAAGGCAATTTTGACAGTTTGTGTTGGAATGAATTTGGTGCGGTCATCCTTGTCGCGCCGCATAATTCTCTTTACTGAGTTGACGGTAATGTCAGAGCGGATATTTGCAAAAATTTCTTCGTCAGTAAAACTTTCAGGAATGTATCGTGCCACTCCATAAGTTTCAACAAAAGATCTAGGTACAAAAACGCGTACCTTAGCATCACGAAGTTTGACGTTGTCAATTGAATTATTCGCATCTAAAGCGGTGTAGAAGGTGACTTTGTACAGGGACTTACCAATTGCTCTAATGTCCTTTAGACCAACAAGGTTAAAGTGCCTAATTTTTTCAAAGAGAAAAAGTCCATTTTTGGCTTTAGTATTAACAAATATGTTCGAATTAGATGTGTCCATTAGAACGGCACAAATACCGTCATGATTTTCTTCATATTTTGTTACGTCTGATTTTAGAGCTGAATCTCCATTGAGGATTGAGGAATCAGCAGATTCCGACACCGGTTTGTTAGTTGTTTGAAAATTTGAACCAGAGGGTCCAGAATCAATTGATGCATATGTGTCTCCAGAAAAAGATTCAAAGTTAGAGATTGAACTTTTAACAGTATCCGTAACCATATTCATTTGGTTACTCGATTGCTTGATGAGCGAATTTGAGCTCGAGGGCCCAGTCAAAAGGGAGACGGCTTCAGATGCCGCCTTTAAAAGGGTGCCTCTTTGAACAAGCATTCCACTCAGGGGTGGAAGTTTCTTTTTCTTTTAGAGCTTCTGGCTCTCTTAATCTTTCCTACTCCCTCCAAAGCCCGGTCCGTTGATCGCGAAAAATTATTTTTTTCATGTGAAAAAGAATTTTCGCTCTCCATGGATTCATCACCACCATCAGACGCCGCGGCGTCCGCCATTTTGTTAGGAAAAGTCGATCAGGTAGAGAAAAAAGAAATTATAGCTTACCAGAAAAAGATAGATAACCCGGTGGATTACAAGCTAAGAACTTAAATTTTGATATTATTTTTGTCTTCTACAAATAATTGTTTGATAATTATAGATATCTTAGGCAAAAAATAATAATTTTTATTGGTTTTGCAAATAACTGACGATAGCGAGATTCAAAAAGCAGCCTTTCAGTATGTAGAGTTGCAAGCCAAGAAATTCTTTTAAATAAATGAAGGAAGTAAATCTAGCACCAGTTTGCAGTTCATCAAACCATCAATATGAATCGCGATTCAAATATCGCGATTCATATTGACAGTGTAGCATTTGCCATTGACATTGTAAGAGAATGTTCAGATTGGCGTAATTTAAGGGTTATTTAGGCAAAAATCGGTGTTTCTGCGTTGATTACCCTTAAATATCGTAGTTTAGCCAGACAAAAATGTCGACGTCCAAACACGGAGACAAAAAGTGAGCAACCTGCTGCTTTTGATCGTTTGTTGTTGAGAAAGCGACGGGGAAAGGAGGGGGCCACCAAGTCGTCGGTGCTCGGTCAACACGCTTTGTGCTGTCATTCTTATCGCCAGTGACCAATCGGAGCGTTCGAAGAATGCCAGAATCGATGGATAATTTCACGGCAGAGTTGCTGTGTTTGGCCGAAATTACCCTTGAAATGCGAATATTGGCTAAATTACTCACGAAATTACTCTGCAATCGGCCTCTTCTCTAAATTTTATCGATTATAATCAAAAAAATCTTTACCAATTGCTAATATTTCACATTAACTGCCCGGCGGCTTCTTAGGTATACACATCTATTCCCGTTTACGATCCACTTTCATCGGAGGTGAATCGGATCAAATGGCATTCTGCAATTCGATTGGCGTCCGATGAACGTCAGATTTTTTCGAAGTTCGGAAATCGGCATTCTGTTTCACGATGGATCAGATTTTTGACAGTTTATCGGAGCGATTCTTTCCGTCAGCTTTTGTGTGTCGGAGGCAATAGAAATTTTGATTATTTTTGGAAATATTACCAATTTAATGTAATTAAACTATGATTTTTAAATTTATGCAACATTATTATACAAAACGGGCTTGGTTTAGCTATGCTACTGGCCTTTTCTTTGCAAAATAAGTGAACAAAAGGAATTTGCTTTAGTACAATAGACTGAATAGAGGGAAATAAGTACAAGGAGTTGCAACGTACTGAACTTTTATTTAATAATAAAATTTATTATCCTTTTTAGCAATATTTATATATTATTGTTTAATAAAAGCTTCTGAAAATAATTTTAATTGTGTATTATTACTACGATCATGTAATATGAGTGGGTAGCGCAAGTCGGGCATAATTTCTGTGCCAAGATGTACTCATTTAAGCATTTTTGCCTGACTGTGTCTTTTTAAAGATTTAAAATATCACCTTGCAACATGATTTACAAACATTTGCACGAGAAACTAACAAATCGAAGAAACGTGCTCACTTTCTATATCCGTTCATGCTCAACGCGTCCTGGCGAGTCACAAAATTCCTGCTACACGATATGTACATATTCATGACTTGATTGATCGCAACCTGGATCTCAAATTTGCTTTTATGTTTTGCGATCCATAAAAACTTGTTGATATGCGACCAGTGTGGATCGTCATCCATGGATTGCATCAATATAACATATTACTATAAATACATAGTGTAAAACATAGATGGCCAAAACTATCACATTCAAACATTTCTATTTTATGAAGCGATGAGAGAATGAGGAGAATAAGTCGCTCACGCGTCTCGTCAAAACAATGTTGGCAACATTTCCAATTTATGCGGAAAAGGGAATTTTAAGTAGAAGGGACTATTTATAATACAAATAGTGCGATAAGTAAATTTTTTGACCGTAATGCAAAACGGCTTAACACACATATCTATTAAAATATGATTTAAAATTAAATAATAAGTAGTGAAAAAGTTTATTCATCCTTTTCTTACTATTTTATATAAATTGTATACATATATGGTTATGGATTCCGTGATTATAAAAAAAATTAATAAAATCATCGCTAAGGATATACACGAAAATTCGGCTCGGTATGTACTATGTACACATATCTCATTAACTCAATATTCGGGAACTCAGATAATTAACTTAAGTAAGAATAAAAAAAATAATAATAAAATGGATAAATATTTCGCTTAAGCGATAATCGAATATTCGCAAGAGCTAAGGCAATCATGTTAGAGGCTGTTTTAACTTGTTTGCTCCAATTTGGTTTATAAATCGTATTGGGAAGTTCTGCTTTCAACGCTCCTTTTAATCGCAAAACCGAGCTTTCTCTCTCCATATTTAATACGCCATCATAATCCCTGGCATGAATTGTCCTATAATAGCGTCCGACAAAAAATTTGGTCGCCTGAGCGATATCACTATGACACCAAACATTTTGCCCCCTTTTCCCTATTGCTAATTACTAAGAAATCTTTTTCCCAATTTACGTTAAACATTTTTCGCAGCAACCTGATTACTGAAAGTAGCGCGTCGAATGAGCAGGATCACAACAAAACCGTAGTGTAGGCATCACTGGTTAATACAAAATGCTTATATGTGTGCATTAGCAGTGAAGCTTATCTTGTGTACGTGTGAAAGCAGAAGAGAAAAAATTGGCACGCGTGTCTATGGGATGGCCATCACTGGTGTAAAACAAACCAACTGCAAGAGGTTTTCGCATGAAACTTTGTTGGAATAAGCTGTAAATGTTATTTTCACTAAAGTTGGCATTTTCATTGCCCTTGAGTTTATGGAGTTCAGTTTTTATACTCAGCTGTACTAGTACACAGAGTATTATAGTTTTAATCACATAACGGTGGATTGTAACACCATAAAATAATCGAGATAGATATTGACTTATATATATCAAATTGATCAGAGTGAAAAAAGAAATCGATTGAGCCATGTCCGTCCGTCTGTCCGTCTGTCTGTACGCACGATAACTCGCGCAAAAATTTAAATATTTTGATGAAATTTGGAATGCAAGTTGGTATAAAGACTGGAACGGATGGTATTGAAAATGGGCGAAATCGGACCATGACCACACCCACTTCCCCTATATAGTAAAAATCGGAAATTTTGTATCTCAGTCACTAATAGAGCTAGAGTGATAAAATTTCACCCACGTGTGGAGCTCGGGCCCTTATGAAGAAATTTGGTGAGATTTTGAAAAATGGGCGGTGCCACGCCCACTTATTAAGGGCCAAACATTGATAGTTTTATATGTCATAACTCAGAAACCGTTGAAGATATATCGATGAAATTTGGTAGGCGTAATATACTTACTTAGGCAAATGTTTGGACAAAAAATTGCCAAAATCGGTTAACGACCACGCCCACTTTTATATATGGGTATTATAAAGTGGCTTAATAAAAACATTTTAAGCGATATCTCTGTCAAATATAAAGGTATATCATTGAAATTTTATGGCAGGAGTCCAACTGCGGATATAAAACGAAAAGCATACAAATTTTGGAAAATGGGAGTGGCACCGCCTCTTTTTAGAAGCAGGAATATACGAGATTTCTGAGCCCATAACTCGACAAATAATTTAAATATAATGACGAAACTTGGTGTGTACACTTTTATTAGTTGTGGTAATACATGTTCAAAATTTTAGCGAAATCGGTTGGCGACCACGCTCACTTTTATATATGGGAACTATAAAGGGGCCTAATAAAAATATTTTAAGCGATATCTTTGTCAAATATAAAGATAATTCATTCAAATTTTGTGGCATGAGTTCCACAATAGACCGAAAACAAAAAATAGAAAAATTTGGAAAATGGGCGTGGCACCGCCTCTTTTTAGACTAAGGAAGGTACGAAATTTCGGAGCCCATAACTCGACAAATAATTGAGACATTAAGACGAAACTTGGTTTATACACTTTTATAACTTGTGCTAATAGACACGCAAAAATTTATTCAAATCGGTTTATGGCCACGCCTACTTTTTAAGAAAGATATTTCTGGAACACGCTTTGGAAATTTGTAACGTGACATCTTTGTAACTGGAAGTCATAAAGGAATGAAATTTTGCACAAAGAATAATATTCATATGCTTAGTTGGATGACTGATAAAAATGTTGAAAATGGGCGTAGCTACGCCTACTTTATGCAGCACTCGCTTTATATAAAAACACCGTGTTTTCATCAAACGCAAACAAACAATGAAAGCATACAGCTGAGTAACTAATGTTCGATTCCACTCGAACTTAGGCTTCCTTACTTGTTTTCATTATTTTTAAATTACTAATAGTTAAAGTGGGAATCGCAATAATGTACCACTGGTGTTAAGGGAAAATTTGTATATAATGAACCACGATCCTATCACAGATCATAAAAAAGTCGCTCCCGCGGACGATTATAGCGCAAGAGATATTCCTTGTTAAAGCAATGTGTGTGTAGAAGACTTCTTTGTGTCACCGGCCTTTGGGCGCGCATTAAAAAATCCTCAGCCGGCAGAATTCTCCTTTTGGATAACTTTAATATTATAATTTAATAATAGTTGAAAGCGTTGAAGGTAGATGAATTATCATCCAAAGAATATTTCCTGAAAGTTTCACTGAAAAATTCGCAGTAGTTTGTAAATAAATAAAATTGGTTCATTCTATCCAAGCTTAGCCGGTGTTAATTTCCGAATTACAAGGTATTATCGCATGAAACTTGGTGACAGTATTCTATAAATGCCGTTTTCATATATGTTGTCACTTTTTTGTATACTAGAAAGCAATATTTTAACAAATTGAATTGAAATTAATGTCCAAATTCCTTTGTTCTTCCATTTATTTTTCCACTAAATAAGCTGTTGCAACAATGGAATCCATTTTTTAACCATTTAATATATTCTTTCTGAAAATTTAATCTAAAACTTACTGAAAATATAAATTTGCTGTCAAAAATACAAATGTGCTGTCAAATAATACATATTATTTCGCATAAACGCTACCTAACACTGATTCGAACATAGTTTAACACTTAACATCACTTATATTCGAAACGTCGTAAACCAGAATACCAATTTTCGTTTTGTCGTAGCAGTCGCCGTCGCCGCGATCGGAGTTCCGAGGGATTGTAGAATAGCTGTGATATTCTCATTAGGGGCATTTCAGTTATTACATCTGGGTCTGGGTTAAGATAAATTTTTACTGAAACAATCTGGCTCATAATGAAAATTGGCTGCACTTGCAAAGAACTAAAAAGAAGAAGAAACATATACAACATATACCCAGCAGTAAAAATCTGAAATGAATCCTTTATAGGGGCATTTCAGTTATTACATCTGGGTCTGGGTTAAGATAAATTTTTACTGAAACAATCTGGCTCATAATGAAAATTGGCTGCACTTGAAAAGAACTAAAAAGAAGAAGAAGCATATACAATATATACCCAGCAGTAAAAATCTGAAATGAATCCTTTATGAATCACTGATGAAATTCATCATGAGGAGACATCAGTGAATGCTTTCATATAAAGGCTGCTGAATTTTTTCAAATAAATGGTTTGCTTTCCTCATACATATATGACTCCGTTCGGAGCCGGCATAAAACTGTCCAATGTTAGGAAAAACAAAAGGAGCACACCTCGAATTGGGAGAGAAGCTCGGCCATAAAACTCGTCAGAGTTATAATAGCGCAAAAACAATTCTTCTGTACGTTGAAAAGAGACAAATACTCCCTCAAAAACAATTTGATTGACTTTAAACTTCAAACTAAATGAAAATAACTATTTCAAAAATTATTTTTTTGGAAATTTGAATTTAAATTACTGAAATAAATTATGAAACTCAAATGGCGGGATAGCTATGTATTCCATGTTATAAGGATAAGCCAGTGCGCAGTATAATTTTTCTTCCGGACTTCTTCTTTCCCCTTTCGGCCAAAGCAGAAGCTTACAAGAGGCAAATTTGAAATTTTTATTTCCATATATTTTTTATTTTAAATATAATTTGTTTTATAGTAGTCAAATTGAAAAATTTGTCAGAAAAGCTGCCAAATGTCAAAAAACCTACCGAAATACAAGCTGGCTCATGGGTTTTTAACCGCCTAGATGGTATTTCGTTTGGTGTTTCAATATAGCTTGCTTGCTTGCACCAACGCAAAACGATAGTGATGAATATTCAACAAAGAATGATCAATGATCATTTAGCAGTGAAACAAATTTACTGCAGGGTATATTTATATATATGTATACATACACAAATGTCACTTTTCAGTTCTGCCAAATCAAAAAAGCACTGTGCTGCCAAATCAGCACGGAAAAAACAAATCGAACAGGGCGGATCAGAAATTGAACCAGCAATTTATCTGGTTTAATCGAGCTGAAATCTTTGTTGTTGCATTCACATGCAAAAATTTTTATCTGGGTTAGGATCACCGTATGTGAAACACGGCTATTGTATATTGCATAATATTATGTTCAGATTGACTTCATTTAACGTGTTAAATGGCCTACAACCTGATAAATGGGCAAACCCAGTTCTTGAACGTGATAAATTGCACGGATATTGTTGTTGGAATTGAAACTAGGTAAATAATTTAACACGTTCAAAACCCAGTTTCGCGCAGTGTTGCATTAGCAAAAATGTCGTTACTTACAGGGAACATACCCAAGTTTTTAAACGAACAGGTCGAAAATTGGCAAGTGTCAAAAAAAAAAAACCAAGTGTAGAAACAAACGCCGTTGTTCGCAAATAATTTAAAAATGGAAAACGTGAAAAGAAAAAAATTAAGTGGTCCACCTCATTCGAGAGTGCTATAATACAGGTATGGGGCGATTACATTTCGAAATCTTGCTTTTAATTGACCAAAAGCATTTTCTACCACTCTTCGACACTCTCGCAGGCGCTTAATTATAGCATTTGAGTATATCTCCTCCAATATTTTAAAAAGGTCTGCTAAGAAAATTATTATTTTAAAAATTACGAAAAAGTTTCCGTGCCGAACCATTTCTAAAGTTTGTTTACGGTTTTGAAATGAAAACAACCAGCTGTCAAAAGTAAACACAGAACTGCAGTCTGAACGGTCTCGTTTAACGAACAAGGTTTGTTCATTTATCACGTTAAATGAAGTCAATCTGAATGTACTATAAGCATTCATGCACATCTATTCCGGTTTACGATCCACTTTCATCGGAGGTGATTCGGATCAAATGGCATTCTGCATTTTGATTGACGTCCGATGAACGTCAGATTTTTTCGAAGTTCGGAAATCGGCATTCTGGTTTACGATGGATTGGAATTTTGACAGTTTATCGGAGCGATTCTTTCCGTCAGCTTGTGTGTGTCGCAGGCCATATAAATTGTGATTATTTTTGGAAATAATACCAATTTCATGTAATTAAACTATGATTTTTAAATTTATACAACATTATTATACAAAACGGACTCGGTTTAGCTATGCTACTGGCCTTTTCTTTGCAAAATAAGTGAACAAAAGGAATCTGCTTTAGTACAATAGACTGAATAAGTACAAGTAGTTTCAATATATTGAACTTTTATTTAATAATAAAACTTATTTTCATTTTTAGCAATATTTATATATTATTGTTTAATAAAAGCTTCTGAAAATAATTTTAAATTTGTATTATTACTAAGGTGATGTAATATGAGTGGGTAGCGCAACTCGGGCATAATTCCTGCGCCAGGATGTACTCCTTTAAGCATTTTTTCCCGACTGTGCCTTTTTAAAGATTTAAAATATCGCCATGCGACATGACTTACAAACATTTGCACGAGAAATTAACAAATCGAAGAAACGTGGTCAATTTGATGGATCGCAACCTGGATCTCAAATTTGCTTTTATGTTTTGTGATCCATAAAAACGTTTTGATATGCGACCAGTGTGGAGTGTCATCCATGGATTGCATCATACTATATATAGTGTACCTAAAACATACCAACTGCAAGAGGTTTTCGCATGAAACTTTGTGGGAATAAGCTGTAAATGTTATTTTCACTAAAGTTGGCATTTTCATTGCCATTGAGTTCATGGAGTCCAGTCCAAAATTACTAATGGTTAAGGAGGAAATCGCAATAATGTACCACTCGTGTTAAGGGAAAATTTGTATATAATAAACCATGATCATAAAAAAGTCCCTCCCGCCAGACGATTATAGTGCCAGAAATATTCCTTGTTAAAGCAATGTGAGTGTAGAAGACTTTTGTGCGTCACCGGCCTTGGGCCGCGCTTTAAAAAAAACCTCAGCCGGCAGAATTATCATTTTGGAGAACTTTAATATTATAATTTAATAATAGTTGAAAGCGTTAAAGGTAGATGAATTATCATCCAAAGAATATTTCCTGAAAGTTTCACTGAAAAATTCGCAGTAGTTTGTAAATAAATAAAATTTGTTCATTCTATCCAAGCTTATACTATGTTCATGCTGGATTTGAAACGCAACATTTTGCATTTTCGAAGATGGCTTTTCGAAAAGTGTTCATGCTGCCGCGTTTTGTAAATGCGCATTTGAGAAGTTCGAAACAAACTGAGCTAATATCCCAGATTACGCAATCAGGTGTTGAGGTTTATTATTTTGTTTTGTCTAATTAAAAAAATAGAACAAGAATTTGCAAAATATGTAATAATATAATACACTAATTTTGCAAACCAAACGTACCAACCGCTTTGGTATTAATTTTGATCTCTGTTTTGTTTACTTTCGTTCATTACATATAGAGTGACGTCATCATGGAGCTCGTGTGCCCATGCTCATGCTGCTCTATATGCGTAATCTTGTAGGTATTTCGTTCTTGTATTGCCAGAGTGTTGCCACTATTTTCCATTCGAATGGCAAATTTTTTCGAAGATTTCAGGGTTGCTTTCTGCGTTAGCATTCAAAACGCAAAAAAATAGTTGCGTTAAGTTGCATTTTGGTGGTGGCATTTGTATGGAGAAATGTAACATTTAATGTTGCGTTTTGGACTAAACGCAAAAATGCCTCCGAAACGCAAAACGCAGGCTCACCATGAACATGCTATTAGCCGGTGTTAATTTCCGAATTACAAGGTATTCTCGCATGAAACTTGGTGACAGTATTCTATAAATGCCGTTTTCATATATGTTGGCACTTTTTTTTTTATAATAGAAAGCAATATTTTAAAAAATTTAATTAAAATTAATGTCCAAATTCTTTTGTTCTTCCATTTATTTTTCCACTTAAAAAGCTGCTGCAGCAATGGAATCCATTTTTTAACCATTTAATATATTCTTTCTGAAAATTTAATCTAAAACTTCTTCTTCTTGATTGGCGCTTAACCGTCTAGACGATTCTGGCCGAGTCCAACAGAGCGCGCCAATTGCTTCTGTTTCGTGCAGCATGGCGCCACTTGGGAACACCTAGGGAGGCAGCATCGCTGTCCACCTGATTTTCCCAACGCAGTGGAGGTCTCCCTTTTCTTTTGCGTTCAGCGGGTTTCGATAGAAATGCTTTCTTAGCCGGAGCGCCTTCGTCCATTCTCACGACATGACCTGCCCAACGCAGCCGCTGGATCTTTATTCGCTGAACAATGTCGATGTCTGTGTAAAGCTCGTACAGCTCATCGTTAAATCTCCGTCGATACTCGCCCACGCCAACGCGCAAAGGTCCATAAATCTTACGAAGAACTTTTCTCTCGAATACTCCAAGTGCCATCTCATCTGATTTTGAAATTGTCCATGCTTCTGCGCCGTACATGAGGACTGGAACGATGAGCGTCCTGTAGAGTGTGATTTTTGTTTGTCGAGAGAGGACTTTACTTTTCAGTTGCCTACTTAGTCCGAAGTAGCATTTATTGGCAAGCGTGATTCTTCGTTGGATCTCCGTGCTGACATCATTCTTGGTGTTAATGCTGGTTCCCAGATAGACGAAGTCCTTAACAGTTTCGAATTTGTAGCTATCAACATTGACGTGGCTGCCAAGGCTGCCAAGGACGACTTCTTCAATTTGATGCTGGAAAAGATAATACGAGCTGCAGAACTTAACCATACAGGAAGCATCTTATATCACAAGAGTGTGCAACTGCTGGCGTACGCCGATGACATCGACATCATTGGCACTAACACGCGCGCCGTATGTTCTGCCTTCTCCAAGCTGGATAAAGAGGCTAAGAAAATGGGTTTGGCGGTCAACGAGGACAAGACGAAGTACCTCCTGTCATCAAATCTACAATCTAAAACTTACTGAAAATATAAATTTGCTGTCAAAAATACAAACGTGCTATCAAAAAATACATATGATTTCGCAAAAACGCTACCTAATAGCATGTTCATGGTGAGCCTGCGTTTTGCGTTTCGGAGGCATTTTTGCGTTTAGTCCAAAACGCAACATTAAATGTTACATTTCTCCATACAAATGCCACCACCAAAATGCAACTTAACGCAACTATTTTTTTGCGTTTTAAATGCTAACGCAGAAAGCAACCCTGAAATCTTCGAAAAAATTTGCCGTTCTAATGGAAAATAGTGGCAACACTCTGGCAGTACAAGAACGAAATACCTACAAGATTACGCGTATAGAGCAGCATGAGCATGGGCACACGAGCTCCATGATGACGTCACTCTACATATAATGAACGAAAGTAAACAAAACAGAGATCAAAATTAGTACCAAAGCGGTTGGTACGTTTGGTTTGCAAAATAAGTGTATTATATTATTACATATTTTGCAAATTCTTGTTCTATTTTTTCAATTCGACAAAAAAAAATAAATCTCAACACCTGATTGCGTAATCTGGGATATTAGCTCCGTTTGTTTCGAACTTCTCAAATGCGCATTTACAAAACGCGGCAGCATGAACACTTTTCGAAAAGCCATCTTCAAAAATGCAAAATCCAGCATGAACATAGTATAACACTAATTCGAACATAGTTTAACACTTAACAACACTTATGTTCGAAACGTCGTAAACCAGAATACCAATTTTCGTTTTGTCGTAGCAGTCGGCGTCGCCGCGTTCGAAGATCCGAGGCATAGCAGAATAGCTGTGTTTAATTATAAAAAAATTAATTTGGTGGGAGTCTTTTATTGATATTTTCATTTTAGTTGGCCATATAAAAATTTTTATTTGGCGCAGGATCAGTGTAAAACCGAAGGTACATAACTTGCATTCGCCGTTAAATGCGTAACGCCGTGTCTGTCAAAAAAGATTGAACATGTGCGTTCACAAGGACAGCTGTTACAGACGACGGCGTTACGAATGCGTTCACGCCAGCGATGCCGTTGCAAAATTTATGAGCGGAGTGATAATTAACTCATAGCGGAGTGTTTCGGAGAGACGGACGAAAGAGTGGATTGAAATTGCGGAGTGATGTCAAAAATAAGGAAATCAACAAAGAAATGTAAATATGGGAAAGCAAACGCAAAATTTTGTTTTCGAATTAAAGAACATATGTATTTATTAGAAATAAATTTAATTAAATTAAAATTTATGTTTTTATTCATAGCATGTTATGCATTAGATAAATGTCTTAGATATAAAGGTACAAATATGTACATATCATATATATTATTTCTAATTGGTGTTTTTTTGCAATCCCTTTTTCTGCTCACATAATTTACCAAAATTAATAAGTAAGGCATCGTTTTAATGATGATGAATGATGATGATGAATGCATGTGAAACGGTGTTTTATTGGGCGTGGTACTCTTTTTTTAGAGTATTTTGCAAAAATAAAATATTTAACATGGTGGTTGCCAGTGTTAAGTGAAAAACCAATTCCAGGTACCAGTGCAGTGGCAGCCAATGTGTTAAACTAAAAGATTTGCACCTAACGCTATGCCTTATTCTAACGCACAACACATTAAATTTAAATTTCAAATGTAGATGTCGCGCAAGTTGAACAAATGTAAATATTCAATGCAGAATGTAGATGTCGTGCCAGTTGAACAGCTGTTTGTATATATTTTCTTTTATCATCATATATATTATTTCTAATTGGTGTCTTTATGCAAATATCCCTTTTTCTGCTCAAATAATTTTTGTTTTATTGGGCGTGGTACTTTTTTTTAATAGGATTTTACAAAAATAAAATGTTTAATTTAAACTAAAAGATTTTCGCCTAAAACTATGCCTTCAGAATTATTTTATTCTAACAAGAGTGCAAAGTTAAATACAAATTTCAAATGTAGATGTCGCTCCAGTTGAACAGTCGTGTATATTTTAAAACACTTTTATAAGCTTCAGCTGTATGTTTGTATGTAAACATCACATTATTTTAGGCGAACACGTGTGTATTCCTACTTACGCTTAATGGGGGTTTTTCAGCATGGAATGTGCTTATTTATACAGCTATGTACGTAGTACAACATATGTATATGTATTTATACTTCTGATCAAATAACGGTTGTACGTAATAGCATTGACAGACGGCAGCGCTAATCCGGAATATCTAGCTTATTCGGACTTAACTTGAGAATTAAATGGAGGTAATCCGGAATATCTCTTGACTTAGTCCTCAATTTTAGCGGATTAGAGCATTTTGTAATGACATCCCTGTTGAAAAATGTCTATTGTGAATGAAAGGGAAGAAAAAGAAGAACCCAAGGCAGATCTAGGAAGGTAGGCGCATAAGTGAATTCAGAAATTTCGAATGTTATTTGTTATTGTAATTGGTAGATTGTAATGTCAAAATGATATTTCGCCTTGGTTGAAATCTGAATTCGTCTGGGACTCGCCCATTCCTATTGACCATGATGTGACTTCGTTTTGATTTTGACATTACCCTACCTTTGGAAATAAAACAAGAAGTTTTTGAATTCGCCGCTGCGCCTACCTTCCTTCAGCTGTTTTGTTAATCCGCAATACTTGCCGTCTGTCAGGGTAAAATTTTAATCGAATTAAGTGTTGCGGTAATCGGGATTATCGCTGCCGTCTGTCAATGCTATAAGACCATAAAATAATTGAGATAAGTATGGACTGGCATAAATCAAAACGATCAGTATGAAAAAAAATTGATTGAACGGCCGGCCGTACATAATCTAATAATAATATAATGCAATGGCGCTATTATAACTCTGACGAGTTTTATGGCCGAGCTTCTCTCCCAATTGGAGGTGTGCTCCTTTTTGTTTTTCCTACTAATTGGGTGGACCTACAGTTTTATGCCGGCTCCGAACGGCGAATGCATTTTTTGTGAGAAGCTTTTTCATGGCAGAAATACTCTCGGAGGGTATGCCGCCCTCTGCGGAGAGGTGACCGCTAATCCCAATAATTGGATTTTTACTAATTAGAAAAAATTGGTTTGGTGTTTTGCTCGGACCGTGGTTTGAACCCGAGACCTCTGGCGAGCACTCTACCCACTGCACCACAGCGTACATAATCTAACTGGCGCAAAAAAAAATATATATTTTAATGAAATTTGGTTCACAGATTCTAATGGGAGAAGGTTGGGGTTGAAAATAGGGCATATGCACGTAAAACATGATAATAATATAATATTGGAGTTGTACTCCTTTTTGTTTTTCCTACTAATTGGGTGGACCTACAGTTTTATGCCGGCTCCGAACGGCGAATGCATTTTTTGTGAGAAGCTTTTTCATGGCAGAGATACACTCGGAGGGTATGCCGCCCACTATCGAGAGGTGACCGCTGCTCTTAAAAACCCCAATAATTGGATTTTTACTAATTAGAAATTTTTTTTTTTTGGTGTTTGCTCGGACTGGGGTTTGAACCCGAGACCTCTCGCATAGCAGGCGAGCACTCTACCCACTGCACCACAGCGGCCACCTAACATGATAATTAAGTCACTAATAAAGACCGAGTGATAGAATTTCATCCATGCAATGACCATATGCCGCTATGAGGAAATATGCTGAAATTAAAAAAAATAGGCCAAGAGGGGCAAATTTTCAAAGATTTATAAGTCAAAACTCAGGAACTGTAGTAGATAAATCGATTAAGCTTCCGCCACTGATTTGCTTGCCAAGGCAAACATGTGGAAAAAAAAATACCAAAGTCGGCAGGGACCACATATATATACAACATATGAAAATATAATGCACATACCTATGTATCTATATATATAAAAATCTCATGTAACATTCTTTGTGCGGGATAAACTTTTAAACTACTGAACCAATTTTGATAATATTTGGTAGTAACATGTAATTGTGCTCCGATTGAGTAGTCAAATAGTTTTATTTAAAATTTTGGTCAAACAGCGTAAATTTATGTAAAAATTTGTAAAAAACCAACCAAAATTAGCTTTATACGGCCATAAATCAAAACCGGATCAACTGATTTAAATATTTCTTCTTGGAAATGAAACTTTGAACCTTTTACTAAAGTTCCACATTCAAAAAATTAATAAATTCTCTTTTTAAATAACAAAAAATTATAAAGAATAGTATCAATTTTTGAAAAAAGAGTCATGCGCATGGTTGGTCGCCACAAGCAATCGGTAAAGCAGAAGACAAAACAACGAGAACAATACATACCTACGTACATATGTATGTACATAAGCAAAGAAATGACACGAAGATACATACATATATACGACCAAAAGTAAAGCATTTCGTTTAAATGATACAAACGGATTCAATTCGTTTTGCATGCAAATGGAAGGTTCGATTAACATTAAAATGTTTTCGTTTTTTGAATTTCACTTTATTTTTCAATTTATTTACAATATCTGGAAAGGTAAGTATTTTCCTAATATGAACAATCATTTTTCTTTAACAACAGAAATTAAAATTGCAAAATTATTTTTAAAGTTTAACTTCAGATATGTATATACCTATTTTTATATATTTTCGTCTATCTATAACCGAATTTTTCATACACCAAACCTCTGAAAGTGCTCTGGCCTTAGATTCATACATATCTCTATCTACGTACATCTATATATATAAAAATCTCATGTAACATTCTTTGTGCGGAATAAACTTTTTAACTACTCCAACAATTTTAATTATAATAATTTTTCTTTTACAACAGAAATTAAAATTGAAAAATTATTTTTAAAATTTGACTTTAGATATACACCTATCTTTATATATTTTTGTCTATCTATAACCGAAATACAATGCCGCTGAAATAGCTCTAACGAGTTGTAAGGACGAGCTTATCTCCCTAATTTTGTTTTTTTCTACTAATTGAGTGGACCTACAGTTTCATGCCGGCTCCGAACGGGGAATGCATTTTTTGTGGGAAGCATTTTCATGGCAGAAATACCGTATGAGGGTATGCCGCCCACCGCCGAGAGGTGACCGCTATTTCTGATTTCTAATTAATTAATTTTTTTTGGTGTTTGTCCGGACTGGGGATAAAACCCGAGACCTCTTTTATGGCAGGCGAGCCTTTCACACACTACACCACAGTGGCCACTCTTTGACTTGAAATATATTTAAAATCAAAAATAAATTTTATCTCTGTATTTATGACTCACCCAAATCCAAATTGCGCAACCCCCATTCAAAAACAGATTTGTTTGAATTATAACATTCTAAAAGTAAATGGAAGTTTAGAGTTATAACTATATATTTATACGAATGTAAAAAAAAAATACTGGGAACCTGTACATTAATTTTTTTTTCGATTCATACGTCTTCCGTGGGCATTTACCTCAGTATAGGTACTATTAACTTTTTTAAGAAAAAATGTATGTATAACAATTCCCAAGTTTTCGGTTATGGAACAAACCTATTTTCTACATGATTAATCAATGTATGTATGTATATTCTCTACAGGCCCATGTATGTATACATTTCATGTGCTCCGGGGCTACTAGATTAATCTATATATAGCATTTTCAGGTCAAATGAAACGTTTTTCAAGTCAAGTGAAACTTTTTTCAAGTCAAGTGAAACATTTTTCAAATTAAGTGAAACCTTTTTCAAATAAAATGAAACCTTTTTCAATTTAAGTGAAACTTTTTTCATTTAAAATGAAACTTTTTTCATTTCAAATGAAACTTTTTTCATTTCAAATGAAACCTTTTTCAAATTAAATGAAACCTTGTTTAGTTAATACAATAATATTCTTATATGAATTTTTTGAACACGGCTTTCTTTTCGAAAGTTAACAATTCAAAATATTTTACACAATTTGCACTCTAAGGCCCACTTGCGCAATATCCAGGGTTAAATTTATAAGTCTCGAGTTAAGTAACTCTGAGTTAATTGGTTAATTTTTTAACCCAGCCTGTACGTTGCTGAACATACAATTTAACCCGAGTTAGTTAACCCAACCTATGGGGGGGCAGTTTTCATTCAAGTTGGCATCACTGACTCGTTTTTCATCTTTTGTTTTGATTATTCTCATTCGTTTGCTATTTTCAATTTGAAATTTGGAATGAAAGCATCGCAATTTGTGAAATTTTGTGGATTAAAATAAAACAGAAAATTATTTCGTGGTATTATATTTTTCGTGAAAATTGTGCACATCTCCACTGACGGACGGACGTGTATATGCAACATTTCATAAATTGGTGCTCTACGTCGCAAACGCAATTAACTTTATCAATTTAGTCATCGGCATCAGCTTCTCCACATCCGAGATCACCATATACAACATTTTCATCATATTTCATCGATCAACTTGCATCCTATCATGTAATGAAATATTTATTATTTCAGGGCTTTCGCTTTGCTTTAAAAAGTTAATCCTTAGCCGGTATAATTCCCTTTCTGGGGTAATGGGTTGGCTTTCAATTAAGGAAGCACGCTCCGAGAAAAGTCCCTTTTTCAGGGAGGTAGAGGTGCCGGAGGTTTATACATAGGTTACGAGATATTTCTTGATAAAATTGGATGGGTCCATAGATATGTATTACCCCGGCTGATGATTATTTTTTTAAAGCAAGGCCGAAGGCCGCCAACGCAAAAAGGTGTTATACACACATATGTATATGCATATGTGCGCGTTTTTAGACGTGCGTTTCCTCGGTAATAGTGGGGTAATATATATGTACCCATCCAAATTCGACAACAAATATCGCGTAAACTATAGGCCTCCGGCAAGTTTTGATTTCAGTTCTGAGATCTATGAGTGCTCCTCTACCCCCCTGAAAAGTTATTTCTCTCGGGGCGTGCTTCCTTATGGAACGCCTGGTCCCTTAACTGATTGAAGTAATCAGCACGTTCTGCCACTCTTCTATTAAAAAAATCATAGCTGAAAAACTGTATAATTTCTTCACCATCGTCCGATAGAAGAAATTCGTTAATTAATTAATTCGTTAATTAATTAATTCGTTAATTAATTAATTCGTTAATTAATTATTAAAAAAATCACAATAAAATTTACGTACATAATATGATGCACGTTTTTTTTTCAAATTTAACTTCGAGTTAGGCATTTAACCCTCCAAAATTGGAGGGTTAAATATTTAAAATTTTAACTCCGGGTTAACTCCTAACTCATCGATCTGCAAGACATTTTATTAATTTAACCCGGCATGAAGGGTTAACCTCGTGTTAAAAAGATAACTCGAAGTTCTGCAAGTGGGCCTAAGCTAGCAATATGTATAAAAGTTCGACATCACCTCAGAACTTTTTGCATTTCAATGTTTTTGTTGTTTTATTGTTTGTATCCCAGCAAACATTCGGACTCATATAAGCGTCAGTAAACATTTCTTAAGCTTATATACCACATAAGCCGCTGTGGTGCTGTGGGTAGAGTGCTCGCCTGCTATGCCAGAAGTCCCGGGTTCAAACCACAGTCCGAGCAAACACCAAAAAAATTTTCTAATTAGTAAAAATCCAATTATTGGGTTTTTTAAGAGCAGCAGTGGGCGGCATACCCTCCAAATGTATTCCTGCCATGGAAAAGCTTCTCACAAAAAATGCATTCGCCGTTCGGAGCCGGCATAAAACTGTAGGTCCACCCAATTAGTAGGAAAAACAAAAGGAGCACACCTCGAATTGGGAGAGAAGCTCGGCCATAAAACTCGTCAGAGTTATAATAGCGCCATTGTATTATATTATTATTATTTTATACCACATATGTCACACCTATATATTTCGGACTCATATCAGACTCCAAATTATGAGAATTTCAAGAATGTTTGCTGGGCTAAAAGAGCTTGATCTACTTAATTTTAGTACATATATAAATATATCATGTACATATATAAAAATAATGAAACCAATAACAAACCAAAAAATTAAATTGTTGTTGCGATTATTTTGCAAATATATATATATATAGGTACATATATATTGTTGTACATAGTTACCACTACTAACATCCAAAGTTCAATAACTTTCGATGTGTAAAAGCCGTGTACAAAAAATTTATATAAGAATGTTAGGCCCACTTGCGCAATATCCAGGGTTAAATTTATAAATCTCGAGTTAAGTAACTCTGAGTTAATTGGTTAATTTTTTAACCCAGCCTGTACGTTGCTGAACATACAATTTAACCCGGGTTAGTTAACCCAGCCTATGGGGGGGCAGTTTTCATTCAAGTTGGCATCACTGACTCGTTTTTCATCTTTTGTTTTGATTATTCTCATTCGTTTGCTATTTTCAATTTGAAATTTGGAATGAAAGCATCGCAATTTGTGAAATTTTGTGGATTAAAATAAAAAAATTATTTCGTGGTATTATATTTTTCGTGAAAATTGTGCACATCTCCACTGACGGACGGACGTGTATATGCAACATTTCATAAAGTGGTGCTCTACGTCGCAAACGCAATTAACTTTATCAATTTAGTCATACGGCATCAGCTTCTCCACATCCGAGATCACCATATACAACATTTTCATCATATTTCATCATGTAATAAAATATCTATTATTTCAGGGCTTTCGCTTTGCTTTAAAAAGTTAATCCTTAGCCGGTATAATTCTCTTTCTGGGGTAATGGGTTGGCTTTCAATTAAGGAAGCACGCTCCGAGAAAAGTCACTTTTTCAGGGAGGTAGAGGTGCCGGAGGTTTATACATAGGTTACGAGATATTTCCTGATAAAATTGGATGGGTCCATAGATATGTATTACCCCGGCTGATGATTATTTTTTTAAAGCAAGGCCGAAGGCCGCCAACGCAAAAAGGTGTTATACACACATATGTATATGCATTTGTGCGCGTTTTTAGATGTGCGTTTCCTCGGTAATAGTGGGGTAATATATATGTACCCATCCAAATTCGACAACAAATATCGCGTAAACTATAGGCCTCCGGCAAGTTTTGATTTCAGTTCTGAGATCTGTGAGTGCTCCTCTACCCCCCTGAAAAGTTATTTTTCTCGGGGCGTGCTTCCTTATGGAACGCCTGGTCCCTTAACTGATTGAAGTAATCAGCACGTTCTGCCACTCTTCTATTAAAAAACCATAGCTGAAAAACTGTATAATTTCTTCATCATCGTCCGATTGAAGAAATTCGTTAATTAATTAATTCGTTAATTAATTATTAAAAAAATCACAATAAAATTTACGTACATAATATGATGTACGTTTTTTTTTCAAATTTAACTTCGAGTTAGGCATTTAACCCTCCAAAATTGGAGGGTTAAATATTTAACATTTTAACTCCGGGTTAACTCCTAACTCATCGATCTGCAAGACATTTTATTAATTTAACCCGGCATGAAGGGTTAACCTCGAGTTAAAAAGATAACTCGAAGTTCTGCAAGTGGGCCTTATTGTACTAACTAAACAAGTTAATACAAGCAAAATGCAAGGCGGCGCACAATGGGAACGTTTCATACAAAAAACGGCCATAAATAGTAAAAATTGACCTAGAGTGCTCAAATTTTGAAAATAAGCTTTTTTTATGAATATTAGTACATGGTGTAAAAATGAACTTAATCTGATGACAAATTCTGCCACCCCCATATAACGGGTGTCGCGAAAAACCATTAAAATGCATTTATTTTCGAAACTAGTTAAGTTACAATGCTGAAATTCAGTATGCAAGCTTCTTTGATGAATATTAGTACATGGTGTAAAAATGAACTTAATTTGATGACAAATTCTCCCACCCTCCATATAACGGGTGTCGCGAAAAACCATTAAATTGCAATTATTTTGGAAACTAATTAAGTTACAATGCTGAAATTCAGTATGCAAGCTTTTTTGATGAATATTAGTACATGGTGTAAAAACGAACTTAATCTGATGACAAATTCTCCCACCCTCCATATAACGGGTGTCGCGAAAAACCATTAAATTGCAATTATTTTGGAAATTAATTAAGTTACAATGCTGAAATTCAGTATGTAAGCTTCTTTGATGAATATTAGTACATGGTGTAAAAATGAACTTAATCTGATGACAAATTCTCCCAACCCCATATAACGGGTGCCGCGAAAAACCATTAAAATGCATTTATTTTCGAAAATAATTAAGTTACAATGCTGAAATTCAGTATGTAAGCTTGTTTGATGAATATTAGTACATGGTGTAAAAATTAACTTAATTTGATGACAAATTCTACCACCCTCCATATAACGGGTGTCGCGAAAAACCATTAAAATGCATTTATTTTCGAAACTATTTGAGTCGGAATGCTGAGGGGCAATTATATATATAGGTATAAGCATATATTTGTAACTATTTCAAAAATATTTATTTAATTATCTATGTGACGTTTATGTATACTTATTTAAAATCTGTACTCTTAAGGCTTGGATCCCCACGTAAACTCCCATTTATAAGGTAACGGCACAGGTGGGAGACGAAATAGATAAATGCAAATATCAACAAGTTTATGCGTACCAAAGACTTTATACCATTTATGAATGATAGAAATTAAATTTTATCTGTTTAATTGAATACTTAAGTTACAAATACTCAAATTTATCTTGTACATATGAACAATCCGTTGTATGGGAGCTATATTTTATACTGGATTTGGGCGATTCCGACAAATGAAAAGCTTTACATAAAAAGACATAGTATTTCGGCACAAAGTTATAACACTATTTCATGTTCATGGCTGGTATAAAAAGCAGCAAATGATAGTATATCGCTCATTTACTTCTATACTATCATACCTTAATAAACTGATTTTACGAATAATCCCTTTAAGTTTTCGATCGCTATATATGTATGTACATCAATAGTACATATAGCACAGATAATTTTTTGATCTCAAACTCTAAATTTTCAATATATCAAACCGAAATTTCATCATATAATTAGGGATGGCAAAAAAAATGAAATAACCGATTAACCGCTTTTTAGGTTAATCGAAAGCGTTCGATTATTAATCGCGAATAATTGTGGGTAACTAACCGATTATAACCGTTTTTCGATTACAATTATTCCTTAAAAAAATATATATAATAAACGAAAATAATCGTAATTTATTAGGAAAAATCGTCAAAATGGCAATAAAATCGTCTATTCGGGAACTGGAGGGAACATTTATTGTGGTTTTTGGATACACTCAGAAAGCCGTAGGTAACCGAACTCGGACTCGGATGAAAAGGCGGAAACTCTCAACTTCGATTATTTCTTTCGATTATTTTCGACTTGAGAGGAAAAAGGTTAATCCAAAAAATAATCAAAAGGAAAAAACCGATACATTTTAACCGTTAACCGAAAGAAATTAACAGATTATAATCGTTTTTACGGTTATTGTTGCCATCCCTACATATAATGCACATACATATATGTACATACACACACATGCATGCATACCCATCCTTACCTGAAAACTCGCGTTTTTGAGTTATGATACTTTTGAAGTAAATAGGCTAAAAGTAAGTATATATGTAAATATTCTATATAAAATTACATTAGTTAACATATTAGCGATTTTAAAGCATAAACATATGTCAAAACTGCTCATCAATGCTTTTGTCTCTAGCTACACATGTGTACATATATATGTACATCCATAGTGATAGCGCGCATATACACCTCGTCGAAAAATATGAATTAGTGAGAAGAGCGCGCGTGAATGATGAAACTGACTATGGGGGGTTATAAAGCACACTTGGGGTGAACATATATTAAAAAATTGAGGAGACCCTTTTTGTTTTTATTTTTTTTTAATTTGATTTCAAACTTTTTGAATTTTTTTGAATTTTTTTTTTTACCCTGCAAAAAAACAATATATAATAGAATCTATATAGCTAATTCAAAAATGAGCTGCTGTATTTCATATTTTGAACCATTTTCTATATTACAGATGTAAATTGTCATTATTAGACTGCGGATCTTTATGCAAAAAATTTAAAATGATTTATTAAGAGTTTTATTGATTCAAAACTATATATCCACATTCCAAAGCGAATTTTCTTGCTCTGTTTTGGATATGCAAAATATATGCAACTTATATGCAGGTTATATGCAAGTTATATGCAAATTAAAAGTACACCTTTTTTTACATCAGATATGGAATTTTAAGTGATATACACAATAAGTAAAGTATAGTTGAATGCAAAAATCATATGTTCTATGCTGAATCTTTTGTGCTATGCAAATATAAAACCCATTAACACCCAAAAACAAACTGCAAATGGGAACTAATTTTTATTATAATAATTTTTAATGTAAAAAGGTAATTTTAGTTGTAGTTAAGACCACAATATACTACAAGTGTTTTCTCCACATTTTCAATGGAAACATTGTAACGCTTATCGGTTAAGATCCGTTTATATGTTGAAAATGAACGCTCAACATCACAAGATGTAACCGGAGCATACTTAAATTCGCTGCAAAATTGACTGGGAATCTGTATTCCAGTTTCTAATATTTTGTTGTCACCTGAAAGTATTTTGGCTACTCCTAATATGACTTCAAAAGCAGGTTCTTTTTTGAAATAGCTTCAATTTTGACCAAAACTCTTTGCCCACATGATCCTGACGTAGCGTCAAGTCCTTCAAAAGCTTCTGTTATTAGGGCCATTGAAGCCATTAGGGGAACTCCGCGAGACTCTAACTTGCGGATTAAAACTGCTAAACCTCAATTATTATGCAAATATGCAAGTTATATGCAAATATGCAAGTTATATGCAATATGCAAGTTATGTGCAATATGCAAAATATGCAGAAATAAATATGAAAATTTAGAATATTTTGTTAATAACTTTCATTTTTCTCTTTGGAACCTTATCCCTATCTCTATCCCTTAAAAATATGCAATTGCATAAAGATCCGCAGTCTAGTCATTATAAATGTAATTTGAAAAATGCACTTTTAGCCAGTTAGGAGAATAATTAAAAGACGCGAAGGCGCGCATGAAATTAATATCTGTTAATGTGATTTGATAAAGAATATATTAGTTCATAACACAAAAAAAAAAACCAAGATACCTTTTTTTTTGTTTTTTTTATTTTATTCCTTAAAGTGGACGAAGAAAAATTTTTTTCTATATTTTTTTATCAGTATTTGAAAAATCATATAAAATCAGATTTCAAAGTTAGAAGAAACGAGATTACTTCCTAGAAAAGTAGAGGTCATTTTCTATATTTAGATGTCAAAACCACATATATACGTCGATAAATGGCTTAGATAGAGCTTTTCGTATCAGGTCATAAAATTCATAATTCATATGACATATTTTTTGTTCAACTTTGAGCACCCTGTATGGCTAAACGAAACGGAACTCAAAATATTTTACATGGGCTTTTTTTTTTGTCCCATAAGCTATCTGTCGATTGCAGTTAAAAAATATTTATTTATCACTACTTTAATTTCGAATTTATTTTTGGCCAAAAAATCCCATTGTGCGGCGGTAGCCTAGTGGTGATGCCATTAGACTTCCAACCGGAAAATCCGAGGTTCGATCTCGGCGGACGCCAATGAATAAAAATGTTAAAAAGAAGTCTGATGAAGAGATGTGGTGGTCTCCGAAATGGATCTATAACTTCTACCAAACAAGTATTAATCTTTCATACCAATTTTTCCTTAAAAAAAAATGGTCTTGAGAGCTCAATAATAAAGTAGTTATCAAAATAAAAACGACCAAAAACCAAAAGTAAGGTTTCATTTAATTTGAAAAAAGTTTGATTTGAAATAAAAAAAGTTTCATTTGAAATGAAAAAGGTTTCATTTGAAATGAAAAAAGTTTCACTTAAATTGAAAAAGGTTTCATTTTATTTGAAAAAGGTTTCACTTAATTTGAAAAAGGTTTCACTTGACTTGAAAAAAGTTCCACTTGACTTGAAAAAGGTTTCATTTGGCCTGAAAATGCTATATATAAAAATGATTTGGTATTTAATTGTAACGCTAAAACTTGAAAACGGCTGAACCAAATCAAATAATTCCTTAGGGGGGGTTGTTTGTTGTTACCCCGCGAAGGTTTAGTCGAAGAAAAAATTAAAAAATGTTAGGGGGGCGTGGCACCTCCCATACAACCTTAATTTTTAAAGCTGATTATCTCTAAAACAGTTCAAGGTAGGGAGCTGAAAATTGGTATAGAGGTAGGTGATATCAAAACCCTTCTCACTCAGAAAAGTGGGGGTTATCATAAAAGGGGGCGGGGCACCTCCCATACAACCTTAATTTTTAAAGCTGGTTATCTCTAAACCAATTCAAGGTAGGGAGCTGAAAATTGGTATAGAGGTAGGTGATATCAAAACCCTTCTCACTCAGAAAATTGGGGGTTATCAGAAAAGGGGGCGTGGCACCTCCTATACAACCTTAATTTTTAAAGCTGATTATATCTAAAACAGCTCAAGGTAGGGAGCTGAAAATTGGTATAGAGGTAGGTGATATCAAAACCCTTCTCACTCAGAAAAGTGGGGGTTATCAGAAAAGGGGGCGTGGCACCTCCCATACAACCTTAATTTTTAAAGCTGATTATCTCTAAACCAGTTCAAGGTAGGGAGCTGAAAATTAGTATAGAGGTAGGTGATATCAAAACCCTTCTCACTCAGAAAATTGGGGGTTATCAGAAAAGGGGGCGTGGCACCTCCCATACAACCTTAATTTTTAGAGCTGATTATATCTAAAACAGCTCAAGGTAGGGAGCTGAAAATTGGTATAGAGGTAGGTGATATCAAAACCCTTCTCACTCAGAAAAGTGGGGGTTTTCAGAAAAGGGGGCGTGGCACCTCCCATACAAACTTAATTTTTAGAGCTGATTATATCTAAAACAGCTCAAGGTAGGGAGCTGAAAATTGGTATAGAGGTAGGTGATATCAAAACCCTTCTCACTCAGAAAAGTGGGAGTTATCAAAAAAGGGGTCGTGGCACCTCCCATACAACCTTAATTTTGAAAGCTGATTATCTCTAAAACAGTTCAAGGTAGGGAGCTGAAAATTGGTATAGAGCTAAATGATATCAAAACCATTCCCACGCATAAAAGTGGGGGTTATCAGAAAAGGGGGCGTGGCACCTCCAATACAACCTTAATTTTTAAAGCTGATTATCTCTAAAACAGTTTAAGGTAGGGAGCTGAAAATTGGTATAGAGATAGGTGATATCAAAACCCTTCTCACTCAGAAAATTGGGGGTTATCAGAAAAGGGGGCGTGGCACCTCCCATACAACCTTAATTTTTAGAGCTGATTATATCTAAAACAGCTCAAGGTAGGGAGCTGAAAATTGGTATAGAGGTAGGTGATATCAAAACCCTTCTCACTTAGAAAAGTGGGGGTTATCAAAAAAGGGGTCGTGGCACCTCCCATACAACCTTAATTTTGAAAGCTGATTATCTCTAAAACAGTTCAAGGTAGGGAGCTGAAAATTGGTATAGAGCTAAATGATATCAAAACCCTTCTCACTCAGAAAAGTGGAAGTTATCAAAAAAGGGGTCGTGGCACCTCCCATACAACCTTAATTTTGAAAGCTGATTATCTCTAAAACAGTTCAAGGTAGGGAGCTGAAAATTGGTATAGAGCTAAATGATATCAAAATCATTCCCACGCATAAAAGTGAGGGTTATCGGAATAAGGGGCGTGGCTCCTCCCATACAAACTTAATTTTTCATGCTGAATATCTCTAAAATTGTTTACGCTAGGGACTTGGAAATTGGTGTGGAGATAAACGATAACAATTCCATATTAACGCAAAATAATAGGAGTTATACGAAAAGGGGGCGTGGCACCTCCCAACAACACTTAATTTTTTAAGCTGAATATCTTTAAAAGGATTTAAGTCAGGGACCTGGAAATTGGTACAGAGCTATATGATATCAAAACAATTTTTGCGCATAAAAGTGTAGGTTATCGGAAAAGGGGGCGTGGCACCTCCCTTACAAACTTAATTTTTCAAGCTGAATATATATAAAAGCGTTTAAGGTTGGGACCTGAAAATTGATCAGGAGATTAACGAATAGCATGCTTATGCGTTCTTAATTTTTAAGGCTAAATATCCCTAAAAGCGTTCATGACATGTATGTATAAATCACTATGAAGATATACGATATCAATACCATGTTCACCAAAAAAAAAGAAAAGATTTATCGAAAAATGGGGCATTGCACCTCCCATACGTACTAAACTTTTGAAGCTGAATATATCTAAAAGGGTTGGAGGAGGGGCCTGAAAACCATTATGAAGGTATAATATACGTATCTATACTCTCACTTACTTGGTTAAAATAGCCAATACACAGTGAAAATAAATATCCGGAACAGAAAACTAAAAATGTTGTGTATAGTGCAGCCTTAAACTGAATACTAAAATTATATATTTTTGAAGTTGTATACACAATGAAGTAGTGAAAAATCGTAAATTTTCTATTAAAAACAATACCGGTGTAATAACAATTTTTGAAATGAAATTAATAAAAAAATCTATTTTGGGCAGAACGAAGTTTGCCGGGTCAGCTAGTATAGGTATAATAAAAACATTACATGCGATATCTTTGTCAAAAATATATAGGTAATTCATTGAAATTTCCATTAGTTCCACCAAACCAAATAAATAATAAGTTTTTTAAAATGGGCGTGTCAGCACAAACCACGTATGTTTTGTTATTTTTTGCGCAAGATGCGCACGGGTCCGGCTAGTAAGTACGATATTTTTTTTTTAAATAAATTATGTATTTTGTGTTTTTGTAAAGACAATTCTGCTCTTTTATGGCCATCAGAATGGCCATGCCTTTCCATATTAGAAATATTGTTTGCCAAAAATGTTTCACACAAATTTTACAGAAGCTTTTTTCATCTTTGTTTTCTAACCAACTAAATTGCATCTTCCATTTATCGATGAATTTTTGTTTGAATGGCTTTATTTTCACTGTCTTTGTTGTGAAAATCGCTGAAAACAGCGGCACTACAATTATTTACCATGCATATGGTGTGGAATAAATTCCTAGCATCACTACAATCACCCGAAACTATAGCAGCATCGAAGTTACCGTCTGTGGTGTGCAAATCATTCATAGCAGCAGCATTACAATCATCCGAAACTATAGCAGAAATAGCAGCATCGAAGTCACTCGCACAGACGGCAGCAGCCACAGGATCCAAATCGTATACATAAGTATGGTCATTTGCAACAGCTACATCATAGGCCCATTTCTGTGTTGTAGCAGCAGGGGAATTTTCTTCTTTGATAAAATAGCTGGAAAGAGAATATGAGGTTATGAAATATAACTTACCTGTCAATGCACCTTTTTTTTGCATTTGGTCCAGGAAAACTTTCCTGATGAAAACAAAAAAAAATGTAAAAACCAGCTAATGTGTTTTTATAAATTTTAACTCATCTATTCATTTTAGCCATGTGGCCGCTGTGGTGCAGTGGGTAGAGTGCTCGCCTGCTATGCCAGAGGTCTCGGGTTCAAACCACGGTCCGAGCCAAACACCAAAACAATTTTTCTAATTAGTAAAAATCCAATTATTGGGGTTTTTAAGAGCAGCGTTCACCTCTCGGCAGTGGGCGGCATACCCTCCGAGAGTATTTCTGCCATGAAAAAGCTTCTCACAAAAAAATGCATTTGCCGTTCGGAGACGGCATAAAACTGTAGGTCCACCCAATTAGTAGGAAAAACAAAAAAAGGAACACACCTCGAATTGGGAGAGAAGCTCGGCCATAAAACTCGTCAGAGTTATAACAGCGCCATTGTATTATATTATATTATTCATTTTAGCGCAATTGGTTTGAAATTTTCCATGGAAGCACTGTAGACCTGTAGGCAAGGTTAGGTGAAAAAGAAAAAATGATTGTCCTTTCTGGAGGTGAATATAGCGGACATTACAGCACACCACACATCACAGTTGCATATCAGTTGCTCTAAAAAACTTTAGAACTTGAAAACAAAAAAAAACAAGAAAACTGTCGTATTTGTAATAAAGTAGTGAGGTCAAGGAGCATTTTCTAATTATGCAAATGAATACACATATGTTTTTTTCTATATTATTAAAATATACCACCATTCTACCACGACCTTAGAATATTTATCTCACATATTTTCGCTGTGCTGGCAACCCTCTTCTGTCGATGTTCATTTGGGAGGTGAATTTCCAAAATCCCATCTCAAAGCTTGCCTACAGTTCTACAGAGATGGAAGCGCGCACAAAACTAAGGGCCTTATTTTGTAAAACACAACGAGTCACCCAGAGTCACTTATTGTCGTGTTCGTATTTTGTATCTCTTTAGGTGACTGAAAGTGACTGTAAGTGACTCGAAGTGAATGTGTTACGTTTTTTTGGTGAGTATGTTACGTTTTTGGTATTTTATAAAACGCAAAGTGACGAAAACGGTCACTTTAACTGTCAAAAAAGTCACTTCCTTTTCTTTGAGTGAGCATTCGATATAGTTTAATTTGCAACGGCTAAAATTAGCCAATTTAAAAAAAAACGGGGTATCAATCAACGCGTTTCAATCTCGCGAACTCGAATATGATGCTGAACTAATTTTTTCTTTGATTTAAATAAAACAGTTGTTAATAAAAACGTTTTAACTTTTGTCTTGCTTCTTGCACAAACACGAACACACAAATGCATCTTATTTTTTAACATTGGATAACACGTACATATATTTATATTAACTGCATTACACACCCATTTTTTAATATGTTGCATATACATAAATAATATATTTTATTTAAAAAAAAAACTAAACAAAACACGTATGTATGTATTTACACACAATGTCAACAAATACTTTTTTTTTTTTGTTGACTTCCCACTAAACACTGAAAAAGAAATTCTCAAACGTTTGAGAAAATATTGTTTCTAAATTTGAGAATCAGCATATATATATGTAATTTGAAAATAAACATATTTTCAAGTGTTCAACAAACATTGTTAATCAATTTTAGAATAACTTACAACACATTTGAAAAAAAACTTGTTTCGCATTTTGTACCATTTCACGAATTTCATCATGTCAAGGTTTCAAGGAACGAACACATTTTGTATGTTTGCAAGTTTCAATCAGCGTTCGTTGTTTTACGTGAGCAGTCTCTTAACGGTTGAAATGATGGTTGAAAATGATTGTGTATAATAATGATTCTGTATTTCTTACTCTTATTTTATTTGTTTGTTGCTTTTTGTGAAGTTACACAAACTTTATTAAAGCCATAGTTTGTTTCTCACATGTGTTTATGCATATTAAAAAAGATATTAATATACTCATGTGACTGTACAAAAGGCACCGGCGAAATTCACCCGCACGGGTAAATGAAAAACATCACATCAGAGTACAAATATGTAATACATACATACATCTATTGATTGCATTCCATTTCGTACTAACTTTGAAATTGATTTCAGGAAATGAAATCCATCAAATTGAGAATCAGCCCAAAATCCCATACTAAAAATGTGCCTTTTTGTTTGAGAACGCTATCAAGAGAAATTTGAGGTGCATTTGATAACTAACGTTTGATATTTGACAATAGGGCTACTTCTCAAATGAACCTCAAATTAAAAATGAAGAAAAATGTTTATTGGGTTGCCAGCTGCCAACTTTTCAGAATTACCTACTCGACAAAATACCTCTATTAATAAAAAAAAACGCACTAAAAATTACTAAGGAAACTAAAAAAACAAAATAGGTGGCACATAAGCTACGTAAATCGTTTGACAATCGTCGTGACTACGCAACAGGGTGAACGCGAAAACGTAAAATCTTATATAATACCAACTTTTGGGCGAAGGTGAGCGTGAGTGAGTGTGAGTGACTGCGTCGCAAAGAGTCACCGCGTTTTGTATAATAAGGGCATAAGATCAGTGAAAAGTTGCCAATGCTTGTTTAGTGTTGCCACTGCGGCAGAATTATAAGACTTAAACAATAACGATGCCAGATTGTAATTTTATGCATACAAAATTGAAAGTTGATTCAAAATTTCTGAATTATTTCATAAATTAAAAAGTGTGAGTGATTTAATCCAAGAGGGAGTGGCGGAGTGAGGAGGTCAAAATCGGAGTGAAATCTTCCAATGCGTTTTTGCATTGCGAACGCTTGTAACTTTAAATTTTCAACGAAAAGTGTAAAAAACCCAGCTGCAAAATCAAAGTCATGGAAGATAATTTAATCGAAAATTATGAATTATAATTTATATTTCTCAAAAATTCAAATTAAAGATGCTCTGGTAATGCTGAACAGATGTTTTTTTGTTTACAATTTAAGTGCGTCATAACGCAAGGTGTGTAACAGCAAATTATTCAACGCCCACAACGCATATACCCATGAACGCAAAAAACACATCAGTAAAAAGATGACCTACACTCTCACGGCAATGAATCCATCGGCCCCGTCACTGATCGCACTACCTAAAATCCACAAAGCAGGAACACCTATGCGACCAATAGTAAACCATAAGTCGGCACCAGGATATAGACTATCAAAACACCTGAACAAGCTACTAACCGAGAAACTAGACCTATCCAATAAATACACAATCAAAAACACGACGGAACTAGTCAACAAACTGAACAACCTGAACGTACCCAAGGACTCAAAACTGGTATCATTTGACGTGAAGGATCTATACCCTTCGATACCAACGACAGAAACACTAAAAACTTTAACTAAAATACTGACAGAGAAAACGAACAAAGACATTGCTACAGAGATAGTAAATACGCTGAGAATAACCCTGGACCAGAATTATTTTAAATTTGACAATAAAATATACAGACAAACTCACGGACTAGGCATGGGTAGCCCCACATCAGCTATCCTTATGGAAGTATTTATGCAACATTTGGAGGAAATTTATATGGAAGAACTGACGGCAAATTTGGGAGTAAATTTTTATGCCAGGTATGTAGATGACGTCATCTGCCTAATATCGGGAAATAAAGAAGAACAAATTTTGGAGCACCTCAACAGCCAACACAAAAATATAAAATTCACTATGGATACAGAGAAAAATGGAAAAATCAACTACCTGGACCTAACAATTAAAATAAACAAAGAGACTAACAAATTTACTTACGAAATATACAGAAAACCCACAGCAACAGATGCAATAATACACAATAAATCTAACCATCCTCAACAGCACAAGAACGCCGCTTTCAGACATTTATTAACACGACTTGAACGAACCCCGTTAGAAAAAGAAGCTTACAACAAGGAACTGAGCACAATATACACAATCGCAGAGAACAACGGATATCAAAAAAGTTTAGTGAAGAAAATACAAAAAAACATAAATTCTAGAAAGTCAGAAACCAAAGAAAAAGAAGAGAAGAAATGGGCGGTCCTATCATATACCGGAGCAACATCTTACAAGTTGGCTAAAGTTTTCCAAAAATATAACATTAATGCAGCATTTAAAACGAGGAACAATATGGGAAAACTTCTACGAAACAACATTAATAAGGAAGACCTCTTTGACAAACAAGGCGTATACAAATTGACTTGCGAATGCCAAAACAGTTATATAGGACAAACAGGACGCCAAATCAAGACGAGATATCGAGAACACATAAGGGATTACAATAAGAAAATAAGAAAATCATCAACGACAGTGGAATCAAATTTCGCCAACCACATGGCAGAAAACAAGTGTACACCCATGAAAATAGGAAAAACAGCTAAAATTCTCCACATACAGCATAAAGGAAGACGACTTAACATATTAGAAAATATGGAGATATACAAACAAAAAACATTCGTAGGTAAAATAATAAATGAACAAATAAACACCGCATCGGATACATTATTTGAACCGCTTAAGCTAATATACCCGAAAGAGGACAAAAGACCTAAAACCGACATAAACAAAACAACACACAAACGGACAATAACGGACTTTTACCTACTTGGTTAATGAGGGTACAATAATGAAAATATGACAAAAAAATAGATTTGCATACCTAAACACACAACACAGACTCACACACACACACACGGCACCCGAACGCACGAATGCACGAACACATCACATGAACACGAAGTACCTGAACAAAACGACGGAAGTTAGTTACTATAAATGCTATCGAACTTACAGAAAATAACTCAGAACGAAAGAAGACACTGAAGATGGCGCATATTAGCCGAAACCGGTTTGTCTCCAAACCAAACTTGACAAGGGATGACGGAAAATCGTTCCACAATACATCAGTAAAAAGTATTTACCTTCAGCTTAACTGAAACGCAACTAAAGTAAATTACTCAAAAACGTGTCCAAACGCATGTAATTTCGGCTAATCAACGTAATTTCAAATGCATCCTGGGTCTCTTTTCTAACACATCTATTCCGGTTTACGATCCACTTTCATCGGAGGTGAATCGGATCAAATGGCATTCTGCAATTCGATTGACGTCCGATGAACGTCAGATTTTTTCGAAGTTCGGAAATCGGCATTCTGGTTCACGATGGATCGGATTTTTGACAGTTTATCGAGCGATTCTTTCCGTCAGCTTTTATGTGTCGGAGGCAATAGAAATTTTGATTATTTTTGGAAATATTACCAATTTAATGTAATTAAACTATGATTTTTTAATTTATGCAACATTATTATACAAAACGGGCTTGGTTTAGCTATGCTACTGGCCTTTTCTTTGCAAAATAAGTGAACAAAAGGAATCTGCTTTAGTACAATAGACTGAATAGAGGAAAATAAGTACAAGGAGTTTCAATGTATTGAACTTTTATTTAATAATAAAATTTATTATCCTTTTTAGCAATATTTATATATTATTGTTTAATAAAAGCTTCTGAAAACAAGTTTATATATTGGGTTGCCAGCTGGCAACTTTTCAGAATTACCTACTCGACAAAATACCTCTATTAATAAAAAAAAACGCACTAAAAATTACTAAGGAAACTAAAAAAACAAAATAGGTGGCACATAAGCTACGTAAATCGTTTGACAATCGTCGTGACTACGCAACAGGGTGAACGCGAAAACGTAAAATCTTATATAATACCAACTTTTGGGCGAAGGTGAGCGTGAGTGAGTGTGAGTGACTGCGTCGCAAAGAGTCACCGCGTTTTGTATAATAAGGGCATAAGATCAGTGAAAAGTTGCCAATGCTTGTTTAGTGTTGCCACTGCGGCAGAATTATAAGACTTAAACAATAACGATGCCAGATTGTAATTTTATGCATACAAAATTGAAAGTTGATTCAAAATTTCTGAATTATTTCATAAATTAAAAAGTGTGAGTGATTTAATCCAAGAGGGAGTGGCGGAGTGAGGAGGTCAAAATCGGAGTGAAATCTTCCAATGCGTTTTTGCATTGCGAACGCTTGTAACTTTAAATTTTCAACGAAAAGTGTAAAAAACCCAGCTGCAAAATCAAAGTCATGGAAGATAATTTAATCGAAAATTATGAATTATAATTTATATTTCTCAAAAATTCAAATTAAAGATGCTCTGGTAATGCTGAACAGATGTTTTTTTGTTTACAATTTAAGTGCGTCATAACGCAAGGTGTGTAACAGCAAATTATTCAACGCCCACAACGCATATACCCATGAACGCAAAAAACACATCAGTAAAAAGATGACCTACACTCTCACGGCAATGAATCCATCGGCCCCGTCACTGATCGCACTACCTAAAATCCACAAAGCAGGAACACCTATGCGACCAATAGTAAACCATAAGTCGGCACCAGGATATAGACTATCAAAACACCTAAACAAGCTACTAACCGAGAAACTAGACCTATCCAATAAATACACAATCAAAAACACGACGGAACTAGTCAACAAACTGAACAACCTGAACGTACCCAAGGACTCAAAACTGGTATCATTTGACGTGAAGGATCTATACCCTTCGATACCAACGACAGAAACACTAAAAACTTTAACTAAAATACTGACAGAGAAAACGAACAAAGACATTGCTACAGAGATAGTAAATACGCTGAGAATAACCCTGGACCAGAATTATTTTAAATTTGACAATAAAATATACAGACAAACTCACGGACTAGGCATGGGTAGCCCCACATCAGCTATCCTTATGGAAGTATTTATGCAACATTTGGAGGAAATTTATATGGAAGAACTGACGGCAAATTTGGGAGTAAATTTTTATGCCAGGTATGTAGATGACGTCATCTGCCTAATATCGGGAAATAAAGAAGAACAAATTTTGGAGCACCTCAACAGCCAACACAAAAATATAAAATTCACTATGGATACAGAGAAAAATGGAAAAATCAACTACCTGGACCTAACAATTAAAATAAACAAAGAGACTAACAAATTTACTTACGAAATATACAGAAAACCCACAGCAACAGATGCAATAATACACAATAAATCTAACCATCCTCAACAGCACAAGAACGCCGCTTTCAGACATTTATTAACACGACTTGAACGAACCCCGTTAGAAAAAGAAGCTTACAACAAGGAACTGAGCACAATATACACAATCGCAGAGAACAACGGATATCAAAAAAGTTTAGTGAAGAAAATACAAAAAAACATAAATTCTAGAAAGTCAGAAACCAAAGAAAAAGAAGAGAAGAAATGGGCGGTCCTATCATATACCGGAGCAACATCTTACAAGTTGGCTAAAGTTTTCCAAAAATATAACATTAATGCAGCATTTAAAACGAGGAACAATATGGGAAAACTTCTACGAAACAACATTAATAAGGAAGACCTCTTTGACAAACAAGGCGTATACAAATTGACTTGCGAATGCCAAAACAGTTATATAGGACAAACAGGACGCCAAATCAAGACGAGATATCGAGAACACATAAGGGATTACAATAAGAAAATAAGAAAATCATCAACGACAGTGGAATCAAATTTCGCCAACCACATGGCAGAAAACAAGTGTACACCCATGAAAATAGGAAAAACAGCTAAAATTCTCCACATACAGCATAAAGGAAGACGACTTAACATATTAGAAAATATGGAGATATACAAACAAAAAACATTCGTAGGTAAAATAATAAATGAACAAATAAACACCGCATCGGATACATTATTTGAACCGCTTAAGCTAATATACCCGAAAGAGGACAAAAGACCTAAAACCGACATAAACAAAACAACACACAAACGGACAATAACGGACTTTTACCTACTTGGTTAATGAGGGTACAATAATGAAAATATGACAAAAAAATAGATTTGCATACCTAAACACACAACACAGACTCACACACACACACACGGCACCCGAACGCACGAATGCACGAACACATCACATGAACACGAAGTACCTGAACAAAACGACGGAAGTTAGTTACTATAAATGCTATCGAACTTACAGAAAATAACTCAGAACGAAAGAAGACACTGAAGATGGCGCATATTAGCCGAAACCGGTTTGTCTCCAAACCAAACTTGACAAGGGATGACGGAAAATCGTTCCACAATACATCAGTAAAAAGTATTTACCTTCAGCTTAACTGAAACGCAACTAAAGTAAATTACTCAAAAACGTGTCCAAACGCATGTAATTTCGGCTAATCAACGTAATTTCAAATGCATCCTGGGTCTCTTTTCTAACACATCTATTCCGGTTTACGATCCACTTTCATCGGAGGTGAATCGGATCAAATGGCATTCTGCAATTCGATTGACGTCCGATGAACGTCAGATTTTTTCGAAGTTCGGAAATCGGCATTCTGGTTCACGATGGATCGGATTTTTGACAGTTTATCGAGCGATTCTTTCCGTCAGCTTTTATGTGTCGGAGGCAATAGAAATTTTGATTATTTTTGGAAATATTACCAATTTAATGTAATTAAACTATGATTTTTTAATTTATGCAACATTATTATACAAAACGGGCTTGGTTTAGCTATGCTACTGGCCTTTTCTTTGCAAAATAAGTGAACAAAAGGAATCTGCTTTAGTACAATAGACTGAATAGAGGAAAATAAGTACAAGGAGTTTCAATGTATTGAACTTTTATTTAATAATAAAATTTATTATCCTTTTTAGCAATATTTATATATTATTGTTTAATAAAAGCTTCTGAAAACAAGTTTAATTGTGTATTATTACTACGATCATGTAAGATGAGTGGGTAGCGCAACTCGGGCATAATTTCTGTGCCAAGATGTAAATATCGGCATGCGACATGATTTACAAACATTTGCACGAGAAACTAACAAATCGAAGAAACGTGCTCACTTTCTATATCCGTTCATGCTCAACGCGTCCTGGCGAGTCACAAAATTGCTGCTACACGATATGTACATATTCATGATTTGATTGATCGCAACCTGGATCCCATATTTTGCGATCCATAAAAACTTGTTGATATGCGAACAGTGTAGAGCGTCATCCATAGATTGCATCAGTATAACATATTATGTACTATAAATAGTGTAAAACAAACAAACTGCAAGAGGTTTTCGCATGAAACTTTGTGGGAATAAGCTGTAAATTTTATTTTCACTAAAGTTGGCATTTTCATTGCCATTGAGTTCATGGAGTCCAGTTTTTTTCATAATTTAAAATTACTAATAGTTAAGGTGGGAATCGCAATAATGTACCACTGGTGTTAAAGGAAAATTTGTATATAATGAACCACGATCCTATCACAGATCATAAAAAAAGTCACTCTCGCCAGACGATTATAGTGCAAGAGATATTCCTTGTTAAAGCAATGTGTATGTAGAAGACTTTTTTGTGTCACCGGCCTTCGGCCGCGCTTCAAAAAAACCTCAGCCGGCAGAATTCTCCTTTTCGAAAACTTTAATATTATAATTTAATAATAGTTGAAAGCGTTAAAGGTAGATGAATTATCATCCAAAGAATATTTCCTGAAAGTTTCACTGAAAAATTTCTAGTAGTTTGTAAATAAATAAAATTGGTTCATTCTGCCCAAGCTTAGCCGGTGTTAATTTCCGAATTACAAGGTATTCTCTCATGATCCAATTAAAAGGTCATGTCAGTTCGCTGGCCGCCATATTTCTTTCGGTTTTAGAAAAAAGTATCAGGTCCTCATACGTCATTTCCTTTTGCAATTGGCACAGCTGTTTGTTTGGTTGTTCGCGGCTTTATTGGTCCTGTGACCTAAGCAGTATTTGACATTTCCGCCTACTGGCATTACCGTCTCAATATATATACCGTGGTATTCTCTCATGAAACTTGGTGACAGTATTCTATAAATGCCGTTTTCATATATGTTGGCACTTTTTTTTATAATAGAAAGCAATATTTTAAACAATTGAATTAAAATTAATGTCTAAATTCCTTTGTTCTTCCATTTATTTTCCACTAAAAAAGCTGCTGCAGCAATAAAATCCATTTTTTAACCATTTAATATATTCTTTCTGAAAATTTAATCTAAAATTTACTGAAAATATAAATTTGCTGTCAAAAATACAAATGTGCTGTCAAAAAATACATATTATTTCGCATAAACGCTATCTAACACTGATTCGAACATAGTTTAACACTTATGTTCGAAACGTCGTAAACCAGAATACCAATTTTCGTTTTGTCGTAGCAGTCGGCGTCGCCGCGATCGGAGTTCCGAGGGATTGTAGAATAGCTGCGTAAGTTTTATCTTTTCTAAGCTTTAGTTGCGTTAAATTTTTTCGCTGCGCCATTTTAAGTATATTCCCATTGTTGCATTAGCGACTTTTTAATAATAAAAAATGTAGTTTGGTGGGAGTATTTTATAAATATTATTTTCATTTAAGTTGAAAATCTTTTCATCATAAAAAGCAATATTAAAAAATTTAATTGGTATAAATTTCATTAAATTTAACCTAGTGTTTAAATCCAAATATTTAAAAATTTTGTGGCAGAAACTGATTTTTTGTCATATCGCACACTAAATCAAAAAGCGTTACAACTCAAAATTCAAAAATTTTCAGGAGAGGCAAAAAACTTTTTAATTTTTATAGGCAGTGATATGGGAAAAGGCTACGTATAATAGTTATTTCTCAGTTAAAAAAGACTCTGATGGAAAAGATTTTTTGGCAGCCGCTAGAGATATATTCTGTGTACCAATTTATGGAAGAAACCCGATTTCGAAAAATTTTGAGTTGTGACGCTTTTTGATTTAGTGTGCGATATATGTCTTTTTGTCTTTTTATGCTTATTAATTTTATTAGATTCTTCTGTTGATGACATCTTAATTATGTAGAAGTAAATAGCACCAAAAGCACAAGGTTAAATAAAAAAATAATTGTGACAATTCAAACAAGCGGGGTTATAATTTGAGCCAGAAAATTATCTGGTTTTATTTTGCTAAAACCGTTGTTGTTGCATTCGCATATAAAATTTTTTACCTGGCACAGGATCGGCGTTAAGGCCCGGTTATACTTGCATAGCATAGCAAAGCAGAGCAGCGCAAAACATATAGCGCGTAGAGCTGATTATACTTCGCATAGCCGTGCAACCACGGTTAATTAATAAATGTTTTCGCATCCCGACATTCGTACGTACATACATCCACACTCCATGTAAATTGTTTGTGTATTCTGTGGTGCTTCTGTCAAAATCATAGTTCGCCTTTGTAGAAATCATATTGCACCATGCTCAAAATTGACCCCAGTTTGATATAAACATCATTATTAAAGTAAAAAAGTAGAAAAAAGGCAAAAGTCAGCTGTTTATTAAGTTAACCTGTATAAATTAGCCTTGCGTGCAACCCTTCGCACACTCAACACACACACATTCGTGTTGCCTAATGTCAAATCGCATAGCACAAAACACCAGCGTTGCCGTTTTAAATTCTTGAGATTACCCAAAAAAATATTCAAATTACCCATAATTGCCCGAAATTCCCCATACAAATTTTCAAATTACACTGCCCGACAAAATTTCAAAAATTTTGATATCCTCGACATTTTATACATCTTGTATTTAACTTATTTTTTGCATAAAAACAAAGCTTTTGTCCGCCATAATTCCGTCACTTTAACGCCGATTTTATGTGGAATTGGAAAGAGTATTTCATCCTCTCAAAATGAAATGAAATAACATAAAACTCAAGACGGTAGTGGCGGAGATATTGACAGATTAGTAATCCTCCTTTTCTTCTTAGCGCGAAAACTGAAATTTCAAAATATCTCTAAAACTGTTCTACTTTTGAACCATTCGATTACATATTTGGAATCAGCAGGAATACATAGGAATCAAATGTCGAGGATATTTTTTTGTCGGGTAGTGTTACCAAGAGATTTCCAATAAACAAGTATTTTCAAATTTATTTTACTTTATAACGGTATGTATTTTTAAATTCATGTGCATACCCAATAAACACAACGGATTCGCCTCGAATTCGCTTCGGATTCGCTTTCTCTGATTATATTATCGCGGCAATAGTTCGCGGCGATAGATCGGCGAATCCGAATTCGTAGGAATGTCACTTATCACTAGCGATTCGAGAATTTTTTCATTCTCGGATCGCTGGCGATTCGAATTTTTTATCATTAGCGATTCGAGAATTTTCAATTTATCTGATCGTTGGTGATTCGAAAATTGGTTCATTCTCGGATCGTTGGCGATTCGAAAATTTGTTCATTAGTGATTCGAAATTTTTTTATAAATGGCGTTTCGAAAAATTTAAAGTTCAGAGTTTGGTTTACTGGCAATGGGTTATACTATGTTCATGCTGGATTTGAAACGCAACATTTTGCATTTTCGAAGATGGCTTTTCGAAAAGTGTTCATGCTGCCGCGTTTTGTAAATGCGCATTTGAGAAGTTCGAAACAAACGGAGCTAATATCCCAGATTACGCAATCAGGTGTTGAGGTTTATTTTTTTGTTTTGTCTAATTAAAAAAATAGAACAAGAATTTGCAAAATATGTAATAATATAATACACTAATTTTGCAGACCAAACGTACCAACCGCTTTGGTATTAATTTTGATCTCTGTTTTGTTTACTTTTGTTCATTACATGTAGAGTGACGTCATCATGGAGCTCGTGTGCCCATGCTCATGCTGCTCTATATGCGTAATCTTGTAGGTATTTCGTTATTGTATTGCCAGAGTGTTGCCACTATTTTCCATTCGAATGGCAAATTTTTTCGAAGATTTCAGGGTTGCTTTCTGCGTTAGCATTCAAAACGCAAAAAAATAGTTGCGTTAAGTTGCATTTTGATGGTGGCATTTGTATGGAGAAATGTAACATTTAATGTTGCGTTTTGGACTAAACGCAAAAATGTCTCCGAAACGCAAAACGCAGGCTCACCATGAACATGCTATTAAATCCGTATAAAATAATACAGAGCACTTAAACAACTTAAAAAAAAAAATAGAAAAAAATGATATCGCGAAAATTGATTTTCTCGAACTTGCCGCGAACTCGAGGCGAGTGCGATAAATTACATTCGCGAAAATCTGCTTTCGCGAACTCGCCTCGAATTCGCCGCGATATCATCCTCGCGTCTGCCCAATAAACACAACGGATTCGCCTCGAATTCGAGACGAGTTCGCTTCGCTGATTATATTATCGCGGCGATAGTTCGCGACAATAGATCGGCGAATCCGAAATCCCAGGCGAGTCACCCCTCATTAGCGATTCGCGCATTTTTATATTCTCGGATCGTTGGCGTTTCGAGATTTAGGCTCATTAGCGAATACATTCTAGAAAATCTTCTTCTGCGAATCCGCCTCGAATTCGCCACGATATCATCCGAGCTTTTCAGTCGCTTGAGTAGAGTTTTAAATGGTAAATTAAAGTTCAACAGGGAATTTCTTCGTGTAAAGCAAGATTTAATAAAACAATTGATTTTTCTCGAGTCCATCTCGAACTCGATACAAGTCCGAAAAATTACGTTCACCTCCGCGAATTCATCTTGAATTCGCCACGATATCATCCTCGCTTTTGTGTTTATTGGGTATGTTTATTGGGTATACATATGTATGTATGTGTGGTTAAAAAAAGTTATAAAGAAACATAAAACAAGTAAGAGTGAAATGAAACATTAAATAATCCGATTTTCTTTAATTTATAGGTACCTCCAATTCTGTGGGTTGTTTATGCAAATATTTATAAAAAAATATTGCAAAGATCTTAGCAATTTAAGTGAAGAAGTTTTACCCCAAAATGTATGGTTAGTTGTAGGGGAGCTGAAAAGTAAAGTCCTCTCTCGACAAACAAAAATCACACTCTACAGGAGGCTCATCGTTCCAGTCCTCATGTACGGCGCAGAAGCATGGACAATTTCAAAATCAGATGAGATGGCACTTGGAGTATTCGAGAGAAAAGTTCTTCGTAAGATTTATGGACCTTTCCGCGTTGGCGTGGGGGAGTATCGACGGAGATTTAACGATGAGCTGTACGAGCTTTACACAGACATCGACATTGATCAGCGAATAAGGATCCAGCGGCTGCGTTGGACAGGTCATGTCGTGAGAATGGACGAAGGCGCTTCGGCCAAGAAAGCATTTCTATCGAAACCCGCTGAACGCAAAAGAAAAGGGAGACCTCCACTGCGTTGGGAAAATCAGGTGGACAGCGATGCTGCCTCCCTAGGTGTTTCCAAGTGGCGCCATGCTGCACGAAACAGAAGCAATTGGCGCGCTCTGTTGGACTCGGCCAGAATCGTCTAGACGGTTAAGCGCCAATCAAGAAGAAGAAGGAGGGGAGCTATATGTTATAATGGTCCAATTTGGCCGATTCCGACAAATGATCAGCGTATCTTAACAACTGAGGAACTAGCTCATGATTCTGATAATATCGGTATATATTTTGGTGGGTCTACTTTTCCTCCTTCTGGAACTTTCGACAAACCTGTGTTGGCTCAATATTATAATACCATTTCATGTTCATGAATGGTATAAAATTGCTTATTTTTTTCCTAGCTAACTTCTTACTTTAATGGGCTTATGAAATTTGCCCATTAAAGTAAATGATGCAAAAACTCATGGACACTTTCGCACAATGCGAATGTAATAGAAGCTCATGAAAATAATTAATTTTGTTTATAAGTATTGTCGCAGCTCGCTCGTATGTAACACTGTGGCAGCACCATTCTATCCATTCTATGCAACCTTGCAATGTACTTGTCATATTGTCAACACGTTTTGTATGAATGTATATATATATACACTCAGAGAAAAGTTGCGGGCTAAAAACAAGCTGTGTCGTACTTGAATTAAGAATTACAGAAATAAAGGGAAAATAAATAAAATTTAAGTTTTCCCAATCTTGAATCAAGAACGGTATTTTTGAAACCGAATAAAATTGTGAAAAAATCTTGGGTTAAGAATAAAATTCTTAATTTAAGAATACTAGGGCAAAATGTTTTCCAAAAAATACATACCTATGTATGTACATACGAGTGTAACTTTCGAATGTCGTAATTTTTTTTTTTTTTTTGTTTAAAAAAAAACAATTTATATACATATGTACATACATATGTTCATAGCAAGATGGAAGAAATTAAAATATTAAAAATATGTATGTACATATGTTCCATTGGACGAGTCCCAGGAGTATGCATCTATAGAGGATGGAACTCATGAAGTATGTATGTAAAAACGGTGCGCCTTTGGATTCGGACCAGATACTGAGCGAAGCAGAGGATGACGAAAGCCCGAGAAAACTTCTGAAGGATTTTAATTTGGGGACCGTTTTCCCATATTTAAAGGGTGAGTTATCCATTTGAGATATGTACCCCATCGAGTTGAATGGTTAGACCCATTTTTTTTTATAAATTTAGGTTATTTATTCCCTAGGTTGCCTAAGCGCAATTACCCGCGAGTAATTTTAATTAATTTGTAAAATGCATTTTTAGGGTATTTTTTCGCTTATTAGTTTATAAGTGAAAAAGTTGGATACAAAATTTCATTCAGAATTAATACAGCGCCAAATCTTTCATATAAAGTTTGGATGGGTCTTCAATCCTTAAAAAAATTGTATGCAACTAAGTTCAACAAATTTGTCCGTATTTTTATCTGAAGAAGTTACTCATACGCCTCGGTAAAGGAATGTTTTGTATGTAGTTTTTACGGAAATGTAAACAAATTTATTTGTACTAACAATATAACTATGTAATTGCGCTTAGGAATCCTAGTAGATAGGTAATCCCCTTATGCTAGATTTATATAAAACATAGAACATTCACTCAACTCGTAGGTGTTATAAACATACTATCCAATTGGCAATCGATTATAGTTTACATTTTTATAATAACTTTTATTTTTAGATGCCCAAGATTATTAATCAAGCTGTATATTTAACGCAGTGCTGCCCTCCCCACTTCGTTTCAGAAATAACTCTGAGAAGTTGAATAGTTGATGGAGAATCTTTTATCACAATTAAAAATGTGTTATAGTTATAGTTATAGTTATAATTATAATATAGTTATAATATTATGTGTTTGTATAAATATGGTTAGTTTTATAATATACACTTATGTATGTACATATATGTGCATGTATGTGAATGTATGTAATGACTGATTTATATATTATATATACATACTACCATATATAGGTATGTAAATATCTGAAAATTTTTGAAAATAACACAATGCAAAAAATAACCACTTTATTTTTTTATTTTTGTTGGGTGGGTTAAATAATTTCGAATTATGAATTTCGAAACAGTTGAAAATCAAGAATAAATATTCTTAAAAGCAATTCCAACATTCTCAAAATAAGAATGTACTTTCTTAAATCAAGCATGGGCAATGCCTAAAATAAGTTTATATAAGCTTATTTTAAAAACGGAAAATTATTAATATAAGCTTCTTGTTCTCAAAAAAATCATTCTAAAAATAGGAATATATTCTTGATTTTAGCATTTTCAAGCTTAGCAGACTTTCATGACGGTTTCGGCTTGATTCAAGCTCACTATACTTAAATTTAGCCTGCTTTTTCTCTGAGTGTACGTATTTTAACCGCGGTGAGTTTGTCAATCGCTAAATTTAAGTCTGACGAGACGAAAACCGCGGTAAGTGATTTGTAACCTTTATATTTATAACTTTATATTTGTCAGAAATTCAACTAAATTGTTTTACAGAAATAAACGAAGCACATACAGCTGCACATTGTTGCAAAGAAATCCGTGTAGTTAATTTCGAGTCTCGGCTAGCGATTGCAACTTTATTTCGCGATTTACATCTTCGGAATACATCGCAGATCTACAAATCATCGTAATTGGAATTTGCAAAATGCCACCCACATTTGCGCTAAGTATAACTATCGTATTAAATGTACGTGCATGTCCTATACTGAACTGTTCAATATAGGTATTTGTTTAATTTCTAACTAAATATGAGCTTTGGAAATCTGCCACGTACACCACCACCACGGCGGAGTCCACGTTTCCAGGAGGAACACGCACAAAGTGCCCTGGAAACATTGGCAACTGCAGTCGCTGCCAGCGAGCGGGCCGCAGTTACGGAGCATGCAAAAGACGTGGAGGGCGGGAGTCGGCAAATAGCGGATGAAAATCGTGTGTTTCCAACGCCCGTTACGACTGAAAATGCCATTACTGATGAACATGTTATGTCTGCTACTGCTACGTCAGCCGACTTCGATGCCGCCACGTGTAAGACAACCTCCGCTGCCGGCGTCTCTGCACACACAAATGCTTCAGCTTCGACTGCAGACGTTTTTATGAGTGGTGACAGCGCTTTAAATTATGCCACTGAAACTACTACCGTTTTTAGCGCGGCATACAACGCTCCTACTAAATTTGCTTGCACTGCCCCTCGCACAACAACAAATACCAACATCGTTAGCGGAGCTGCTACTGCGCCAGGCGGCATTGTCGTCGGAGCTGCGCAAAACACTGTCTCTTATTATACCAACGGCTCAGAATTTGCCAGTTTTGCCAGTGCGTTGTATAGAGCGATGCCAGCCGAAACCGACGTCACCGCTACACAATTGGACTTTGCCAAATTTGCCGGCGTTTTAGACAATGCCATGTCAGGAGCCTCTATTGCCAGCGCTTCATTCGCCAATCGTGCCAACGATTCCAGTGCCATGTCAGGTGCTTCTGCTGCCAGCGCCTAATTCCCCCATCGTGTCGACGATTATAATAACGCCATACTAGGCGCTTCTGCCGCCAGCGCCACTTTTTGCAATCGTGCCAGGCGCTCCAACTGCCAGCGCCGCGCTCGCCAATAGTACTAACGATTCTAATGCCATGCCAGGTGTTTCTGCCGCCAGCGCCTTATTCGCCATTCGTACCTACGAATACAACAGTGGCATGCCAGGCGCTCCAACTGTCAGCGCCTCATTTGCCGATCATGCCGACGATCACATTATTGCCACGTCAGGCGTTGCAGCAGCCTCACACGCCAGTATTGCCGGCGATTTCAATGGTGTCATGTCCCGCGCTTCTATTGCTAGCGCTACATCTACCACATTCGCCAATCGTGCCGGCGATTTACATAAAGTAATGCCAGGCATTACTGTTGCCAGTGCGAAGCCAGCCACTCTTGCCAATTTTGATTTATATAAAATAACGCCCACCACCATCGTCAGTAACGCCACGCCAGTCGGCGTCGTCAACTACACCGTACCATCTACCAGTACCGACGTCGCCGCAGTTACTTCTGCCGCGGCACAGGCCAACAGTACTTTATTTGCCGCCAACACCGCCGCTATATATATGCCAACGTCCGCCGCCGCAGCAGGTACTGCAGTCGACGCAGCCCGAATCAAAACTAATGACGGCGCTGCCCCGTCTGCTACCGCCATTTATTTTGATACCGCCCGAGCTGCTCCATATGCAAAAATTCCAGCCGCCAATGCCAACTTTCCTTCACATGTTCGTTTAGTTACCGGAGCGAATGGCGTATCCACTGGTATTGCTCAATCCAATGTTGACACTGGTCCTTTGCTACCGAATCATGCCTCTGCTGCATCCGGTACATCCACGCCATCGTTTTCGAATGCTCAAAGCAATACAATTACGCCCGCGTACGTCGATAATTTTGCCCACGCAGCTAGAACACTAATGCCAAGAAAACTCCAGGATCTGCCAGAGTTTAGTGCACAAGCTGAGGATTGGCCGGTCTTTGTCACGGCATTTGAGCAATCTACGGTCGCGTACGGGTATACCAACCTGGAAAATAATCAGCGCCTCCAGAAATGCCTGAAAGGAGAAGCAAGGGAGACCGTTAAATCCCTCCTAATATATCCAGATCACGTCAGTGCAATTATCGAGCACCTGCGTTTCCGCTTCGGACGCCCTGAGCTGCTCATCCAGAGCCAGCTGGCTATTGCGAAAGATATAACACCAATTTCCGAGAGCAATGTATTGAAGCTTGTACCATTTGCCACAAAGGTAAGGAATTTATCAGCCTTTCTTCAATCCGCAGGTGGACATCAACATCTGTCCAATCCCAAACTAATCTCCGAGCTCGTGAGTAAGCTGCCAATGTCAAAACGTATTGAGTCGGCACGATATTCAGCCGCAGTGCAACCCTATCCCGCGGTGCACTTCAGCAATTGGTTGAACGAAATAGCAAATTTAATATGTATAATCCAGGAAACTGAACAGCGCGAACATAAGCGGCGTGTTGTTATCCATGCCGTAGAAGAGACACGATCAAACTCGTTGGAGTGCACCATATGTCATGGGCAGCATAAATTAGCGGAGTGTGAGCGCTTCATCGACGCGAGCGTAAGCGATAGGTGGAAGGTGGTAAAGCGTCAGCGTTTGTGTTTTGCATGCCTTAGCAAAGGCCACTCCTCACGCGACTGCCGCCGTCGTAAACAATGCTCCTTTGTTGGGTGTAAACGCAACCACCACAAGCTGCTTCACGATCCCTCCAGCAACAGTTCGTCGGCTGAAGCGTCACCAACACAACTGCCAATACAGCATAATAACAACGATCCATCGGTATTGAGCTGTTCAAGCAACACAAAAGGCAGCAAACTTCTATTTAAAATTTTGCCAGTAACTTTGCAGGTGAGGCGACAAGTATCGATACGTATGCATTGTTCGATGAAGGGTCTTCAGTGACAATGATCGATAGTACAATAGCCGATGAACTGGAGTTGCGGGGTGAGAGGCGGAGTATGGAAGTAAGGTGGTTCGGTGGACACAAGGCTCATGAGCCCGCAAAGGTAGTAATCATGACCATCATTGGCGCCGGTATAAAGAAGAAGCATCGGCTATTAAACTTTTTCAGTGTACGCAACTTAGCCTTGCCTTCGCAAACCCTTAACGAGGCAGATATCTGTGCCAATGCTCAGTTTGTTCGTAATTTGCCCGTGTTGCCATACGAAGGTGTCGTGCCAAAGCTTTTCATAGGGCTGGACCATTGCCACCTCGGTATACCGACTGAGATAAAAAGAATTCAATCTAAAGGACCATTTGTCGCTAATACAGAACTGGGGTGGACAGTGTTTGGACAAACTGCACGTAAATCGGTTGTTTCCCCAACGAATATGTTTATAGGCCACGCACCGAATCAGCCGATAGAGGCGATTGTAGAAGACTATTTCAGTACAGAGAATTTTGGTGTAAAGTCCGCCCCACCAGTGGAAGGAACAGCCGATATACGAGCACGGGCGATACTCCAGTCTACAGCACGTCGAGTGGATGGACGATTTGAAATAGGTCTCTTATGGAAACGGGACGATGTTAGATTACCGGAGAGCTACCCCACAGCGTTGAAAAGATTGGTGAGCACCGAAAGGCGTATGCACAAAGATCCGGAGTTCGCGACAGCCTACAAAACCATAATAAACTCGTACATCGAAAAGAAGGACCACAGGAGTATTTATCGCTCCCTTCAGTATTATTTCATTTTCGAGAGGGCGCAATAGCTGTTTGTGGGGATATAAGGGAGATGTTTCACCAAATTCGTGTACGGAAAGAGGACCAGTGGGCACAGCGATTTTTATGGCGCGAGGGTGATAGCTCAAAGGAGGCCGAAGTTTATACAATGAACGTGATGACATTTGGAGCGGCATGTTCGCCATGTGCTGCGCAGTACATTAAATCGTTGAACGCCATGGAGCACCAGAGTCGATCTCCAAGAGCCGTCAAATCGATCCTGGAACGCCATTACGTCGACGACTTTGTGGATAGTTTCGACGACGTAAAGGAAGCAATCGAGGTAGCCGAAGAGGTGCGGGATATACATAAGTTAGCTGGTTTCGAGTTGCGTCATTTTACGTCGAATTCGCCTGCAGTACTGGAAGCCTTAGCAGGCACTGGCGCAACGATACCGTTGAGAAATAAAGAAGGGCTCTGTTAAAGTTTAAATTGCTTTATTTAATACAAAACGTTACATAACAGGAATAATACAAACGATGTTGCTTGGACTAACACAAAATTATAATGAGCCGTTAATTTGCCATTTCGCTGGCTTTATAGAAAATTTGGAGCATTAAAAGTTCCGTAATTCAAGTATATAAAAAACAGAAAAACAAATAAAGGTGGGAAATAAAATGTCAAATAAGTATTCTGGGTTGCCATTTGTCAATCAAAGTAGAGTGCAAGGCTGAGTTTACACGCACTAACTTAAACATCCTGCCCGGTCGAGTCGGTTGACTCGAAATCCTCTTGGTCCAATAGGCGACACAGTTTCTGCACAGCTCGATTGATGTAGCCATTGGCAGTCTTTAGGGTGACATTACGGACAGCCCCATCGCCACCAGGATGAACTTCGGTTACACGCCCCATGCGCCATTGTGTTGGAGGTAGGTTCTCGTTCTTGACCACCACGATGTCATTTACCATGATGTCGGGCTTTCGCGTTTGCCATTTATTACGTCTCTGAAGGGTAGTCAGGTACTCATCACTCCACCTTCGCCAGAACTCCTGGTGTATTTGTCGCACCCATTGCCAGTGCTTTAAGCGATTATTTGGGATATGGCGAATATCTGGTTCTGGGACAGCTAGGAGTGGAGCTCCAACCAAGAAGTCACCAGGTGACAGTGCATACCTTTCGTTTGGATCATCGTATAATGGAGTTATCGGACGAGAATTAAGACATGCCTCGATTCGTGTGGCCAGAGTCTGGAGCTGACCATACCACATGGTTTGCGAACCCACACAACGTACCAAATGATGTTTTGCGCTCTTGACCGCAGCCTCCCAAAGACCGCCTTGATGTGGTGCGCCAGGCGTGATAAAATGCCAATTAGTTCCCCCCGCAGATAACGACTGCTGTGCATGCTCACCATGCCATGCCGCCAGATCTTCGTGAAGGAGTCGATTTGCCCCAACGAAGGCGGTACCGTTATCACTATATAAGTCACGGCAAGGACCACGACGACTGATGAAGCGAGTAAAGGCGTCGAGGAAGGCCTGTGCAGATAAGTCTTCAACCACTTCGATATGTACAGCCTTGGTGGCCATACACACAAATATTGCCAAATATGTTTTGATGAATGTACGTGATCGTTTCGTGCCGACCCGCAGCGTAAACGGTCCATAATAATCTACACCAGATGAAACGAATGGTCTTGCCGCCTTGACCCTCTGCCCGGGTAACGAAGCCATCTGCTGCTGGAAGGTCTGACCACGATGACGACGACAAATGACGCAATTATGTATGAAGGTTTTGACCGCTTATCTTGCATTCAAAATCCAAAAACGATGACGGAGCATGTGCAGCATCAGCTGCGTTCCACCATGAAGCGTAGTCTCGTGGGCTTGTCGTATGATTAACTGCACCAAGGGAGTGGATTTCGGCAAAATGATCGGATGGCGCTGATTATGCTCTAACTCGGCCTTGTCGATCCGTCCGCCCACACGTAAGGTTTGGTGTTCATCTAGAAATGGATTTAATGACAATATTCGATTAGAAGAGGACAAACCTGCACCAAATTTCAGCTGATTAATTTCGATTGAAAAGTGTGTCTGCTGCTCGATGCGGATCAAAACATCCAACGCATCCTCCAGCTCCCGCGCTCCAATGACTGTACGGCGGAGGTGTCTTCGCCTACTCAACCAACGCATCATGATGGCCACCGTCCCTGACAACCGCCGTATGGAACTAAAACGTTCGACCAATGGTATCACCGTGCCGTCTGCGCACCTGGTGTGTAAAGGGTACTCCGGGGAGGTGTTAGTTACTCCTGATATAATACGCGTTTCTGCTCTATGTGTCTCTAAATCCTGTTCGGTCAGTGTGATTTTTTGCTCAACTGAATGAAGTTCCAAAAACGCAGGTCCATGCCACCAAAGTGGATGATTCAACAGTTCGTGTGGAGTAATGCCTCGACTAGCGCAATCCGCTGGGTTCTGTGCAGAGCGAACGTGGCGCCATTGGCGACGTCAGCTCCTGTATTTTGCGAACTCGATTCGATACGAATTGTTTCAAAGTTGATGCTTCTTTCCTCACCCAACACAGAACTATAGAGGAATCCGACCACAGAAAGTAAGGAAATGCGCCCAAGTGCAAAGCCTCTCTTACACTATGAAGAGTTTCAGCAAGAAGAAGTGCTGCTGAAAGTTCAAGGCGTGGAATGGTAGCGCCCTTCAACGGTGCTACCTTCGTTCGCGCTGTCACGAGTGATTAGCGCATGCCCTTCTCTGTGTTCGTTTGAATGTAGATGACAGCAGCATAAGCGCGTGAACTGGCATCGCAAAATCCATGTAATGTGAGTTGTGATTTCGGTACCATACCTAACCAGCGATCAATGCATATTTGACTGAGAACATCAAGTGTAGATCGATATTTGAGCCATTCGCTGCGGAGATCATTGGGCAATGGTGCATCCCACGACAGTCCCTTCGACCACATTTTCTGAATGAATAACTTGCCCGTAATGACCACTGGAGAGATCAATCCAGGAGGATCAAATAGACGTGAGACTTCACTGAGAACATGTCGTTTAGTTGGTTGCTGCGATTCTCGGTTGAGATCGATATGATAAAAGAGCTGATCCGACGCTGCGTCCCATCTCAAGCCCAGTACTGTGGCCATTAACGTATTGAATGTATAACTAGAAATAGACGGATTAGTTGATAAATGAATCAAAACCTTACTATCGTTAGAGTTCCATTTTCGAAGCCGGAATCCACCAGACGATAGAATAGTGTCCACATTTTGTGCCAGCTGCACCGCTTCGCTTATGTCATTGCAGCTTGTCAAAAAGTCATCTACGTAAAATGAATGCAATATCTCTTCACGTGCCTGCACCGCTTGGGTGTTTTCAACGATAATTGAATGGTTGTCATGCGCACATTGTTGTAATGCACGCACCGCATTGTATGGGCTACATGCCATTCCATAAGTGACTGTCTTCAGACGATATACTGCAAGCTCGTGCGAAGGAGATTCTCGCCATATGATCCGCTGATAATCTTGGTGTTCCGGCGCCACCAGAACTTGACGAAACATTTTCTCGACGTCCGCAGTCAGTGCCACTCTATACCGCCGAAAGCGGAGAAGTATGTTGATTAGTGAGTCCTGAATCGTTGGACCCACCATCTGAATATCATTTAGTGAGACGCCTGAGCTAGTCTGTGCCGACGCATTAAACACTACTCGGAACTTTGCAGAAACCGCATGATGTGGAGTGTAATAACAACCAGTATGATCATATGGTGGTTTAACCCTCTCCATGTGGTCAAGAGCAGCATACTCACGCATGAAGTGCACATATTGTTCCTTGAGGGCAGAGTCACCGGCCAAGCGCCGTTCTAATCTTCCGAACTGTCGAACCGCAGATGAGTAAGAATCGCCCAGACTTGGAGCGTCCTGTCGCAGTAGCAAACGCACGACGTAACGTCCATCCGGAGTACGATAATGTGTATTATTGAAAGTCTCACCACATGCATCTTCATTGGGTACGTCCACCGCGGAAACTTCCTCCATCTTCCAAAAGTTGCGAACTAATTCTTCCAAACGATCGTCTTGGGCAATAGCGTTTAGAGAGAGTGATGATGCATTTGCTATTGATGCCACTGTCGCTGGGCCGAATACAACCCAGCCAAAATGTGTATGCTGAGCACAGGGTTCGTATGGTTGAGCACCGATGACTTTGTTCTTCACGACTTGTCGCCATACATCTGCACCTATGAGAACGTCTATGGCTCCTGGCGTACCAAACGATGCATCCGCCAGATCTATGCCCTTTAAATGCTTCCATTGACCGACATCAACCTTCACTGCCGGAATCTGCGAAGTGATGGATGGTAGTACCAATGCCTCTAATTGTATACTGAAATCTGTATTTGTTGATTTGAGAGTGAGCGTTACGCTGCCTTTGGCTCGAGTGTTCACTGTAGCCCCAACACCTTCCACATTCACATCACATTTACGACGCAGACTGTCGCAGGTGCTACTAGTCATGGTGCAGAATTTGCTGATGTTTCTTCGGTTGGCGTGGAACTCGTAGCTGGTAGCGCCGTTTTCTTTGGCTTATCACGACACAATAGCGTATTATGCTTACGCCCACAATTCCTGCAACCACCCGACTGACACTGACGTGAAGAATGCCCTGCACGTAGACAATTGTAGCACAGCTTAAGCACTTTGATTGCTTCGAAGCGTGCATCTATCCCCATAGCTGCGAGGGTAGGATATCGCATGATTCGATGCGCGCCCTGGTAATGTGCACATTGACTGCCATCTGTAGCAGCCACATTTGACTTCACCGATGGCCGCTGGCGTAAAGATTGACTGCATGAAGATTCCGCACCAATGCTATGAGCTCGCCTTTCTAAAAACTTCAATAACTCCTCTAGAGTCGGTATTTCATGCGTCGAACACTTCATACACCAATCTCGTTTAGTTAAGGCTGGTAGCTTCGACACCACAATAGGCACGGCCAATGCATCCCAGTGTTGTACAGGAATCTCCATTACACGTAACGCGCGCAATGTTTCATGCACCGTGTCGACAATGGCAAGCAAAGCTTTCGCTGACTCCTCTGTAGCCACTTTTAGGTTAAGAAAACGTGACACGTGTATTTCTGCAAGCTGTTTTTTGTTGTCATAGCGCTCCTTAAGCGCCTTCCATACTTCTTCGTACCCGCCAGAGTAGATGCCACCAATTAATGGCACAGCAGCGGCACTCACCGCCTGTCTCAGCTTACCCAACTTAAATGCCTCGGGAAAAGACGCCCTATGAACCAGCGTCTCGAACGCATTCTTGAATGCAAGCCACTTGCACATGTCACCATCAAATGCTGGAATCGCCAACGGATCTAACTTTAGATCAAGGGAGCACCCTTCAATGCTTGCAGCTGGAGTGCTGCGATTGCCCCCGTTCGATGGAGGCGCCAAATTAACTCTGTGTATTGCAGTAAAACGGTTTAATATGGTACATATTTCACCATACAAACCTTCAACCGTTTCCCACAACGTGTCATGTGACACGATTTCCTCGTCTTTAGCTTTGGCTACAAGAAGATTATGGTTCTCTACAAAACGCCCGAAATGCGCCTCCACTGACTTCAACTTCTGCTCGAGCTGAAACATATCAAACGTATCGATGGTTGCTTCCTTCACGCGGCCATGTATACGGCGTATGGATTTCACCGCAGACCCACGAAGATTTAGCTCTGCCATGTGCAAAACCGAATTTCTTAAATTATTGTCCTCACAGGAGGCACCAAAAAATGTTAAAGTTTAAATTGCTTTATTTAATACAAAACGTTACATAACAGGAACAATACAAACGATGTTGCTTGGACTAACACAAAATTATAATGAGCCGTTAATTTGCCATTTCGCTGGCTTTATAGAAAATTTGGAGCATTAAAAGTTCCGTAATTCAAGTATATAAAAAACAGAAAAACAAATAAAGGTGGGAAATAAAATGTCAAATAAGTATTCTGGGTTGCCATTTGTCAATCAAAGTAGAGTGCAAGGCTGCGTTTACACGCACTAACTTAAACAGGCTCACAACGGAGAAGGTCTTGGGTATGTTCTGGCAGCCATCGAGTGACTGTTTTAAATTCAAACTAAAGTTCCATAAAATCGAAGATTCTATTATTAAAGGGGAACGACGCCCGACGAAACGCCAGCTACTTAGTGTATTAATGTCGATATTCGACCCTCTTGGCTTCCTTAATCACCTTACCATTACTGCCAAGATGTTGATGCGAGAACTATGGAAGAAGAGTAGGCTGGGATGAGCCTTTGTCGGACGAACTCGACGCAGTATGGTGCAAATGGCAACGACAACTGGAGGAGGTGACCATATTAGAAATTCCCCGTTTCTATTTCAGGAAAGGAATCCCAACTAGGCTTCAGCTTCATATCTTTGTTGATGCAAGCGAACAGGCATTCGCTGCGGCTGCTTATTGGCGATCGACTACTTCGGCCGCCGGAACTGAAGTATCATTTATTTGCTCTAAGTCTCGTTGTGCACCCTTAAAACCACTAACGGTACCTCGACTTGAGCTACAGGCAGCGGTCCTTGGTACAAGGCTGATGCAAACCATCCGTGAACATCACTCAGACAGAGAATTTAAATGCATCTTGTGGACGGATTCTAAAACGGTGATAAAGTGTATAGGAAGTGAACACAGGCGTTACAAACCATTTGTGGCGCATAGGATTGCATAAATTTTAAACGCGACCACAATCTCGAACTGGAAGTGGGTGCCTACAACCCTAAATATCGCTGACGAAGCGACATGAGCGAAATATCATGACAGCGAATCCAGTTCGACTTGGCTAAATGGTCCTCGATTCCTTTTGGAGGATGAATGGGAATGGCCAAATACCGAACACGGTTTGAACGATACAGATGATGAGGAAATTAAACAACAATATGTCATGGCCACCGTGAGGAACGAATTTGTCGATTACAACCGCTTTTCCTCCTTCAATAAGCTGGTGAGATCGATGGCATGGGTAACACGTTTTGTAAGTCGATGTCGGCACGGGAAACAGCCTGACGAAATCTACGGCCTCACAGCATGGGAAGTCGAAACAGCCAAGCTCGTCCTCTTTCGAAGCGCGCCAATTAATACAGCGCCAAATCTTTCATATAAAGTTTGGATGGGTCTTCAATCCTTAAAAAAATTGTATGCAACTAAGTTCAACAAATTTGTCCGTATTTTTATCTGAAGAAGTTACTCATACGCCTCGGTAAAGGAATGTTTTGTATGTAGTTTTTACGGAAATGTAAACAAATTTATTTGTACTAACAATATAACTATGTAATTGCGCTTAGGAATCCTAGTAGATAGGTAATCCCCTTATGCTAGATTTATATAAAACATAGAACATTCACTCAACTCGTAGGTGTTATAAACATACTATCCAATTGGCAATCGATTATAGTTTACATTTTTATAATAACTTTTATTTTTAGATGCCCAAGATTATTAATCAAGCTGTATATTTAACGCAGTGCTGCCCTCCCCACTTCGTTTCAGAAATAACTCTGAGAAGTTGAATAGTTGATGGAGAATCTTTTATCACAATTAAAAATTTGTTATAGTTATAGTTATAGTTATAGTTATAATTATAATATAGTTATAATATTATGTGTTTGTATAAATATGGTTAGTTTTATAATATACACTTATGTATGTACATATATGTGCATGTATGTGAATGTATGTAATGACTGATTTATATATTATATATACATACTACCATATATAGGTATGTAAATATCTGAAAATTTTTGAAAATAACACAATGCAAAAAATAACCACTTTATTTTTTTATTTTTGTTGGGTGGGTTAAATAATTTCGAATTATGAATTTCGAAACAGTTGAAAATCAAGAATAAATATTCTTAAAAGCAATTCCAACATTCTCAAAATAAGAATGTACTTTCTTAAATCAAGCATGGGCAATGCCTAAAATAAGTTTATATAAGCTTATTTTAAAAACGGAAAATTATTAATATAAGCTTCTTGTTCTCAAAAAAATCATTCTAAAAATAGGAATATATTCTTGATTTTAGCATTTTCAAGCTTAGCAGACTTTCATGACGGTTTCGGCTTGATTCAAGCTCACTATACTTAAATTTAGCCTGCTTTTTCTCTGAGTGTACGTATTTTAACCGCGGTGAGTTTGTCAATCGCTAAATTTAAGTCTGACGAGACGAAAACCGCGGTAAGTGATTTGTAACCTTTATATTTATAACTTTATATTTGTCAGAAATTCAACTAAATTGTTTTACAGAAATAAACGAAGCACATACAGCTGCACATTGTTGCAAAGAAATCCGTGTAGTTAATTTCGAGTCTCGGCTAGCGATTGCAACTTTATTTCGCGATTTACATCTTCGGAATACATCGCAGATCTACAAATCATCGTAATTGGAATTTGCAAAATGCCACCCACATTTGCGCTAAGTATAACTATCGTATTAAATGTACGTGCATGTCCTATACTGAACTGTTCAATATATGTATTTGTTTAATTTCTAACTAAATATGAGCTTTGGAAATCTGCCACGTACACCACCACCACGGCGGAGTCCACGTTTCCAGGAGGAACACGCACAAAGTGCCCTGGAAACATTGGCAACTGCAGTCGCTGCCAGCGAGCGGGCCGCAGTTACGGAGCATGCAAAAGACGTGGAGGGCGGGAGTCGGCAAATAGCGGATGAAAATCGTGTGTTTCCAACGCCCGTTACGACTGAAAATGCCATTACTGATGAACATGTTATGTCTGCTACTGCTACGTCAGCCGACTTCGATGCCGCCACGTGTAAGACAACCTCCGCTGCCGGCGTCTCTGCACACACAAATGCTTCAGCTTCGACTGCAGACGTTTTTATGAGTGGTGACAGCGCTTTAAATTATGCCACTAAAACTACTACCGTTTTTAGCGCGGCATACAACGCTCCTACTAAATTTGGTTGCACTGCCCCTCGCACAACAACAAATACCAACATCGTTAGCGGAGCTGCTACTGCGCCAGGCGGCATTGTCGTCGGAGCTGCGCAAAACACTGTCTCTTATTATACCAACGGCTCAGAATTTGCCAGTTTTGCCAGTGCGTTGTATAGAGCGATGCCAGCCGAAACCGACGTCACCGCTACACAATTGGACTTTGCCAAATTTGCCGGCGTTTTAGACAATGCCATGTCAGGAGCCTCTATTGCCAGCGCTTCATTCGCCAATCGTGCCAACGATTCCAGTGCCATGTCAGGTGCTTCTGCTGCCAGCGCCTAATTCCCCCATCGTGTCGACGATTATAATAACGCCATACTAGGCGCTTCTGCCGCCAGCGCCACTTTTTGCAATCGTGCCAGGCGCTCCAACTGCCAGCGCCGCGCTCGCCAATAGTACTAACGATTCTAATGCCATGCCAGGTGTTTCTGCCGCCAGCGCCTTATTCGCCATTCGTACCTACGAATACAACAGTGGCATGCCAGGCGCTCCAACTGTCAGCGCCTCATTTGCCGATCATGCCGACGATCACATTATTGCCACGTCAGGCGTTGCAGCAGCCTCACACGCCAGTATTGCCGGCGATTTCAATGGTGTCATGTCCCGCGCTTCTATTGCTAGCGCTACATCAACCACATTCGCCAATCGTGCCGGCGATTTACATAAAGTAATGCCAGGCATTACTGTTGCCAGTGCGAAGCCAGCCACTCTTGCCAATTTTGATTTATATAAAATAACGCCCACCACCATCGTCGGTAACGCCACGCCAGTCGGCGTCGTCAACTACACCGTACCATCTACCAGTACCGACGTCGCCGCAGTTACTTCTGCCGCGGCACAGGCCAACAGTACTTTATTTGCCGCCAACACCGCCGCTATATATATGCCAACGTCCGCCGCCGCAGCAGGTACTGCAGTCGACGCAGCCCGAATCAAAACTAATGACGGCGCTGCCCCGTCTGCTACCGCCATTTATTTTGATACCGCCCGAGCTGCTCCATATGCAAAAATTCCAGCCGCCAATGCCAACTTTCCTTCACATGTTCGTTTAGTTACCGGAGCGAATGGCGTATCCACTGGTATTGCTCAATCCAATGTTGACACTGGTCCTTTGCTACCGAATCATGCCTCTGCTGCATCCGGTACATCCACGCCATCGTTTTCGAATGCTCAAAGCAATACAATTACGCCCGCGTACGTCGATAATTTTGCCCACGCAGCTAGAACACTAATGCCAAGAAAACTCCAGGATCTGCCAGAGTTTAGTGCACAAGCTGAGGATTGGCCGGTCTTTGTCACGGCATTTGAGCAATCTACGGTCGCGTACGGGTATACCAACCTGGAAAATAATCAGCGCCTCCAGAAATGCCTGAAAGGAGAAGCAAGGGAGACCGTTAAATCCCTCCTAATATATCCAGATCACGTCAGTGCAATTATCGAGCACCTGCGTTTCCGCTTCGGACGCCCTGAGCTGCTCATCCAGAGCCAGCTGGCTATTGCGAAAGATATAACACCAATTTCCGAGAGCAATGTATTGAAGCTAGTACCATTTGCCACAAAGGTAAGGAATTTATCAGCCTTTCTTCAATCCGCAGGTGGACATCAACATCTGTCCAATCCCAAACTAATCTCCGAGCTCGTGAGTAAGCTGCCAATGTCAAAACGTATTGAGTCGGCACGATATTCAGCCGCAGTGCAACCCTATCCCGCGGTGCACTTCAGCAATTGGTTGAACGAAATAGCAAATTTAATATGTATAATCCAGGAAACTGAACAGCGCGAACATAAGTGGCGTGTTGTTATCCATGCCGTAGAAGAGACACGATCAAACTCGTTGGAGTGCACCATATGTCATGGGCAGCATAAATTAGCGGAGTGTGAGCGCTTCATCGACGAGAGCGTAAGCGATAGGTGGAAGGTGGTAAAGCGTCAGCGTTTGTGTTTTGCATGCCTTAGCAAAGGCCACTCCTCACGCGACTGCCGCCGTCGTAAATAATGCTCCTTTGTTGGGTGTAAACGCAACCACCACAAGCTGCTTCACGATCCCTCCAGCAACAGTTCGTCGGCTGAAGCGTCACCAACACAACTGCCAATACAGCATAATAACAACGATCCATCGGTATTGAGCTGTTCAAGCAACACAAAAGGCAGCAAACTTCTATTTAAAATTTTGCCAGTAACTTTGCAGGTGAGGCGACAAGTATCGATACGTATGCATTGTTCGATGAAGGGTCTTCAGTGACAATGATCGATAGTACAATAGCCGATGAACTGGAGTTGCGGGGTGAGAGGCGGAGTATGGAAGTAAGGTGGTTCGGTGGACACAAGGCTCATGAGCCCGCAAAGGTAGTAAACATGACCATCATTGGCGCCGGTATGAAGAAGAAGCATCGGCTATTAAACTTTTTCAGTGTACGCAACTTAGCCTTGCCTTCGCAAACCCTTAACGAGGCAGATATCTGTGCCAATGCTCAGTTTGTTCGTAATTTGCCCGTGTTGCCATACGAAGGTGTCGTGCCAAAGCTTTTCATAGGGCTGGACCATTGCCACCTCGGTATACCGACTGAGATAAAAAGAATTCAATCTAAAGGACCATTTGTCGCTAATACAGAACTGGGGTGGACAGTGTTTGGACAAACTGCACGTAAATCGGTTGTTTCCCCAACGAATATGTTTATAGGCCACGCACCGAATCAGCCGATAGAGGCGATTGTAGAAGACTATTTCAGTACAGAGAATTTTGGTGTAAAGTCCGCCCCACCAGTGGAAGGAACAGCCGATATACGAGCACGGGCGATACTCCAGTCTACAGCACGTCGAGTGGATGGACGATTTGAAATAGGTCTCTTATGGAAACGGGACGATGTTAGATTACCGGAGAGCTACCCCACAGCGTTGAAAAGATTGGTGAGCACCGAAAGGCGTATGCACAAAGATCCGGAGTTCGCGACAGCCTACAAAACCATAATAAACTCGTACATCGAAAAGAAGGACCACAGGAGTATTTATCGCTCCCTTCAGTATTATTTCATTTTCGAGAGGGCGCAATAGCTGTTTGTGGGGATATAAGGGAGATGTTTCACCAAATTCGTGTACGGAAAGAGGACCAGTGGGCACAGCGATTTTTATGGCGCGAGGGTGATAGCTCAAAGGAGGCCGAAGTTTATACAATGAACGTGATGACATTTGGAGCGGCATGTTCGCCATGTGCTGCGCAGTACATTAAATCGTTGAACGCCATGGAGCACCAGAGTCGATCTCCAAGAGCCGTCAAATCGATCCTGGAACGCCATTACGTCGACGACTTTGTGGATAGTTTCGACGACGTAAAGGAAGCAATCGAGGTAGCCGAAGAGGTGCGGGATATACATAAGTTAGCTGGTTTCGAGTTGCATCATTTTACGTCGAATTCGCCTGCAGTACTGGAAGCCTTAGCAGGCACTGGCGCAACGATACCGTTGAGAAATAAAGAAGGGCTCTGTTAAAGTTTAAATTGCTTTATTTAATACAAAACGTTACATAACAGGAATAATACAAACGATGTTGCTTGGACTAACCCAAAATTATAATGAGCCGTTAATTTGCCATTTCGCTGGCTTTATAGAAAATTTGGAGCATTAAAAGTTCCGTAATTCAAGTATATAAAAAACAGAAAAACAAATAAAGGTGGGAAATAAAATGTCAAATAAGTATTCTGGGTTGCCATTTGTCAATCAAAGTAGAGTGCAAGGCTGAGTTTACACGCACTAACTTAAACATCCTGCCCGGTCGAGTCGGTTGACTCGAAATCCTCTTGGTCCAATAGGCGACACAGTTTCTGCACAGCTCGATTGATGTAGCCATTGGCAGTCTTTAGGGTGACATTACGGACAGCCCCATCGCCACCAGGATGAACTTCGGTTACACGCCCCATGCGCCATTGTGTTGGAGGTAGGTTCTCGTTCTTGACCACCACGATGTCATTTACCATGATGTCGGGCTTTCGCGTTTGCCATTTATTACGTCTCTGAAGGGTAGTCAGGTACTCATCACTCCACCTTCGCCAGAACTCCTGGTGTATTTGTCGCACCCATTGCCAGTGCTTCAAGCGATTATTTGGGATATGGCGAATATCTGGTTCTGGGACAGCTAGGAGTGGAGCTCCAACCAAGAAGTCACCAGGTGACAGTGCATACCTTTCGTTTGGATCATCGTATAATGGAGTTATCGGACGAGAATTAAGACATGCCTCGATTCGTGTGGCCAGAGTCTGGAGCTGACCATACCACATGGTTTGCGAACCCACACAACGTACCAAATGATGTTTTGCGCTCTTGACCGCAGCCTCCCAAAGACCGCCTTGATGTGGTGCGCCAGGCGTGATAAAATGCCAATTAGTTCCCCCCGCAGATAACGACTGCTGTGCATGCTCACCATGCCATGCCGCCAGATCTTCGTGAAGGAGTCGATTTGCCCCAACGAAGGCGGTACCGTTATCACTATATAAGTCACGGCAAGGACCACGACGACTGATGAAGCGAGTAAAGGCGTCGAGGAAGGCCTGTGCAGATAAGTCTTCAACCACTTCGATATGTACAGCCTTGGTGGCCATACACACAAATATTGCCAAATATGTTTTGATGAATGTACGTGATCGTTTCGTGCCGACCCGCAGCGTAAACGGTCCATAATAATCTACACCAGATGAAACGAATGGTCTTGCCGCCTTGACCCTCTGCCCGGGTAACGAAGCCATCTGCTGCTGGAAGGTCTGACCACGATGACGACGACAAATGACGCAATTATGTATGAAGGTTTTGACCGCTTGTCTTGCATTCAAAATCCAAAAACGATGACGGAGCATGTGCAGCATCAGCTGCGTTCCACCATGAAGCGTAGTCTCGTGGGCTTGTCGTATGATTAACTGCACCAAGGGAGTGGATTTCGGCAAAATGATCGGATGGCGCTGATTATGCTCTAACTCGGCCTTGTCGATCCGTCCGCCCACACGTAAGGTTTGGTGTCCATCTAGAAATGGATTTAATGACAATATTCGATTAGAAGAGGACAAACCTGCACCAAATTTCAGCTGATTAATTTCGATTGAAAAGTGTGTCTGCTGCTCGATGCGGATCAAAACATCCAACGCATCCTCCAGCTCCCGCGCTCCAATGACTGTACGGCGGAGGTGTCTTCGCCTACTCAACCAACGCATCATGATGGCCACCGTCCCTGACAACCGCCGTATGGAACTAAAACGTTCGACCAATGGTATCACCGTGCCGTCTGCGCACCTGGTGTGTAAAGGGTACTCCGGGGAGGTGTTAGTTACTCCTGATATAATACGCGTTTCTGCTCTATGTGTCTCTAAATCCTGTTCGGTCAGTGTGATTTTTTGCTCAACTGAATGAAGTTCCAAAAACGCAGGTCCATGCCACCAAAGTGGATGATTCAACAGTTCGTGTGGAGTAATGCCTCGACTAGCGCAATCCGCTGGGTTCTGTGCAGAGCGAACGTGGCGCCATTGGCGACGTCAGCTCCTGTATTTTGCGAACTCGATTCGATACGAATTGTTTCAAAGTTGATGCTTCTTTCCTCACCCAACACAGAACTATAGAGGAATCCGACCACAGAAAGTAAGGAAATGCGCCCAAGTGCAAAGCCTCTCTTACACTATGAAGAGTTTCAGCAAGAAGAAGTGCTGCTGAAAGTTCAAGGCGTGGAATGGTAGCGCCCTTCAACGGTGCTACCTTCGTTCGCGCTGTCACGAGTGATTAGCGCATGCCCTTCTCTGTGTTCGTTTGAATGTAGATGACAGCAGCATAAGCGCGTGAACTGGCATCGCAAAATCCATGTAATGTGAGTTGTGATTTCGGTACCATACCTAACCAGCGATCAATGCATATTTGACTGAGAACATCAAGTGTAGATCGATATTTGAGCCATTCGCTGCGGAGATCATTGGGCAATGGTGCATCCCACGACAGTCCCTTCGACCACATTTTCTGAATGAATAACTTGCCCGTAATGACCACTGGAGAGATCAATCCAGCAGGATCAAATAGACGTGAGACTTCACTGAGAACATGTCGTTTAGTTGGTTGCTGCGATTCTCGGTTGAGATCGATATGATAAAAGAGCTGATCCGACGCTGCGTCCCATCTCAAGCCCAGTACTGTGGCCATTAACGTATTGAATGTATAACTAGAAATAGACGGATTACTATCGTTAGAGTTCCATTTTCGAAGCCGGAATCCACCAGACGATAGAATAGTGTCCACATTTTGTGCCAGCTGCACCGCTTCGCTTATGTCATTGCAGCTTGTCAAAAAGTCATCTACGTAAAATGAATGCAATATCTCTTCACGTGCCTGCACCGCTTGGGTGTTTTCAACGATAATTGAATGGTTGTCATGCGCACATTGTTGTAATGCACGCACCGCATTGTATGGGCTACATGCCATTCCATAAGTGACTGTCTTCAGACGATATACTGCAAGCTCGTGCGAAGGAGATTCTCGCCATATGATCCGCTGATAATCTTGGTGTTCCGGCGCCACCAGAACTTGACGAAACATTTTCTCGACGTCCGCAGTCAGTGCCACTCTATACCGCCGAAAGCGTAGAAGTATGTTGATTAGTGAGTCCTGAATCGTTGGACCCACCATCTGAATATCATTTAGTGAGACGCCTGAGCTAGTCTGTGCCGACGCATTAAACACTACTCGGAACTTTGCAGAAACCGCATGATGTGGAGTGTAATAACAACCAGTATGATCATATGGTGGTTTAACCCTCTCCATGTGGTCAAGAGCAGCATACTCACGCATGAAGTGCACATATTGTTCCTTGAGGGCAGAGTCACCGGCCAAGCGCCGTTCTAATCTTCCGAACTGTCGAACCGCAGATGAGTAAGAATCGCCCAGACTTGGAGCGTCCTGTCGCACTAGCAAACGCACGACGTAACGTCCATCCGGAGTACGATAATGTGTATTATTGAAAGTCTCACCACATGCATCTTCATTGGGTACGTCCACCGCGGAAACTTCCTCCATCTTCCAAAAGTTGCGAACTAATTCTTCCAAACGATCGTCTTGGGCAATAGCGTTTAGAGAGAGTGATGATGCATTTGCTATTGATGCCACTGTCGCTGGGCCGAATACAACCCAGCCAAAATGTGTATGCTGAGCACAGGGTTCGTATGGTTGAGCACCGATGACTTTGTTCTTCACGACTTGTCGCCATACATCTGCACCTATGAGAACGTCTATGGCTCCTGGCGTACCAAACGATGCATCCGCCAGATCTATGCCCTTTAAATGCTTCCATTGACCGACATCAACCTTCACTGCCGGAATCTGCGAAGTGATGGATGGTAGTACCAATGCCTCTAATTGTATACTGAAATCTGTATTTGTTGATTTGAGAGTGAGCGTTACGCTGCCTTTGGCTCGAGTGTTCACTGTAGCCCCAACACCTTCCACATTCACATCACATTTACGACGCAGACTGTCGCAGGTGCTACTAGTCATGGTGCAGAATTTGCTGATGTTTCTTCGGTTGGCGTGGAACTCGTAGCTGGTAGCGCCGTTTTCTTTGGCTTATCACGACACAATAGCGTATTATGCTTACGCCCACAATTCCTGCAACCACCCGACTGACACTGACGTGAAGAATGCCCTGCACGTAGACAATTGTAGCACAGCTTAAGCACTTTGATTGCTTCGAAGCGTGCATCTATCCCCATAGCTGCGAGGGTAGGATATCGCATGATTCGATGCGCGCCCTGGCAATGTGCACATTGACTGCCATCTGTAGCAGCCACATTTGACTTCACCGATGGCCGCTGGCGTAAAGATTGACTGCATGAAGATTCCGCACCAATGCTATGAGCTCGCCTTTCTAAAAACTTCAATAACTCCTCTAGAGTCGGTATTTCATGCGTCGAACACTTCATACACCAATCTCGTTTAGTTAAGGCTGGTAGCTTCGACACCACAATAGGCACGGCCAATGCATCCCAGTGTTGTACAGGAATCTCCATTACACGTAACGCGCGCAATGTTTCATGCACCGTGTCGACAATGGCAAGCAAAGCTTTCGCTGACTCCTCTGTAGCCACTTTTAGGTTAAGAAAACGTGACACGTGTATTTCTGCAAGCTGTTTTTTGTTGTCATAGCGCTCCTTAAGCGCCTTCCATACTTCTTCGTACCCGCCAGAGTAGATGCCACCAATTAATGGCACAGCAGCGGCACTCACCGCCTGTCTCAGCTTACCCAACTTAAATGCCTCGGGAAAAGACGCTCTATGAACCAGCGTCTCGAACGCATCCTTGAATGCAAGCCACTTGCACATGTCACCATCAAATGCTGGAATCGCCAACGGATCTAACTTTAGATCAAGGGAGCACCCTTCAATGCTTGCAGCTGGAGTGCTGCGATTGCCCCCGTTCGATGGAGGCGCCAAATTAACTCTGTGTATTGCAGTAAAACGGTTTAATATGGTACATATTTCACCATACAAACCTTCAACCGTTTCCCACAACGTGTCATGTGACACGATTTCCTCGTCTTTAGCTTTGGCTACAAGAAGATTATGGTTCTCTACAAAACGCCCGAAATGCGCCTCCACTGACTTCAACTCCTGCTCGAGCTGAAACATATCAAACGTATCGATGGTTGCTTCCTTCACGCGGCCATGTATACGGCGTATGGATTTCACCGCAGACCCACGAAGATTTAGCTCTGCCATGTGCAAAACCGAATTTCTTAAATTATTGTCCTCACAGGAGGCACCAAAAAATGTTAAAGTTTAAATTGCTTTATTTAATACAAAACGTTACATAACAGGAACAATACAAACGATGTTGCTTGGACTAACACAAAATTATAATGAGCCGTTAATTTGCCATTTCGCTGGCTTTATAGAAAATTTGGAGCATTAAAAGTTCCGTAATTCAAGTATATAAAAAACAGAAAAACAAATAAAGGTGGGAAATAAAATGTCAAATAAGTATTCTGGGTTGCCATTTGTCAATCAAAGTAGAGTGCAAGGCTGCGTTTACACGCACTAACTTAAACAGGCTCACAACGGAGAAGGTCTTGGGTATGTTCTGGCAGCCATCGAGTGACTGTTTTAAATTCAAAATAAAGTTCCATAAAATCGAAGATTCTATTATTAAAGGGGAACGACGCCCGACGAAACGCCAGCTACTTAGTGTATTAATGTCGATATTCGACCCTCTTGGCTTCCTTAATCACCTTACCATTACTGCCAAGATGTTGATGCGAGAACTATGGAAGAAGAGTAGGCTGGGATGAGCCTTTGTCGGACGAACTCGACGCAGTATGGTGCAAATGGCAACGACAACTGGAGGAGGTGACCATATTAGAAATTCCCCGTTTCTATTTCAGGAAAGGAATCCCAACTAGGCTTCAGCTTCATATCTTTGTTGATGCAAGCGAACAGGCATTCGCTGCGGCTGCTTATTGGCGATCGACTACTTCGGCCGCCGGAACTGAAGTATCATTTATTTGCTCTAAGTCTCGTTGTGCACCCTTAAAACCACTAACGGTACCTCGACTTGAGCTACAGGCAGCGGTCCTTGGTACAAGGCTGATGCAAACCATCCGTGAACATCACTCAGACAGAGAATTTAAATGCATCTTGTGGACGGATTCTAAAACGGTGATAAAGTGTATAGGAAGTGAACACAGGCGTTACAAACCATTTGTGGCGCATAGGATTGCATAAATTTTAAACGCGACCACAATCTCGAACTGGAAGTGGGTGCCTACAACCCTAAATATCGCTGACGAAGCGACATGAGCGAAATATCATGACAGCGAATCCAGTTCGACTTGGCTAAATGGTCCTCGATTCCTTTTGGAGGATGAATGGGAATGGCCAAATACCGAACACGGTTTGAACGATACAGATGATGAGGAAATTAAACAACAATATGTCATGGCCACCGTGAGGAACGAATTTGTCGATTACAACCGCTTTTCCTCCTTCAATAAGCTGGTGAGATCGATGGCATGGGTAACACGTTTTGTAAGTCGATGTCGGCACGGGAAACAGCCTGACGAAATCTACGGCCTCACAGCATGGGAAGTCGAAACAGCCAAGCTCGTCCTCTTTCGAAGCGCGCAATAAGATGAATTCGTTTCTGAGATGCGATTACTTTATGAAGGTCTTGCAATCCCACGGTCTAGCGCGTTGTACCATTTATCACCATACCTTAATGACCACCGCATTATCCGTGTGCAAGGACGTATCGACGCAGCTGAATGGCTTCCAGTGAGCTCGAGACGCCCAATAGTGCTACCAGCCGATCATCCATTAACCAAACTCGTCGTGATTCACCACCATAACCTGATGAAGCATCAAAATACTGAGGCTACCATTTGCGATATACGACAACATTTTTGGATCTCACGTCTACGTAAGCTTCTCCGTAACGTCATAGCTAACTGCCAGGTCTGTCGCATCATTAAAGCCACCCCATAATGGGTCAACTGCCACCGGATCGCCTCACGCCGTTTGTAGGCCGTTCAGGTTTACCGGGTTCGATTACTTTGGTCCCATCAATGTCACTATAGGGCGTCACCAAGAGAAGCGATGGGTTGCACTCTTTACGTGTCTTACCGTCAGAGCCGTGCATTTAGAACTGGCCTATGATCTGAGTACCGACGCGTGTGTAATGGCGATCAGGAATTTTATCAACCGGCGCGGAGTCCCCCAACGGATACGATCGGACAACGGGAGAAATTTTGTTGGCGCTGACCAAGAAGCGAAAAGATTCGGCGAAGTATTTGACTGTCACCGGTTGCAAGACCAAATGTCATCGATGGGATTCGAGTGGTGGTTTAATTGTCCAATGAATTCGTCAGAAGGAGGAATCTGGGAACGCATGGTGCAATGCGTAAAACGGGTATTGCGTCCCACGCTTAAAGAAGTAGCGCCGAAAGAGCACACTCTTACGTGTTTTTTGATTGAGGCAGAAAATGTAATAAACTCGCGCCCTGACGCATCTACCGATATCAATAGACGAAGAAGAGCCACTAACGCCAAACAACTTTCTTCTTGGTTCGTCCAACACCGCCAATACACCAGCCGGCTCCGCAGTACCCGAACAATTGTATGCCTTACGCAAGCAGTGGCGAAACGCCAGACAGTTGCGTGATCATTTTTGGAAAAGACGGCGAAACGCGGCGAATTAAGTGGTGTCAGCCTACAAGACAACTGAAAATTGGAGACATAGTATTCATTTGTGACAGCAACTTGCCAAGAAGAGATTCGTGCCGAGGTACGGTGGAGCGGCTGTATCCACGGCCAGATGAAGTTGTGCGGCAGGCGGACGTTCGAACCGCCAGAGGCATCTCTCGACGCGCTACATCCAAGCTAGCTGTACTGGACGTGGATGTTGGCGAATCAGCTTGATTCACGGGGGTGGGGATGTCGCAGCTCGCTCGTATGTAACACTGTGGCAGCACCATTCTATCAATTCTATGCAACCTTGCAATGTACTTGTCATATTGTCAACACGTTTTGTATGAATGTATATATATATACGTATTTTAACCGCGGTGCGTTTGTCAATCGCTAAATTTAAGTCGGACGAGACGAAAACCGCGGTAAGTGATTTGTAACCTTTATATTTATAACTTTATATTTGTCAGAAATTCAACTAAATTGTTTTACAGAAATAAACGAAGCACATACAGCTGCACATTGTTGCAAAGAAATCCGTGTAGTTAATTTCGAGTATCGGCTAGCGATTACAGGTATTATTATTCATATAAAACTATTAAAAGGCGAATTCCTCAAAAATCCCCAAATCATAGCACTCCCCAAAAATTACCCAAATATTAAAAAATTCCCCAAATTTGGGGAATTACCCACAAAACGGCAACGCTGCATAACACAGAAATCAAAATTCAACAGACTTGTATAGGGGTAATCACTGTAGAACTGTAGGCAAGCTCCCAAATCAAAATTGACAGAAGAGGATTGCCAGCACGCCGAAAATATGTGAGATAAATATTTTAAGGTCGTGGTAGAATGGTGGTATATTTTAATAATATAGAAAAAACATATATGTATTCATTTGCATGATTAGAGAATGCTATTTGACCTAACTAATTTACTACAAATACGACATTTTTCTTGTTTTTTTTTTGTTTCCAAGTTCTAAGTTTTTTAGAGCAACTGATATACAACTCTACTGTGTGGTGTGCTGCTACTGTCCGCTATATTCACCTCCAGAAACACAATAATTTTTCTTTTTCACCCTACCTTGTCTACAGGTCTACAATGGGAGTATTTGCCTTTAAAATAAAAATTAAAATAAATTTAAGCTTTGATCGTTGAGAAGTGCGGACGTGTTAACTTATTCGCTCTCTTTATTGTTTCAAATTGTCTAACAATTTTTTGTTTTTGCATTGGTGTATCTGCATTTAAGTATTTACTTGTGCAAATGAGACAGTGACTCTATATTATTATGCTTAATATCTAAATAAAGATAAATATCTAAATTTCAATTTTTAACTGTGCTTTCCTGACATGGATGATTTTTGCGGAATGTACAATAAGCAATTTGCGCGCAACGAAATGCTTAATGTCATTCGAAATCTCAGCTGAACAAAAAAAAGTGCGGAATCTTTGTTGTCAGTTGTTGTTGCTAAATTTTCCGATATTATTAATGAAATATCCATGATACATAAGCGCCATGACGACAGCTACAAAAAACATTTGTTCAAGTTTTGATACTCTGCGCTCAGACTTTTGTGAATTTAAAGCCAATCTTAGCAACAACATGAATGTACAAAAATCTCCTACTAAACGGCATATCAACAACAAATATTCTTCGACTTTGAACCTTTGCTCTGCTGCTGCGTTACTACCTTTGCTTTTATCCCCTGTTTCGCAATCAACCGCTAATCATAACACACACCCCGCCTATTCTTGTTCCTATTTCTGATATAAATAGCCAAAGAACGTAAATGTATAAGAAGGGAAAATTCGCTACTTGAAAAGTATACCGAATAGGCCTTCTCGTTGTAGTGACGCGCAAACCAGGAGTTGTTTTGAACCCATATTCGCGACAAATTCACAATTCTATTCCTTTGTGTCTATTCCTCGATTCTATTCTTATTCATTTGCACGTACATACATATGTACATATATGTACCAACGTAAAAATATATATATATACATACATACATATATGCACATTCAAATCAACCACCAAAGTCCATAATGAAAAGGGCAAGCAAGTGTAAACTACTACAAGCGGTTCATTCATAAAAATAGAAATGTCGCAACAAAGCATAAAAGTGGCAACAGAGCCTTTGGACAGATCAAGATTTTTATAAAATTCTAAAATTTGAAGTCGGGCTCATGGGTAAATAATGGAGACCTCATCCGATGAGCTGACTTCTTCCTCTTCTTCAAAATACACACGCACACTAGCCTTTTGTTTTTGTTTTCGTATCGATAGCTGTCAAATTCCTTTGCACTCATGCTTCCATGACATTTCATATTTGACTTGCGTTCTCCTTCCTAATTGTTTCATTTTCAGCCATCCATCAATGTGGTAGTTTCTTGTTCATGTACGAAGAAATCTTTATTTCATCTGTATTTGTGTCACAAGTTGTCGCTTAAAGTGCAAAACAGCATATCAGTCTACTGTACGTATGCGTGCATATGCGGTTTTGCTTTCAAACGACGATGGTATGAAAATATACCCAGTCAACATTTATCTTTGAAATTAATGTGAATATATATTTTTTCCAATATTTATTTTACCTTAATTGGGGCAGAAATCCTTTCGAAAACAAGTGCATATTTTCTATATGATCATCATCTTTGTTTTCCAGTTAAGAAATCCTCTGATGTTAATATAAATTCAATTATGAATTACCTACTGTTTCAAAAAATGGTTTTAATTATTTGAAATTTTCTTCCACCCTTGTCAAGCTTTGAGAAAATTTTAAGATAACAAAATTATGTAGGTACATATTTTGGGTAACCTAAAAATTATAACTTTTTCCAAGGTAAGCAAAATATCACCTTCGTGCACCTGGGTATGCCAAATGCTGTAAGTCTACCGCTGTCTTCATATGCAGTAGTTTGCATGTACACACTCAATAAACATCAGATCAAAATATGTCAAACAATGTTAGTTCTCAAATGCATCACAAGTTGAGAATTAAGGAAAATGTTTATGGGGTATACATATGGATATGCATGGATGTATGTACATTAGGGTGTCCCGTTCTTGTATGAAAAAAAGTTTTTTTCGAGCTACGCTATCGCAAGAGGTATCAAAAGTTGCGTAATTGAATACAGATCACAATAAAAGTAAAAAACCCGGAATTAAATTCGATCTTGAGGGCTCTACCGAGATCTGAAATTTTGTTAATTTCATATATTTAGAAACCTAAACTTTAGAGCTAAAATAATAAAAATGTCATACTCAAAAGTTATTTTATTACTGAAATTAACCATATAAGTACAGAGAAACAAATTTATTGCATTTAATTAATTTAAAAAACTTAGAATTCAAATATATTTTTGTGTCCAAATTTTGGTATTTCTGCTTGAGATTGCGACTATAATATTCCTTTGAACCAGTGGGGATATTTTTGGTTTCCGTCCGCGTGTTTATACTTTTGGATTATATTTTTCAGCATTTTCCAATATTATTTCAAACAATTTCACATTTCGTAAATTTTCCGGCAAGAAAAACACTTATTTTGGAGATTTTTTCTTTTTGCTATAAGTTGAATAGTGCAGGGGTTTCCTCGATCCATTCTGAGTCCCTGATGGCATTATAGGGTTAAAAACCTAGTATATTATAAAACTTTATTTGATATTCAGTGAATTAGTTTTTTATTATCTACAAAAATCTCCACCCTTTCGAAAAAAATTTTAATTGAGGTTTGGTGTCCCTATTATTTTTCACAAGCTGAAACGAACTCACTCCACAAAATCATCAGCCATTATGAAACGACGCAACAAATGGCCGATTAAATAACTGTTCCTTACTTCGAAGACATCTGAGCAAGAAATTAATGTATAAGTTTTGACCATTGTTTAGAAATTGCAGCAGCATCGATCTTTGAAATATTTCAAGGCAAGTGTCCCTATTATTTTTCATATGACTGTACTACCTAAAAAACTAATTGAATAAAGAATTTTTAACTGAATTATTTTTAAAATTGAAAAAAAAAAGTGCTGCAAACCTATTTCTGTGTTCAGGGGATTTTTGTTTATCTGATATGACTTTCGTTTAAATAAATAAAATAAAATAATTTTAACATAATTCGTTTTAGTAAAGTACATTATTCAATTATTCATAATTGCGAATTCTGTAAGGCTGCCAAAGAAAAGTTGTCCACCTATTTTAGTGTCAATCTATGCATATTTGAATTGGATGGATTTTTTTTTTGCATGTTAGAAATAATAAAAAATAACATATCGTTATGAAGTTAAAGCATTTTATTTTATATGAAGTTTTAATAGCTTTTCTCTGAGATGATACTTAAAAACAATATACATATATTATTCTGTTTTTACGATCCAAATTTTCTTGAGCTCGCGGGAACACTGAACGTATGAAAACCCATTTTGCTGTGACAACACTACATACTAGTACCTTTGCCTAGGGCTTGTAGTCTGTTCTAAATCTTTTCTGATTCCAGAATATTCGTAACGTTATAAAATTAAACTTTAGGCAAATAAGAACTTTATGCTTTAGTTAAAGAACCGTATTGTTTTTTTTTTTATCGAACTGATTCTCCACGATTGAAAGACAAATAAAATGCAGAAGCCGAAAAAAACCCATTGTAGAAAATATATGTATGTACGAGTATTTTTATTGTAACTACATGGAATTCAGATTTTTGCACTTAAAAGTAAGTTGCATAAAAAATTAAGCGAATAGAACTTATAAGAACGAAAAGAATTACATAGTAAGCATTCAAACAATATGCGGATGTAATAAATGTTGTGGTGAGTGGGCGTTCTGCATGAAACTTTGAAGATCGGTAGAGCCCTGAAGATCTATTTGTATTTAGTTTTTAAAACTTGTTTCGTAATTTGCGATCAAAACCGCAATTTTTGAGGGATCTTGCGTTAAGGAAATCCAAAAAAAAATATTTCGGGACACCCTAATGTACATTTAGATGTGTATGAAGACCTGTAGCGTCCTTGTAGGGAAATCAATAAATAGTGAACAGATGTAAAACTGTAGAATTTGCAAAAATTGTTAACCAGTTCTGAACTATCAAATAGGTAATCCAGCGGTGGATAATTTACACCCCCGTGTTATATTCACCAGTTGCTAACATGCAAACATGACATGACGCAAAAGAGATTGTGCTCGCACTAGTAGTGTCGAAAAATGATCTAGAGATTTTCCCAACAGGGGTCATAGGCATCGTGTTTCTTTCATTTCATTTCTTTCTGCCTCCATTTATTCCTCCATATACTTCTTTCTATTTCGCGGAGACGAAAAATAGTGCGAGGCAACTCCTGGATTGCCGGTCATGCACAATCACTCGCTCGACTAAGTTCCACTTGCGAATTCTCCCTTCTTATAGATTTACGTTCTTTGAAATAGCGTTTGTTGTATGTAGGAAAGTGTATGAGATGCACGAATTTTACAAAAGAGCGAGAGGTTCAGAGGATGTGAGCGAGAAAAAAGTCTAGCTATTTGTAGCAATCCGCACACAGAATTTGTGTGGATACTTTCCTAGAATGTGTCAAATTGTAAACAGTGTTGCCACAGCCTCAAAAAATTTGGTATCACAAATTGATACATTCATCGTTTTTCGTATCACCGAAAAATGTGTGAAAAAAAATTAAAATTAATAGAATATGCTGCTTTTAGGGGTATAACCCGTTTCACAATTTGATACCTACATGTTTTTTCGTATCACCGAAAAATTTTTCAGAAAAAAATTAAAATTAATAAAGTAAGCTACTGTCGTGGTTTTAACGATATAGTTTTTTTATTAATAATATAAAAATATAAAGATAATGCTCAAATTTTACATGCAAATAAATATGAATACTTGGGTACTGTACCGAGTAATATAAAAGTTCTATAAAATACAATGTGTCAAACGAGCTGGGTGATCTGGTTGCCAGAGCTGATTCTGGAATTGGAGTCATTGAATCAGTTCTTAAATATTTATCGCGCTGTCCTCCTTTAAGTCAAAATGCCTGCTATGGGCAGTGGTCCTACCAAAAGTTTGTTAAAAATAAAGGTGTTCCACGCAGGATTACTGTGGATAGGTACGTTGATTTTGCCCCAGAAAGAGGATTATGTGGTCTTTTCAACCAGTTATGCACCAAAATAAAGGTACATATTTTGAAAAAACAAATATTTATATTTCGAAAACTATCGGCCTCCGGACTATTCCGACTTCAGACATACGATCGGAGGTCGGTGCAACGCCCCTTTTATAAACGGTTTTTACGCCCTCTGGATCGGTAAAGGAAAGCGTGACCACGAAAAAAAACTATGAAGGCATCAATTTGTGATACCAAAATTTTTGAGGTTGTGGCAACACTGTTCCTAAGCGTCATTTTTGACACAAAGGCTGTGTGCCAATCGGTAGAAAAAATGAAATTTTGACATAAGGGAGTAAAATTTTGGCGGTATTCGTGGTGAATTCTAGTGTCATAATTTTACCTAGCTCAATGGGCTAGGTAAAATTTTGACATTTTGTAATTACATACATATACAAGTAACACAAATATTTAAAAACAAAATAACATTAGATCATTACATGAATACATTTCTTCTGCTTCCATCAATATTGCCATCACCAATTATATTCATTTTACGTTTTAAAATTCTATCGTTGTTCGTTTTCGCCCAAAAGTTTATCTTTGTAACTGTCAAAATTTTCTCTTCCGTTTGGCACAGCAAAAATGGTTTTTTTTTCCCAACATGGTAAAATTTTCTACCTCATTTTCCCATAGAGAAAAATGTTACCGATTGGCACATAGCCTAAATAGCATTTCGCACAAATGCGTTTGTTGAACTTTTCCTATCATCTTCAGTTTGACATAAAATAGCATTCTACCCAAAATTTCACCAAACAGATCTATAATGCACACTGTTGGTCAGATGTGTAACTCCACTGTAACAAGCAATGTTATCACTAGGGCAACCAAATATATGCAATGTCATATTTTTTCTGAGTCGTTCTATTGAAACACTTAATTTATAAATTTATTTCTAGAGAAAAACAAGTGGTTGACGTATATTTTTTAGAGCATATTTTAGCATATTTTAATAATGACAGAATATTTTGCTTGAAAATGCATATTTTGTCATCTTTTACATCTTTGAGGAAAATCATAGGCCCGGTTTCATCAACCGGTCTCAACTTAGTTAAGCCGATCTTTTTACGTTTTCAGTTTCACCATGCAACTGAGCTAAGTCACAAGTTAGTCAGCTTTTGTCTTGACTAAAAATAAACTAAGAATTTGAGTCGGTTTAGCAAATTCAACAACCATAAGAGCGAATATAACAAAAAAAATGAGCAAATACAGCAACCAAAACAACCAAAAAAAAACAGTATTTGCCATAAAAGCTGGCAGGGTTGCTGGTTGCAAAACTATTTTCTTAGACTAGTTGGTGAAACCCAAAAGTAAGTTAGCCCCAAATCTGGGCTAACTTAAGTCAAAACTTAGTTTTAGCTTTAGTCACGTTGGTGAATCCGGGCCATATTATTTCTAAGTTATAAAAAAATTTCAGAATTAGTGCGCAAAAATGCAACCATGTCCTTGGACATCTTTCGATTTAATTATCGAACTATCGAAACATTTATGCAAATCTCATTTTATAACGACACTTGAAAAAATTCAATTGTTTTTGCATGCTCTGGTTTTGTTTTTTGCTAGCGTTTTCTTTTAAGAAACGGTAAGTGCTTGTTGAAATAAAGATTGAAAATATATACATTTATGTATGCACATATGCAAATTCTTACAGATAATGCCAAAAGCTAAACAAACTATTTCGGGAAAGCTGAAGCAGATCGTTAAGGAATTTCCCGATCTTAAAACTGACGGTGAGGTGCTGATTTGCAAGTTATGCAGCAAGACCGTATCATTTAAGGCACTCTGCACACGGAGCGTACTGCTTTAGACGCGTATTAGATACTACAGACGAAAGCTGTACGCTTTGATGTCGCGCACGTATATTTCAATTGAGGGCTGCACACGAGTCGTCAGCTTCATGCATTCGTCAAAGTATGCTAGCTACATGTCGCTTGGCGTAATGCAGTGCTGGTAGCTAGGCGTACTACGCTTAGAAAACAGGAAGAAGAAGATGTTTGTTTACATTTTTCCACGTGGTGGAATTTATGAAAGCAGTAAAATTTGTGTAAAAAATCGGAAAAAATGAGTGTATAATGAAAGAAAATTGAAGATTCCGTAAAATTTTTCATCTTTTCTATTTAAAGCTTCGAAATTTAAAGCAAATGCCGTATTATTAATTTGTTTGTTTGTTTTGTGCAGCGAAGTTTCATGTGGCTTCGTGTGCAGATATTGAGGCGTAGGGAAATCGACGCTACATGAAATGTCTCGTACGCGTCTATGACGATACGCCTCGTGTGCAGAGTGCCTAAGAAAACATTTCTTGTAAAGCAGCATGTGCAGAGTGGAAAGAACATCAAACTCAAACGATCACTAAATTTGCCACAATCACAAAGCTTTGTAGCGAATAGCTTGACACCGTCATATGTCGAATTCGCAAAGGATTTGTATAAAGCATTTGTATGTGCAGATATACCCTTATATAAAATACGTAACATAAATCTAGTGCAGTTTTTTTGAAAAATGGGTTTCCCAGAAAATACCATGTGAGACAAGCTTTCGAACTACTTATGTTAACCCAACAATCACTGAGGTTAGTTATCGATTTGAGAATGACTCGAGAACTAGCCTCATTCTCAAACCTCTAACGTTAGAGGACGACTCGAAAATCTATCAAGAATCATAGCGTTCTCAAACAAAAGGGTACCTAATTCTCAAATCGAGAAAATTATAATTCTCGAATCGAATTCTAATGTAGTTCTCTAGTGAGATTCTAATCAGAATTTGCAAATACTTCCAATTGAAATGAAAAACAAAGCTTTGTCTCATTTTACATGATTTTTTCATTGTTTAGATTTTATTAACGCAATATGTGCCTAAATTGCATATGATTATATACATTGACCGTGGCCGCTGTGGTGCAGTGGGTAGAGTGCTCGCCTGCTGTGTCAGAGGTCTCGGGTTCAAACCACGGTCCGAGCCAAACACCAAAACAATTTTTCAATTAGTAAAAATCCAATTATTGGGTTTTTTAAGAGCAGCGGTCACCTCTCGGCAGTGGGCGGCATACCCTCCGAGAGTATTTCTGCCATGAAAAAGCTTCTCACAAAAAATGCATTCGCCGTTCGGAGCCGGCATAAAACTGTAGGTCCACCCAATTAGTAGGAAAAACAAAAAGGAGCACACCTCGAATTGGGAGAGAAGCTCGGCCATAAAACTCGGCAGAGTTATAATAGGGCCATTGTATTATTATTATTATATACATTGACATGTATATGTTTACCACATTTATAAGAACTGAAATTTAAACAAAATTCAGTCTTATTATTTAAATTAAAGGTACTTCTTGTACTTTTTAATGGAAAACATTGTACTACGGTAATATTAACTTTACCATTTTTTAGTATCTAATTTCAATATATGTATGTATATTCAATATATCACAGAAATATATTGAGAATTGATAAAAGGCGTGAGATTTGGCTCCTTCTCTAATCACTCGCTAATGGAATTCTAGTGTAGTTTTCAACCCTAGTTATCGATTTGAGAATATATAGAGAATTACACTAGTTATCTAAGGTAATCTCGACAAAATCTCTAACGTTACTGTGTTTGCTGGGAAGCAACTATATAGCAATACTATGGAAAAAATACAATCGCTATTAAAAGACCACTTTATTTGGATTGCGATTGATGAAACTACAGATTCTGCAGTTAGATATGTGGCAAATTTTATAGTCGGAATTTGACATGAAAACTTTAATATATCTAAGCAAAAGTTTCTTTTGAACGTTGCAGTATTGGAAGCTGCAAATAAAAAAACAATTGCTCGGCTTTTCGATGAATCTGTAAAACTTTTGGGAGAAGGCTGCAATAGAGATTATATTCTTTTGTTTCTAACAGACGCCGCACCATATTTTTAGGTGGTGACAAAGTATGGAACATATTACTGTGGCGTCAATTTAACGAAAGTTTTCCCGAATTTGTTACAGAAACGCACATCCGATGTCTTGTGCATTTTTGCAATTTTCTGGGGCATATTTTTGATTTATATGTCATATTTTATTGGCATATTTTATCTTTTTTGTGGCATGTTTTAATTTTTTTGAAGCATATTTTTGGTTGCCCTAGTTATCACTTATAATGATGCAGCCCAGCGTGTTACTACACCCTCAACTACGCCTAATAACCCTATAGTGGACTCACACAAATCCAAATCAAAATTAAAATCTAAATCTGGTGTTTCACACTGCTACCAATATCACACGCACAACATCTACTTCTCCTACTACAGTGGGTCATATGAGTAACTCTACGTATGCTGGTTTGAATTCAATTCTAGTTACTGATGCTACTACTGCTCTATCTTATGCTGATGCTGCCAATATCGGAGCTTCTGCTGCTGCTCCTGCTCCTACTACGCATTCTTCTCGATTATCTAATGTTTCTAAATTAGTATATAACACAGGCCGACAAAATGACACCGATTTTTTTGACCATAAACCAGATCATACTTTCCTAAAGGTGTTCGATGCGCTGAATTCAAATCTGGACGCAGAATTGCTCTATCACGTCAGGATTTTGAGATATCCTAACCTAAATGTGCAAAAAACACCGTTTTTGCCTATTTTTGAGGTTATATATAAACGACAGATTTTTGTTTTTTAAAAAAGCACATTTAACATCTTAAATAAGGACTCTTTCTCTTACGAATGGCGTTGAGTTTGCTCAAATATCTCTTTTTTTCGCTAAGATAGAGCAATTTAAAGTTTATAAATGCTTAAACACCACAAGCCCACAAAACACAATCCCACAAACTATTAACACATGAACTTTAAATTGCTCTATCTTATCGAAAATAAAAGATATTTGAGCAAACTTAACGCCATTCGTAAGAGAAAGAGTCCTTATTTAAGATTTTATGTGTGCTTTTAAAAAAACAAAAATCTGTCGTTTATATATAACCTCAAAAATAGGCAAAAGCGGTGTTTTTTGCACATTTAGGTTAGGATATCTCAAAATCCTGACGTGATAGAGCAATTCTGCGTCCAGATTTGAATTCAGCGCATCGAAAACCTTTAGGAAAGTATGGTCTGGTTTATGGTAAAATTTCTTGTCGGCCTGTGTAATAATCCCCATTCTGTAGGTTCAATGAGTGTACAGGGCAATAAATCGAATAATAACATTAATAGTAATAACAATACTAATCATGTAGTGGGTTCGGCTAATAATACTGGATTACAGGTTTCTGCGCGCCTAAAATAGCTTCACCTTTCGCCGTTTTCTTCTTCAGCCACTTTTGATAATTTAACTGATTATATTGCTAACCGCACTGGTATTGATAAGAGTGTGTTCTCTTGTTTTCCCTTAATTAAAAATGGTACTGATCCCAATTCTCTTAAAAGCAGGGTAGGAAAAAACCATAGTGTAAAACGTCTAGTGAGCCAGCTCATCGAAAAATCGATTAAAAAAAGTCGATATATGGTCGATGTGCCATCGCCAAATGTCAAAATGATGGGCGGATCAGCATGGCGGCCAGTTTTGAAGGGCAGTGCAGCATGGCGGCCGGATGTGGTTGTTGTATGAAAAGGGACCATAATGACATGGTCGTAGCAAGCAGGACAGAAACGCAATTCTGGAATTGGGAATTGAAAAAACCAATTCATAATTCCGAAAAGAAATTAAGGCCGAGTTGCTAAAACGCAATTCCCAGAGAGGGCGTAAACGCCAGCCATTTCACGAATAACATGTGTAAGAATGTAAAATCAACAACCTACAAAACAGAAAGAAGAAGAGCAACTTATATTGCATTCACGATCGTTATTGGGCCATAACAACAACTTCAAAATCAGCTGAGCACCGCTGTTCGACCTGTTTTAAACACATCCCAGAGTCATTTCACTGTTCTCCTTACACAATGGAAAAATCTCAGAGTATAAGTGAGTGATTGAGGAATTTCAGCATCATGACATGATGATGAGTGGCCGTTTGCGTTTCTCACTCATCTAGAAAGCAGAGTGAGAGTTTTTTTTTGTTTCTTCAGTTATTTCGAATGAGTGATGAAGAAATGATGCGATCACGCTGCGCGTGAGGTGAGCCGTCTTAGGGTTCCTCTTCTCTTTGTGTAGTGCGTGTGAGCGTGTGGGTGTGTGCGCAGAAACTCAGTAAATATTACATACATATATTAGAATGCATAAATACATATATTTTTGTCGCAGTGTGCAATTTAGTGACATGTTTTTCTAATAAAAAGCATGTGTGGTTGTTTTTGTGCTTTTTGCCCGTTTTAGGCTATTGAGTAGGTATGTAAAATCCATATTTCTACCTAAACTTGGTTTTTATTATTTTTCATCTATGTATATGTGTAGATATCTATGTAAATATGTATTTAATTCACCAGATGCAATTACGAATATTTACATACGTACATGTATGTATGTAGGTAGGTTGTAGCAGATCCCACCTGCATAAAAATTATCAGTGAACCCACCTGTTTCATTCTGTCACTGCACTTGTTGCCCATTGTGAATGGACAACAGGTGTAGGGACAGAATGGAAACGAGTAATGGTGGTTTTGACAGCTCGGCTATCTGCTATGATAGAAGCCGGCTGAAAAATACTTTTGACTTTGGATTTTGGCGAGTTCGGTTGTGTTTGGTTGGCGCGACATTTAAAATAAAAATTTAAGTGAACCAAAAGAAATCATATTGTATTTTAGAAATTGAAATAAAAGACATTAAATTATAAATTAAAATAAAAGGGACAGTGAGTTAGATTATTAAACTAAAAAGACATTAATTAAGAGATGCCAAGTATAGGGAAAAGAGGCTACATGTAGGGAAATTCGACCTCAAATTTGCAGTGTAGGGAAAAAAGGACAGATTTTCAAAAATTAGCTAAATGTAGGGAATTTTTGAAGTTAAAAATTTTCGTTTCCTTTGCAACGAATTAATTTTTTCTAAGAACCTAAAATTTTTTAATAACTACAAATAAAATATTTCTGCATGCTTGTATGCAATATTTCAAAATGTACTTTGTTCTGATCTGGCAATATATTCTTTTACCTGCTTCACCTAACCCAGGGTTGTTGTTATTGCGGTACTAAGCCCTGTAGTGAGTTTCTGTAACTCATATCGATCAATGTTCTCTACTGAAATAGTCGATTTGACGTCATCATGACGTCATTCTCGATGCATGCGTTTCTGTTTGAAAATGAGTCGAATGGATCGATAGAACTGACAAATCAGCTGATATGTTCCATTCCAATTCAGTAGGTATGATCGATTAAAGGTGTTTCTGTAAGCAAAATAGTCGATATATTATCTATCAATATACTCGCCAACTTTTTAAACGGTGAGAAAGCTTTCACCGGTCGAAAAAATGGACAAAACAGCCGAATTCAGCCAGAATGTAAGTATATTTTAATTAAAACAAATTATTTATGTATATATGTACATACTATATATTAATGAATATACATTTAAATATATTTAATATATATTTAAAGGATTTGTAGAATCTCTTAAGGAGCGTCTTTGTACTCCCAAAATGCACACATACACACGTTTCTGCCTGTACATGCGCATTGTCGCTTGTCAAATTAGAAATAGGTCTCTATTTACGGCAGCGACAAATGCAACCCTTCTGCCGTGAAGTCGTGCTGGCGTTAAAATGTGTGCGCCCATAAGAACGTGTGCATTTTACTTTTGACAGCTGGCTGCTTTTCGCTCGCCGGTTCGAATGTGCTTAGAGCATTACATTTATTTTGACGTATAAGTTCTCGATTGGCGTTTCATTTCCATCACTGTTCCGAATTTTATCGATTAATGCTTGTAGAAACACTCGCTATCGATCAATAGAGAAGTTTTGATAGAATCACGTGACGTCATCAAAATAGACAAATCCACTCGATTTCTTACAGAAACTCACTACTGCTTAGCCGACGAGTTCTGCTCGCAAATTGTCATTAATTTCACTTAACGGAAGGCCCAAGAATATTGCCCCTTCTTTTGGGCTGGTCCAGAGGGACAAGGGTGTTACGTTAGTTGGTTTGAGGTGGCATGCAAAGAAGTGCTATGTGTCATGCGGCGTCTCTCCACATGCCGGATATACGTTAGGTATGTTTGGATCGACTATGACCCTGTAGGAATTGAGCTTCTACAGAAGCCCGACCATAATTCTGATAAGGTGACTTGGGTTTTTCTGGGCAACTCTAGTTCTACTGCAGCTATTGGTGGTGATTGATCTAATTACACTGGATCACAAAATGAAATTTTTTGTCTGTACTTTGGACGTGACTATCCTATCTATATGTAAAATCGGTCGCTGATTCCGAAAATCGGGTTCATTTTTAATTCTATGGGAAGGTTTTTGAGATATCGGCAATTTACCGTTATTTGGCCATTGGCTCCACTTAATCCTGTATATCTCTTTGACGCAGTGAGCTATCTTCCTTGGGGTAACACCAAACCAAATAAAATTAAATTTACTTTTCACGGCTCCTATAACATTTTTCTCTAACTCTTATAGTTTCTGAAATATTGACGATTCAATTTGAATTTTTTCGAATTTTTACGATTTTTTCAAGAAAAAATTGACTTTGTCGGGCAATATCTTTAAAACCAATATTTTCATCTTCGGTTTTACTCCTTTACGTGAAGCTCCATTCCATTAGCAAAAAAATAACCTATCAACGAAGAAAATCTATGGTAAAATTGATCGCCTATAACTTTTCCATTTTACCATGGAAGCTTCACGGAGCTTCACGTAAAGGAGTAAAACCGAAGGTGAAGACATTGGTTTTAAAGATATTGCCTGACAAAGTCAAATATTTCTTAAAAAATCGTAAAAAAATCGAAAAAATTCATATTGAATCATCAATATTTGAGAAACTATAAGAGTTAGAGAAAAATGTTATAGAAGCCATGAAAAGGAAATTTAATTTTCTTTCGTTTGGTGTTTCCCCAAGAAAGATAGCTTACTGGGTTAAATAGATATACAGGATTAAGTGGAGCCATTGGCCAAATAACGGTAAATTGCCGATATCTCAAAAACCTTCCCATAGAATTAAAAATGAACCCGATTTTCGTAATCAGCGACCGATTTTACATATTGATAGGGTGGTTGCGTTTAGAGTATTTTTTGGCTGTAGAGCAGTGTTATTAGGTACGTGGGGCGGGTTTAAACGAAGGTGGAGACTGTTTCGTTTTGTATCGCTTTTAATGCCTGCCTGTATGTTGTGGGGTCTAGTGGTTGATTTATGTATTTTTCAATCTCCGGGCTGGGACTGAAGAGATGTTTCGGGCTCCAGTAGATGGTTGTTTGGATGCCCTCTGCGGTAGCATCCCAGGAGAAACTGTTTATGATATGTCTCCAATCCTCCAATGGCACGGTTGACTGTGTCGAAGGCTTTCGATAAGTCGAGTGCCACGAGGCCCGTTCTCTCGCAGGGGTCTCCTTGGTTGAGACCACGCACTATCTGCGTAATTATGGCGTTTAGAGCTGTTGTTGTGCTGTGCGTTTTACGGAATTCGTGTTGACGTGTGGCAAGTTGTAGATGTCCGTTTATATATGGTAGTAAGGCGGCCTCAGGTATCTTTACTACCGGGGAGAAGAGAGATATCGGTCGATAGGATTCTCCTGCATTCGCTGGCTTCCGCGGTTTAAGTAAGAGGACCATCCTTGCCATCTTCCAAATATTGGGGATGACCAGGGTGGTCAGAGACAAATTGAGGACCTCCGTTAGGAACCTTACTCCATTATGTCCGAGATGTTTTAGCACCAACATAGATATGCCGTCTCGTCCGACTGATTTTGAGGCTTTGGCCTACTTTATGACTTCCTGAATCTCCGTAAGGGACTCAAAAGCTGACTCAAAATTTTATAAAAAAAAATTAAGTAAGGATCGATTAGGTCACTTCACGTAACATTGCCAGTCGATGATATATATATTGTCTCGAGCTTCTATATACTCTTCCGAAATATTCTGAGCGAATAATATGTAAGGAAATTTTTCATTTCCTTGAACATGAAAAGAAAGTTCTTGAAAATATACTTAGAAACATAAAAATTTTAATGTATGCATACGTGGCTTTTTGAATAAAAATTTTATTTGCATCAATTTTGTGTGTGTTTATTTCAAACTAGAAAAAATACGGCGTAGGGAAATTTGTAGGGAAAATTTTTGTTAGCTTAGGGAAATGTAGGGAATTTTTTGGCATGCCGTAGGGATTTTTGGTCCAAGAATATTGGCATCACTGAGGTGAGTGTGTGCGCATCGGGGTTAAGAACATAATTCTACACCTCAACATGGCGACCGTGGCGCGTGGCCACAAATCTGGCGGAATGTCCACTTGGAGGAGGAAGCCTCCCGGGAGCGTTTAAGCAACCCGCAACACCAAATTGCAAAAATTTCTACGAAATGAAAAGTACATATAAAATCCATCAAAATGGAAAAATCATCATAAAAATATAAAAAACGAAAAAATTTACAAAAAAAAATATAAAAAAATCAAAAAAATCTACAAAAAAATTAAAAAAAAAATTCGAAAAAGCAACAAAAAAAAATTAAAAATACAAAACCCTATACAAAAAAAAATTTAAAACGAAAAATCCAAAAAAAAAATATAAAATCGAAAAAATCAAAAAAAAAATTTCTTTTGCGTTTAAGTATGCGAAAAATAAGCAATATTTCCTAAACATATAAGCACTACGTGCAAAACGAACATCAACACGTTTCCTAAGTTGAAAATTGGCCATACATACATACATATGTACACATATACATATGCGATAGCTGTACAGGCACGCCGAAAATTATTAGCTGTTCCAATACACGCCATAAAAATTAACGGCTCTAAAAACACCATTGCCGAAAAACATACAAAGTCACCTTGGGTTATACAGTTGGCACAAAGCGGTACATAATAGAATTAGAGGTACAGAAAATTCACGTTGGGTTATACAGTTGACACAAAGCGGTAGATACATATGTACGTATACATTCGGTTGGTAACGCCGCCATCAGCGAGGGTAGCACACAAAAAGCAACGGATATTTGTTAGGGACGCCAAAGCAAAGCATAGCAGCACGAAGCGGAACTTTTTGGTGACGACAGAGGACGGTGGAATTGGCAGAACATCGGCGACGGCAGCAAGCAGCGAAACAGTAAGCAGTTATGTGTATATGTATGTATAGGTATAATTACTTTGATAGCGTAAAATTTTTCGTTGGAAATATTGTTCATATCACAGCAACATACTTATTTACGAATTTTCATAAATTTTCTTAAATCATACTAATTAAATATGCAAGATAAATTGCTCTTCTATTAAATCATGAATTTTCCATATATATGTATATAATAACTAAATATGTACATAGGTATGTACAGCAAAATCGGTTGAAAATACAAAAAAAAAACATTTTTCAATATATATTTTATCGTCTAAAGATTTTTTGTCACATACATAAATTCGTACATAGCGTTCAATAGTATCAATATAACTTGCTAAAATCAACTTACAAAGTCCCGAATCTTTTTGCAACTTTCCAAATTATTGACAATAGAACTAATTAAAACCAAATCATTTTGCTGTAAATAACCATACATATATAATACGATAAATAATATATATATATACAATATATAATCTGAACATAATTTGAAATATAATTTTTTGCAAAAGCGTGTGTATGTATGTATATGAATATATCAAATTACTTACAGATCCATCTTAATAGTGATCACATAACGTTTGCCGTATGTGTACATACATACATATATGTATACCCATTAAACATTGAAAAAAAATTATCAAACGTTTGAGAAAATATTGTTTCTAAAGTTGAGAATCAGCATATATATCATTTGAAAATAAACATATTTTCAAATGTTCATCAAACATTGGGTCATATTAATAAAAGCCAAGCATTTGCTTTTGCTTAAGATTTCAGATCTTTTACTCAAATTTTGAAATTTGGTTCATACAAATTAATGTCAAATTTTGTAAATTTTGAGTAAAACCATTTGCTTGGTTTTTATTAATGCGGCCCATTGTTTATCAATTTTAAAATAACTTACAACACATTTGAAAAAAAACTTGTTTCGCATTTTGTACCATTTCACGAATTTCAACATGTCAAGGCTTGAAGGAACGAAGAAATTGTGTGTGTTTGTCAATTTCAGTCAGCGTTCGTTGTTCTACTCGAGCGGTCTTTTAACGGTTGAAATGATGATGGTTGAAAATGATTGTGTGTAATAATGATTCTGTATATCTTATTCTTATTTTATTTGTTTGTGGCTTTTTGTGAAGTTACACCAAATTTAATAGAAACATAGTTTGTTTCTCATATTAACATACTCATGTATCTGTACAAAAGGCACCGGAAAAATTCACCCGCACAGGTAACTGCTTGCCCAGAATGTTGTACTACAGCTACGGACTACATAGCTTACTACATCAGCTGATAACTGATTTTGTGGCAACGCTCGAAAATGTGAACACAATGGTGTAGCTCAGTGTATCTCATATATGTCATCTTTTTTATATTTTTGTACAGGGGATTCCTTAAATTCCATAAAAACTGTTTATTTTTTACAAGTTCAATTCATTTTTCCGTTTCTTCGTCCTTCATTTCGAATTTCCGTCATTAAAAAATTGAGCTGTCACACTGTAGCGCGGTACAAAGTTAAAGTTAACTCTACTTCTACTACAGCCACAACTACACGCTACAGACACAGCTACAAATTGTGGGCATTGCAATGCAATTGTACTGTTTTAACTTTTGACAGCTCTTACTACGTACTACAGCCACACCATTCTGGGCAAGCAGTAAATGAAAAGCATCACATCAGAGTACAAATATGTAATACATATGTACATCTATTGTCGACGTCCAAACACGGATACACGAAGTTGAGCAACCCGCTTCTTTTGTTCGTTTGCTGTTGAGAAGGCGACGAGGAAAGGAGGGGGGCACCAAGTCGTTGGTGCTCGGACAACACGCTTTGTGCAGCAATTCTTATCGCCAGTGACCAATCAGAGCGTTCGAAGAATGCCAGAACAAAACATAATGAACAAACGTTGGCCAGCGACGAGTTGATGTGTTTGGACAAATGGAAGACAGAACAGCGGCACAAAAGAGAATCGTTGGATAATTTCGCGGCAGAGTTGCTGTGTTTGGACACGGACATTTATTCCATTCCATTTCGGCGCTCACAACACGAACTCTCACTCTCACTATCGCTCAAATTTTCTGCACTCTAGGGAACATATATGTAATACATACAAACATCTATTGATTGCATTCCATTTCGTACCACCTTTGAAATAGGTTTGAGAAAATGAAATGAATCAAATTGAGAATCAGCCCAAAATCCCATACTAAAAATGAGCCTTTTTGTTTGAGAACGCTATCAGGGGAAATTTTTTAGTTTTTTATTTATTTATTTATTGATGTCTAAAATAGTTCATATTTACACAGACATTTAAGCGTAATTTAATATAACAAATAAGTATAAATTTATGATCTGAATAGATACATAGTAAAAATATAGCAGAAAACGAAAAATTCATTGAGATATGCGTATACATATACAAAAGTTTCACTTAAATATAAAGGTAAACCGGAAGTTAAGTGCGCGCAAGATATGTGTTCAGTTCAAGAGCAGTCTGTATCGGATCAGTAAAGTCAATATCTAAGAAACCTGAGAAATAGTTAAACTCAGACATAGTTCTATTTAATGGTGCATTTGCGCTGTATACCGTTCTGTTTAAGCCAACTCTGAAAACATTAAAATTACGGAAATTCCGACTGGGAATATAGAAATGTATATTCTCAAGAATTGAGGGACAGTCAACATTCCCTATCACTATGCCCATTAAAAACGAGATAGCCTGAATAACTGCTCTATTACGCAAAGTAGGTAGACTGATTAGTTGACACCGAGAAGAATAAGAGGGCAAGGGTTCATTAAAGTTTAAAGAGCGCAAGGCAAATCGTATGAATACCCACTGTACTTTTTCCAAACGATTTATATGAATTAAATGATGGGGTCTCCATATAAAAGATGCATAATCTACTTTAGAGCGAACAAATGCTGAATATAAAACCTTTAGTGTGTAAGGATCAGTAAAATTTTTAGAATTTCGTCCCACAAATGCAAGCATAGCAAATGCGTCCGCTATCACTCTATTTAAGTGCGTAATAAAAGTGAGTTTCGAATCAAAATGTACTCCCAAATCCTTTATCTCATTAACCGAGTCCAAGCAGATATTATTTATTGAATAAGTTGACATAATAGGGTTTTTTAACTTTGAAAAGGTTACTTTGTGACACTTTTTGATGTTGATAAAAATACTATTATTTGCACACCAGGCATTAAGCTTATTGATGTCGGATTGTAATTTTGATGTGTCATCATAATTTTTGATTTCCAAATAAATTTTCAGATCATCAGCATAAAGAAGAAATTGAGCGTATTTAAAGCAGGAATTAATATCATTTATAAAAAGAATGAAGAATAATGGGCCCAAAATACTACCTTGAGGAACCCCTGAAGTCGCAATAAATGATTTAGACGAAACACCATCAATGACCACATCACTACTTCTGCGATGTAGGTATGACTTAATCCAATCAAGAAATACTGAATGGATACCCATAGAGGCCAGTTTTTTTAACAGTATTTTATGCGAAATCTTATCAAATGCTTTAGAAAAATCCGTGTAGATAACATCTTGTTGGTATCCATTACCATTACCATTACCAATGTTGAGAAACAATCCTCAGTAAAGACAGAAAGATTAGTAATTGTGGATTTACCCGTAACAAACCCATGCTGATTTGGACATATCAAATGTTTGACATTAAAATAAAGTTTGGTCTTAATTATATTTTCGAAAATCTTAGCCACCGAAGACAGCTTGCTGATCGGTATATAATTTTCGACATCGCATTTATTACCACTTTTATAGGTTGGCGTGATTGATGTACGTTTCCAGTCATCTATAAATAGGCCTGCAGAAAGGGATTTGTTAAAGATGTGCGTTAGTGGCTTGGCCAATGATAGGCAATTTTTGAATAAAGCAGCCGAGAATGCATCAATATCAGTCTGATAAGAACATTTTATATTTTTAATACTTACAATGATATCATCTTCAGTAAGCACTAGGGAACCAAAATCTAAGGTGGAAATTATATTTGAAAGGTTTTCACGTCCCAAACTGTCATCCACATCATCATCCGATACAAAATTGGATGAAAAGAATTCCGCAAATAGATTGGCAGCTTCAGACGCCGATGCAGCGCATGCACTTTTATAAAAAACCGACTTGGGTATATTTGAACAAATTCTTCTAGATTTTATATAAGACCAAAATTGTTTGGGATTCAGCTTAATATTATTCTCAAAGTCCCGAATATAGCTCTTATAACGCAACTTATTTAAGTTACAAAATTCCTTTCTATAATGACAGTACTTAAGGAAGAAGCAATGACGATTTGTTGACTTGAACCTCTTATGAAACTTATTTCTCAGATTTTTCAGACGCTTTAGGTTTTTCGAGAACCAAGGAAGCTTATACCTTTTGGGCTTTAGAACTGGTACATACGAACATAATAAGTCATATACATGCGCTTTAAATATACTAAAGCATCCCTCAACTTCAATATCACGGAACATATGATCCCAATTTAATTCACTCATCAATATATCTAAAGCATTAAAATCACAGCATTTATAATTAAAAGAAATTTTACTGTCTATTGATGCGTCATCAAAAAACTCATAAAATTCGAAATCCAACTCCAACGGTGAATGATGAGAATTCGGGCGAGATATTGAAGAAGAGGGTTGTGCTATATTAAATTTTACATTATAAGAAATGAAAACCAAATCTAGAAAACGACCCAAATTGTTGCAAACATGGTTAATTTGGGTTAAACCAATGCTTAAGAAATTATCAATAACATAGGACTCAGCGAAACTAATTACATTATTAGGTGTTAAAAATAAATTATTGTCAAAAGCTGACCAACTCAAACTACTTAAGTTGAAATCACCAAGTACACATACTTGGTTGTCTCCAATGTTTTTGTGAAGTGTTATTAAATTATCAACATGCATCTTATATATGTTATCACCACTATTCGGAGGAATATAGGATGCGCAGATATATAGCAAGCTGAGCGAACCACGAACTCGTACACATAATTGATCGATCACAGTATCATTATCATGTAGCATAAAGAGTGAGGCTTGAAGATAGTTTCGAGCAGCAATTAACACACCGCCTCCTCTACTGCATCCAGTTTTTATAGGATCCCGGTCTTTGCGGAATACATCATATTGGGTTAGGTCAAATAATTCCGCATCGAAGAAATTCGCATTGAGCCAAGTCTCAACAATAACAATAACATCAAACTCTAAATGCGAACTGAACATACGCACAATATCAGACTTTCCACGTAGTCCAGAAGCGTTTTCATAATAAATTTTTACATGTTTACGAGAAGAAGTTGCTTGTTTTACTGTGTAACCTAAATCAAACGCACGCCGTCAATTTACTGTCAAAAATTTCTCATGCCCATACAACTTGTATGGGAGTAACCGAAATTGAACGGCGTGCGTAAAAAGCAAATTCGACGCCCAATTTTTGTTTTGCGTGACAGTTCAAATTAAGCATTGTGGGTGATTGTTTGCAAAAAAATTGACACTTGCTTTTGATATCGTGTCTGTTAGGTACATATTCCACAAAATAACAAGATTTTCTCTGATTTTCTGTATTTTTCTATTTCTTTATCTGAACACGCACGCAAGTCAATTTCGGTTCAACGCATATGAAAAATTTGCGTGCGTGCGTTAAATTGACGACTTGCGTTTGATTTAGGTTACACAGTTAGGCTACGTGGAACAGCTAGTCTTGGGAAAGCTGGTCCCCTTCCTTTTGAAAAAACCGAAAACGCCGTATATTTACATTACTCGGCCAAAATTCCGACTTCATAAGATTAGCACATAGATGCTCAGGAACCTTCAATTTGAAGTTAATGTAAATTAGGGAATCCGGATTTGTATCTTTTTTCACTAACTTCATGCAAATAATATCTTTTTTCACAACAGTGGTGCGTTTCGTGATATAGTCAATTATAGCACCTGATGTAACTGAAGGCTTAAATGATGATAAATGAAGCCACCTATAGCGAGTAAATACCTCAAGCTCATTATTTTCACAGCGCCCAACCACTGCATTTCTATGTCTAGGAACTTTTTTATTAGTCACTGTGATCCAATTATTAGCAGCCATAGGCAGTTGCATCGGCGACGTCACAGTCAACGTCTGTTTAGAAGTAGTTGAGGTGCATTTGATAACAAACGTTTGATATTTGACAATAGGATTACTTCTCAAATGAACCTCAAATTGAAAATGAAGAAAAATGTTTATTGTGTATAAATACATACAGTGGCACATTAGGGTGGATCAAATAAATTTGCGTCGTATGTGTACATGCATATGCATATAGATACATGCAGCTTTAAGAAAATTTAATACTTTTTTAATAATTATAAAACATTTTGCTTGTGAAACGGTGCGGCCGACACGTTAAAATACTAAAACTTTTTTTGGATAAAAACGGTGCGAAAGAAGACACTGAAGATGGCGCATATTAGCCGAAACCGGTTTGTCTCCAAACCAAACTTGACAAGGGATGACGGAAAATCGTTTCACAATACATAATATTCCTACCCTGTCGGAAAAACAAGCAACCAAAAAGTTATTTAAACTATCTTTTTTTTGCTTGTGCAACGGTGCGGCCGTCACGTTAAAATATAACTTTTTTTTTGCTTGTGCCACGGTGCGGCCGTCACGTAAAACAATAAAATTTGTTTTTTTATGAGAGCGGTGCGTCCGTGATATATATATAACAGCTTTGTCACAATACAGGATTTTTCAATTTCGAATAAAATAACATACATGGCCAGTACAACATATTTAACTCTTTGAAATTAAATTGGAACAAACATATTTTACAGGATTTTCTAAATTTTACAGGATTTTTCGCAGTTTTAAAGGCTTGGACTTAATCATATAGTTTACATACATAAATTTTTCATTAAATTCAATATTTTCGGCGGATCATTCAATATTTCAACAACAATAGCAGTAGCAAAAATCTATTCAACTTCAACATTTTGGCAAATCATACAAATAGTCAACATTTTCAAGAATTCTCAATAGATGTGGTGAACTAGAAACGGCTTACAAATTTTTTTACAATTATCGTGTTACGTGCTTTTGAAGATTTGACTGGTGCTTTTGTCAATTACGACTTGTGCTTTTTTTAACCTTATCGTGTTATGACAGACTTTGTCGAGGTTTTCAAGCAAAACCAAGCGAATTTTCAAAAAGTTACTAAGCGCATTTTGCAAAATCGGAAATTAACAACAAACGAATTAAAGCTTAAAGAATATAAAGAAGATTTAATAAATACCTTTAATGCTATTGTGATACACGTTAAGAAAAGTCAAGTTGAAAATCTTTCAGAAGTACTATCGAGAATCGCACGTAACAAGGAGAAAAAGAGTGTTTCGAAAAATTAGACATCAAATTAGAAATTTCGTCAGATCCTCTGGCGCTCATAGAAGATTTCAATATAGAGAATTCTGAATCTGAAGACGATTTTAAAGATTCAATAGCTTTTTCAGACGATTTACTAAAAGCCACTAGCTCACCCAACAATTTAGAGAACATTTCATCGAATTTTGCAGAACCATTTAATAACTTTTCCGATATGGCTACAGTCGAACAAAAGAAGTCTTTTATCAGTTATTGCGCCACGATTATAAGAGAAAATTACGCTGGCGATCCATTAGCGTTAGATTCCTTCCTAGCCAAATTGAATTAATAGAAGGTCTAGCAGAAGCAAACCTTGAGACAACTCTTATATCTTTTGTCAAATCGAAACTTGAAGGAAAAGCACGGGAAGCAATTCCGACTAATGTGACATCAATACAGGAGATTAAAGACGCTCTTAGAATTCGTATTAAACCGGACAATTCAAAGGTAGTTGCAGGAAAAATAGCTTCACTCGGAGTTTCCAATAATAACTTAACAGATTTTGCCAAACGAGTAGAAGATCTAGCTGATGCTTTAGAACGATCGCTGATAATTGAAGGCATGTCGAAGGCTAAGGCGCATGAAATGGCAGTCGAGCAATCAGTAAATGTTTGCAGATTAAATACGCGCTCTGACTTAGTGAAAGCAATTCTGGCATCGACTTCCTTCACTGATGCAAAAGACGTAGTAGCAAAGATGATCGTAGAACAGAATAATCAGGCGACAGAAAGACAAGGTTTTCAAATCAAAATAATTTTCGTCAAAATAATGGAAATAGTTACTACAATAATCCCAACAGATACAACAACAACTTCAATTGGTACAATAACAACAATAACTTTAATAGGTTCAACAATAACAACAATTTTAATAGGAACAACAATAATAGCAACAGGTATAACAACAACAACCAAAATAGACAAAGTAATAATTTTCGACAAAATAGCGACAATCGAGGTAATGCAAATTCGCGTAACAATAACAATAGCCGTAATAGTAACAACAACAGCAGTAATAGTAACAATAGAAACAACAATAGAGGTAGCAATGCAAATGTTCGCGCTTTAAACTACGATGCCCCTCAGGAGCGAACACTGGGGGAGAGCGATCTAAGCAATTAAACGGCTCTTCTAAAATAAAAGGCATATATTGTTTAAATTTAAATAATTCAGATTTCATAGAATTACAAATAAATCAGTCTAGTAAACTTTTTTCCTTTTTAGTAGATACACAAGCCGACATTTCTTTAGTAAAAATATCCAGCATTGATAGCAATTTTCCTTTAAATACAAATGACATTATTAATATTACCGGTGTTACCGCTAATACTGTTTCTACTCTGGGTAAAATTGATGCAGATTTAAATTTTTCTAATTTTTCCGTAACACATACCTTACATGTAGTAGATGAAGACTTTAACATTCCATCTGATGGCATACTGGGCAAGGATTTTCTAAAACTTAACAAGTGCGTTATTAATTATGAAACAAACGTTATTTCCTTTTGGGTAGGCAATGAAAAAGTTGTGATACCAATAATTCACGGGCCGGAAGGCAACAGTTGTATCATACCCCCAAGATGTGAAATTTTTAGAATTTTTGATTTAGGAAAATCATCCCAGCCACTTTTCGTGGATTCCCAAGAAATTGCAAAGGGTGTGTTTACGACGAAATGTATTGTTAATTCGGATAACCCAGTAGTAAAAGTGATAAACACGACAGATAAGGTAATTCATTTAAAGAAAAATTGCTTGCATACAGAAAAAATTTCAAATTACATTGTTTATTCAATAAATAAAACCAATAAAGACGAAAATAGAATACAAAAATTAACCTCAATTTTAAAAAACCAAATTCCCGAATATTCACAAAATAACTTGCTAGATCTTTGCATAAATTATGGCGACATTTTTGCGCTTGATACCGATAAAATGACTTTAAACAATTTTTATGAGCAGAAATTAAGAGTAACCGACAATAACCCAGTATATATTAAAAACTATAGACTACCGTATTCTCAGCGTGAAGAAATAAACCGTCAAGTGAATAAATTGTTAGATAACGATCTGATTGAATCTAGCTATTCGAACTATAATAGTCCGCTAATTTTAGTCCCAAAGAAAGCTACAAATGGTCAAAAAGCGTATCGTATGTGTGTCGATTTTCGAGGAGTCAATAAAAAACTTATAGCTGATAAATTCCCGCTCGCAAGAGTCGACGACATTTTGGATAATTTAGGAAGAGCGAAATATTTTTCAACGCTCGATCTTTTTTCCGGTTTTCACCAGATTCCATTACACACCGATTCTAGGGACATAACATCCTTCAGTACCGATCGCGGAGCATTTCGATGGAAGGTTTTACCTTTTGGCTTAAACATAGCACCAAATTCTTTTTCCCGTATGATGTCAATAGCTTTTTCAGGCATTTCCCCAAATCAGGCATTCATGTATGTTGACGATGTTATCGTCATCGGTTGTAGTGAGACACACCTTTTAAAAATCTAGAAAAAGTTTTTGAAACTTGTCGCAAATTTAATTTAAAACTTAATCCCAATAAATGCAATTTTCTCCGTTCTGAGGTAACATTTCTAGGTCATAAATGTACGTCTAAGGGTTTGCTGCCAGACGACTCTAAAATAGACGCAATAAAGAAGTATAGGAAACCGACTGACAAAGACGCGGTTAAACGTTTTTTAGCATTTGCAAATTATTACAGGCATTTTATAAAGAATTTTGCGTCGCTAGCAGCACCTCTAAATAGACTAAGCCGTAAAAATATTAATTTTGTTTGGGATGATAGTTGTGAATTAGCTTTCGAAAAACTTAGGTCCGCCCTAATGTCTCCTCAACTTTTGCAATATCCTGACTTTACAAAGGAATTTATAATTACTGTAGATGCTTCTAAAAGCGGATGCGGTGCTATATTAAGTCAAAACCATGATAATAAAGATTTACCAATTTGTTATGCGTCAAAATCTTTTAATAATGCAGAACAGAAAAAACCAGTAATCGAGTTAGAGTTGTTAGCTATACATTTCGCAATAAAACAGTTTAGACCTTATGTTTACGGTACGCATTTCACGGTAAAATCAGATCATAGACCGTTAGTATACCTCTTCAACATGAAAGATCCAGCATCTAAATTAGCAAGAATAAGATTAGAACTTTCAGAGTATAATTTCACCATAGAGTACATTAAAGGTAAATCGAACGTAGGAGCTGACGCCCTTTCGCGTATTACTATGAACGACTTAAAAGATGCAACCAAAAGCATTCTTACGGTACAAACGCGATCAAAGACCAAACAGTTGAAACAACAACAAGAAACGGCAATACCAATTAATAAAGATAAAAATATAGAGTTACATGTTTATGATAAATTTTCGTACGATTATTTAAAAAAGATACCGAGAGTAAAAACATACATTAAATACGATAAAAATAATTCCATTTTGAATTTAGAAATATGCGCGCATCTTAAACATAAAAAGATAGAATTACTTGATTTTACGCCTGTTAACGAAAAAACAAATTTCAATGAGTTGTTTTCGCGGCTTGAATTAGAAGCCAACAAGCGTAATATTAAGATATTAGAATGGCCAAAAGATGATATATTTTTTAATCACATTTCGATTCAGTTATTTAAAGTCCATGGCAATAAAATTTTAAAAACTTTAGAAATCATGCTAACCGATCCTGTCGAAACAGTTACCGATAATGAAAAGAAACAAAAATTACTAGAAATTTACCATAATGAACCGATTAGTGGAGGACACTGCGGAGCAAAGAAACTATACGCTAAACTTCGTACAAAATATTTTTGGAAAAACATGACGCGTGATACGTCAAAATTTGTCAAAAATTGCCAAAAATGTTTGTTAAACAAAGTTAAGCCAAAAACAAAAAAAATCTCGTTATAACGCCAACACCCAGCAAACCATTTGAAGAAGTCATAATAGATACAATAGGACCTTTGCCAGAATCCAAATTTGGTAACAAGTTCGCTGTTACTATAATATGCGATCTGACAAAATATTTAATTACAGTAGCCATACCAGACAAAAGTGCTAAAACAGTAGCCTCAGCAATCTTTGAAAGTTTTATTTTAGTATATGGCACCATGAAAAAATTTAGAACCGATTTAGGTACAGAATATAAAAATGAAATCTTTTCAGAGTTAACACGTATTTTAAATATAGACCATAATTTCTCAACAGCGCACCACCATGAAACTGTTGGTACAATAGAAAGAAACCATAGGGTATTCAACGAATACATACGAGCATACATAAACGAAACTTTTTCTGACTGGGACACTTATTTGAAGTATTTTACCTTTTGGTACAATACAACACCTAACACCGTTTTTGAAAACAAATTTACTCCATTTGAGCTTGTCTTCGGCAAGAAAGCAATTTTGCCAAATGAAGTGAATAAAACAGATATAGATCTAATTTATAATGCGGATAATTACGCAAAAGAAGCAAAATTTTGCATGCAAAAATCGCATGCATTAGTTAAAGAACTCGTTCAAAAACATAAACTTGCCAATAAAGAGCAATATGATAAAAATTCCCGGCCATTGCAAATTAAAGAGAGTGACCATGTATTAATTCAAAAAGAGCCAAGACTCAAACATGAAAACATATATGAAGGTCCTCACGAAGTAAAAACAGTAGACGGCGTGAACGTCACTGTATTTGACAAAGAAAAAAAAAATAAATTAAAAACGGTTCATAAAAACCGTGTACGCAAAGTAAACTGAAATTTAAACATGCATATATTTTGAGCTAATTATATTTACAAAAAAAAAATTTCACAAGAAAAAAGTACAAAATAACCCATTGTCAAAACTAATTACATTAAGTATTTAAAAATGGTATTTTTAAGAAAAGAAAAACACAAATTATAAGCTATAGAAAAATGTACAAAAGAATTTATACAAACATGAATTAGAAACATGCAAAATAATTATAAATTTTAATATTTATATGTATATATATTCTCATTTCAAATTTGTAATTTTATAATATGCATAACCAAATATAAGCATAAGCTTAGAATAAGCAAAATAAGAATATATTTTTAATTAAATAAGTAAATATGCTAAAAGTAAGTATAGCCGCAACGTCCAAACGCCAAATTTCCATCGGTAAATTAATTCATATAATTATCCAATTTATACGAATTCACTTATATTTCAACACATACATATAAATTTTCCTTCGAATATAATAGCTTTTTACAATGTCCAATTAAATTGCTCTGTTTGAACGCAATGTGGGAAGGGATGGTCACCCTAACCATTATTCGTTCAAACACATCAATTTAATCACACAATATCCCAAAAAGATTGAAGCCGGCAATATTGACCACTTTCCAACTTCAATCTTTTTTTTGATAAGAGGGATGGTGTAGCAGATCCCACCTGCATAAAAATTATCGGTGAACCCACCTGTTTCATTGTGTCACTGCACTTGTTGCCCATTGTGAATGGACAACAGGTGTAGGGACAGAATGGAAACGAGTAATGGTGGTTTTGACAGCTCGGCTCTCTGCTATGATAGAAGCCGGCTGAAAAATACTTTTGACTTTGGATTTTGGCGAGTTCGGTTGTGTTTGGTTGGCGCGAAATTTAAAATAAAAATTTAAGTGAAAAGAAATCATATTGTATTTTAGAAATTGAAATAAAAGACATAAAATTATAAATTAAAATAAAAGGGACAGTGAGTTAAATTATTAAACTAAAAAGACATTAATTAAGAAACAAAGAAAGACAAAGGTGAGTGTGTGCGCGTCGGGGTTAAGAACATAATTCTACACCTCAACAAGGTAGTTAAACGGAACATTATTTTTATTAAACGGTTTTATGTAGCTCACCCCGTTTGGTTTATTTATTATTCTTGGGTCAAATTTAGTAATTCAAATTTCACCCTCTTCCTGTCAACCGATTAATCTGAAATTTTGTACGCATGTATAACCCCGATGACAATGCAATATTGTGAAAAAAAAATTCCGATAGGTGGCGCGTGGGTCGCTATATTTACAAAAATCGCATTTATGGTCCGATTTGGCTGAAATTCGGAACATGTATTACTACCTTGAAAAGAAATATTTTCTTTAAAAAAAAATTCCGCTAATTCGGAACATGTATTACTACCTTGAAAGGAAATATTTTCCTAAAAAAAACTTCCGATAGGTGGCGCGTGGGTCGCTATATTTACAAAAATTGCATTTATGGTCCGATTTGACTGAAATTCGGAACATGTATTACTACCTTGAAAAGAAATATTTTCTTAAAAAAAAATTCCGCTAGGTGGAGCTGAGATCGGGGTAATTAAAACTGAAAATCCTAATTATGGACCGATTTGGCTAATATTTATCATGTGTATTACTTAAATAATTTACAAATGTTTAAAAAAAAATTGGAGCCGCTAGGTGGCGCGTGAGTCGCTCTATTTAAATAAAAATAGGTAAAAAAACTTTTTAAGTTAAACGGTTTTATGTTAAACATACATTGCAAAGTTTAAGACTAAATGGCGTATAATAATAATGAATTAAACAGAATGCGAAATAAAAACTAAAAACTAGAAAATAAAAATTGGTAAAAAAACTTTTTAAGTTAAACGGTTTTATACAATCTATTGTAGGCCAATCAATTTGTTTCTAAGAATAAATGCTTTGCGTTGATTAAAAAATGAACCCGATTTTCGCAATCAGCGACCGATTTTACATATTGATAGGGTGGTTGCGTTTAGAGTATTTTTTGGCTGTAGAGCAGTGTTATTAGGTACGCGGGGCGGGTTTAAACGAAGGTGGAGACTGTTTCGTTTTGTATCGCTTTTAATGCCTGCCTGTATGTTGTGGGGTCTAGTGGTTGATTTATGTATTTTTCAATCTCCGGGCTGGGACTGAAGAGATGTTTCGGGCTCCAGTAGATGGTTGTTTGGATGCCCTCTGCGGTAGCATCCCAGGAGAAACTGTTTATGATATGTCTCCAATCCTCCAATGGCACGGTTGACTGTGTCGAAGGCTTTCGATAAGTCAAGTGCCACGAGGCCCGTTCTCTCGCAGGGGTCTCCTTGGTTGAGACCACGCACTATCTGCGTAATTATGGCGTTTAGAGCTGTTGTTGTGCTGTGCGTTTTACGGAATTCGTGTTGACGTGTGGCAAGTTGTAGATGTCCGTTTATATATGGTAGTAAGGCGGCCTCAGGTATCTTTACTACCGGGGAGAAGAGAGATATCGGTCGATAGGATTCTCCTGCATTCGCTGGCTTCCGCGGTTTAAGTAAGAGGACCATCCTTGCCATCTTCCAAATATTGGGGATGACCAGGGTGGTCAGAGACAAATTGAGGACCTCCGTTAGGAATCGTACTCCATTATGTCCGAGATGTTTTAGTACCAACATAGATATGCCGTCTCGTCCGACTGATTTTGAGGCTTTGGCCTTCTTTATGACTTCCTGAATCTCCGTAAGGGACTCAAAAGCTGACTCAAAATTTTATAAAAAAAAATTAAGTAAGGATCGATTAGGTCACTTCACGTAACATTGTCAGTCGATGATATATATATTGTCTCGAGCTTCTATATACTCTTCCGAAATATTCTGAGCGAATAATATGTAAGGAAATTTTTCATTTCCTTGAACATGAAAAGAAAGTTCTTGAAAATATACTTAGAAACATAAAAATTTTAATGTATGCATACGTGGCTTTTTGAATAAAAACTTTATTTGCATCAATTTTGTGTGTGTTTATTTCAAACTAGAAAAAATACGGCGTAGGGAAATTTGTAGGGAAAATTTTTGTTAGCGTAGGGAAATGTAGGGAATTTTTTTGCATGCCGTAGGGATTTTTGGTCCAAGAATATTGGCATCACTGAGGTGAGTGTGTGCGCATCGGGGTTAAGAACATAATTCTACACCTCAACATGGCGACCGTGGCGCGTGGCCACAAATCTGGTCGAATGTCCACTTGGAGGAGGAAGCCTCCCGGGAGCGTTTAAGCAACCCGCAACACCAAATTGCAAAAATTTCTACGAAATGAAAAGTACATATAAAATCCATCAAAATGGAAAAATCATCATAAAAATATAAAAACCGAAAAAATTTACAAAAAAAAATATAAAAACATCAAAAAAATCTACAAAAAAATTAAAAAAAAAATTCGAAAAAGCAACAAAAAAAAAATTAAAAATACAAAACCCTATACAAAAAAAATTTAAAACGAAAAATCCAAAAAAAAAATATAAAATCGAAAAAATCAAAAAAAAAAATTTCTTTTGCGTTTAAGTATGCGAAAAATAAGCAAAATTTCCTAAACATATAAGCACTACGTGCAAAACGAACATCAACACGTTTCCTAAGTTGAAAATTGGCCATACATACATACATATGTACACATATACATATGCGATAGCTGTACAGGCACGCCGAAAATTATTAGCTGTTCCAATACACGCCATAGAAATTAACGGCTCTAAAAACACCATTGCCGAAAAACATACAAAGTCACCAGTTGGCACAAAGCGGTACATAATAGAATTAGAGGTACAGAAAGTTCACGTTGGGTTATACAGTTGACACAAAGCGGTAGATACATATGTACGTATACATTCGGTTGGTAACGCCGCCATCAGCGAGGGTAGCACACAAAAAGCAACGGATATTTGTTAGGGACGCCAAAGCAAAGCATAGCAGCACGAAGCGGAACTTTTTGGTGACGACAGAGGACGGTGGAATTGGCAGAACATCGGCGACGGCAGCAAGCAGCGAAACAGTAATAGGGGCGTCAGAATGAATACTTTTCCGTCAATCCAGCAATCCGTTTAACTGACAGCAGAGTGGAATTATATGTAATTGAATGACGATCGACACATTCAGTACTTCAACTTTGCCGTAACAAATATATGAAATTGAAGTATGTGTCAGTTAAACGTTGCTGGATTGCCGGAAAAGTATTCATTCTGACGGGCCCATAAGAAGTTATGTGTATATGTATGTATAGGTATAATTACTTTGATAGCGTAAAATTTTTCGTTGGAAATCTTGTTCATATCACAGCAACATACGTATTTACGAATTTTCATAAATTTTCTTAAATAATACTAATTAAATATGCAAGATAAATTGCTCTTCTATTAAATGATGAATTTTCCATATATATGTATATAATAACTAAATATGTACATAGGTATGTACAGCAAAATCGGTTGAAAATACAAAAAAAAACATTTTTCAATATATATTTTATCGTCTAAAGATTTTTTGTCACATACATAAATTCGTACATAGCGTTCAATAGTATCAATATAACTTGCTAAAATCAACTTACAAAGTCCCGAATCTTTTTGCAACTTTCCAAATTATTGACAATAGAACTAATTAAAACCAAATCATTTTGCTGTAAATAACCATACATATATAATACGATAAATAATATATATATATACAATATATAATCTGAACATAATTTGAAATATAATTTTTTGCAAAAGCGTGTGTATGTATGTATATGAATATATCAAATTACTTACAGATCCATCTTAATAGTGATCACATAACGTTTGCCGTATGTGTACATACATACATATATGTATACCCATTAAACATTGAAAAAAAATTATCAAACGTTTGAGAAAATATTGTTTCTAAAGTTGAGAATCAGCATATATATCATTTGAAAATAAACATATTTTCAAATGTTCATCAAACATTGGGTCATATTAATAAAAGCCAAGCATTTGCTTTTGCTTAAGATTTCAGATCTTTTACTCAAATTTTGAAATTTGGTTCATACAAATTAATGTCAAATTTTGTAAATTTTGAGTAAAAGCATTTGCTTGGTTTTTATTAATGCGGCCCATTGTTTATCAATTTTAAAATAACTTACAACACATTTGAAAAAAAACTTGTTTCGCATTTTGTACCATTTCACGAATTTCAACATGTCAAGGCTTGAAGGAACGAAGAAATTGTGTGTGTTTGTCAATTTCAGTCAGCGTTCGTTGTTCTACTCGAGCGGTCTTTTAACGGTTGAAATGATGATGGTTGAAAATGATTGTGTGTAATAATGATTCTGTATATCTTATTCTTATTTTATTTGTTTGTGGCTTTTTGTGAAGTTACACCAAATTTAATAGAAACATAGTTTGTTTCTCATATTAACATACTCATGTATCTGTACAAAAGGCACCGGAAAAATTCACCCGCACGGGTAACTGCTTGCCCAGAATGTTGTACTACAGCTACGGACTACATAGCTTACTACATCAGCTGATAACTGATTTTGTGGCAACGCTCGAAAATGTGAACACAATGGTGTAGCTCAGTGTATCTCATATATGTCATCTTTTTTATATTTTTGTACAGGGGATTCCTTAAATTCCATAAAAACTGTTTATTTTTTACAAGTTCAATTCATTTTTCCGTTTCTTCGTCCTTCATTTCGAATTTCCGTCATTAAAAAATTGAGCTGTCACACTGTAGCGCGGTACAAAGTTAAAGTTAACTCTACTTCTACTACAGCCACAACTACACGCTACAGACACAGCTACACATTGTGGGCATTGCAATGCAATTGTACTGTTTTAACTTTTGACAGCTCTTACTACGTACTACAGCCACACCATTCTGGGCAAGCAGTAAATGAAAAGCATCACATCAGAGTACAAATATGTAATACATATGTACATCTATTGTCGACGTCCAAACACGGATACACGAAGTTGAGCAACCCGCTTCTTTTGTTCGTTTGCTGTTGAGAAGGCGACGAGGAAAGGAGGGGGGCACCAAGTCGTTGGTGCTCGGACAACACGCTTTGTGCAGCAATTCTTATCGCCAGTGACCAATCAGAGCGTTCGAAGAATGCCAGAACAAAACATAATGAACAAACGTTGGCCAGCGACGAGTTGATGTGTTTGGACAAATGGAAGACAGAACAGCGGCACAAAAGAGAATCGTTGGATAATTTCGCGGCAGAGTTGCTGTGTTTGGACACGGACATTTATTCTATTCCATTTCGGCGCTCACAACACGAACTCTCACTCTCACTATCGCTCAAATTTTCTGCACTCTAGGGTACATATATGTAATACATACAAACATCTATTGATTGCATTCCATTTCGTACCACCTTTGAAATAGGTTTGAGAAAATGAAATGAATCAAATTGAGAATCAGCCCAAAATCCCATACTAAAAATGAGCCTTTTTGTTTGAGAACGCTATCAGGGGAAATTTTTTAGTTTTTTATTTATTTATTTATTGATGTCTAAAATAGTTCATATTTACACAGACATTTAAGCGTAATTTAATATAACAAATAAGTATAAATTTATGATCTGAATAGATACATAGTAAAAATATAGCAGAAAACGAAAAATTCATTGAGATATGCGTATACATATACAAAAGTTTAACTTAAATATAAAGGTAAACCGGAAGTTAAGTGCGCGCAAGATATGTGTTCAGTTCAAGAGCAGTCTGTATCGGATCAGTAAAGTCAATATCTAAGAAACCTGAGAAATAGTTAAACTCAGACATAGTTCTATTTAATGGTGCATTTGCGCTGTATACCGTTCTGCTTAAGCCAACTCTGAAAACATTAAAATTACGGAAATTCCGACTGGGAATATAGAAATGTATATTCTCAAGAATTGAGGGACAGTCAACATTCCCTATCACTATGCCCATTAAAAACGAGATAGCCTGAATAACTGCTCTATTACGCAAAGTAGGTAGACTGATTAGTTGACACCGAGAAGAATAAGAGGGCAAGGGTTCATTAAAGTTTAAAGAGCGCAAGGCAAATCGTATGAATACCCACTGTACTTTTTCCAAACGATTTATATGAATTAAATGATGGGGTCTCCATATAAAAGATGCATAATCTACTTTAGAGCGAACAAATGCTGAATATAAAACCTTTAGTGTGTAAGGATCAGTAAAATTTTTAGAATTTCGTCCCACAAATGCAAGCATAGCAAATGCGTCCGCTATCACTCTATTTAAGTGCGTAATAAAAGTGAGTTTCGAATCAAAATGTACTCCAAAATCCTTTATCTCATTAACCGAGTCCAAGCAGATATTATTTATTGAATAAGTTGACATAATAGGGTTTTTTAACTTTGAAAAGGTTACTTTGTGACACTTTTTGATGTTGATAAAAATACTATTATTTGCACACCAGGCATTAAGCTTATTGATGTCGGATTGTAATTTTGATGTGTCATCATAATTTTTGATTTCCAAATAAATTTTCAGATCATCAGCATAAAGAAGAAATTGAGCGTATTTAAAGCAGGAATTAATATCATTTATAAAAAGAATGAAGAATAATGGGCCCAAAATACTACCTTGAGGAACCCCTGAAGTCGCAATAAATGATTTAGACGAAACACCATCAATGACCACATCACTACTTCTGCGATGTAGGTATGACTTAATCCAATCAAGAAATACTGAATGGATACCCATAGAGGCCAGTTTTTTTTAACAGTATTTTATGCGAAATCTTATCAAATGCTTTAGAAAAATCCGTGTAGATAACATCTTGTTGGTATCCATTACCATTACCATTACCAATGTTGAGAAACAATCCTCAGTAAAGACAGAAAGATTAGTAATTGTGGATTTACCCGTAACAAACCCATGCTGATTTGGACATATCAAATGTTTGACATTAAAATAAAGTTTGGTCTTAATTATATTTTCGAAAATCTTAGCCACCGAAGACAGCTTGCTGATCGGTCTATAATTTTCGACATCGCATTTATTACCACTTTTATAGGTTGGCGTGATTGATGTACGTTTCCAGTCATCTATAAATAGGCCTGCAGAAAGGGATTTGTTAAAGATGTGCGTTAGTGGCTTGGCCAATGATAGGCAATTTTTGAATAAAGCAGCCGAGAATGCATCAATATCAGTCTGATAAGAACATTTTATATTTTTAATACTTACAATGATATCATCTTCAGTACGCACTAGGGAACCAAAATCTAAGGTGGAAATTATATTTGAAAGGTTTTCACGTCCCAAACTGTCATCCACATCATCATCCGATACAAAATTGGATGAAAAGAATTCCGCAAATAGATTGGCAGCTTCAGACACCGATGCAGCGCATGCACTTTTATAAAAAACCGACTTGGGTATATTTGAACAAATTCTTCTAGATTTTATATAAGACCAAAATTGTTTGGGATTCAGCTTAATATTATTCTCAAAGTCCCGAATATAGCTCTTATAACGCAACTTATTTAAGTTACAAAATTCCTTTCTATAATGACAGTACTTAAGGAAGAAGCAATGACGATTTGTTGACTTGAACCTCTTATGAAACTTATTTCTCAGATTTTTCAGACGCTTTAGGTTTTTCGAGAACCAAGGAAGCTTATACCTTTTGGGCTTTAGAACTGGTACATACGAACATAATAAGTCATATACATGCGCTTTAAATATACTAAAGCATCCCTCAACTTCAATATCACGGAACATATGATCCCAATTTAATTCACTCATCAATATATCTAAAGCATTAAAATCACAGCATTTATAATTAAAAGAAATTTTACTGTCTATTGATGCGTCATCAAAAAACTCATAAAATTCGAAATCCAACTCCAACGGTGAATGATGAGAATTCGGGCGAGATATTGAAGAAGAGGGTTGTGCTATATTAAATTTTACATTATAAGAAATGAAAACCAAATCTAGAAAACGACCCAAATTGTTGCAAACATGGTTAATTTGGGTTAAACCAATGCTTAAGAAATTATCAATAACATAGGACTCAGCGAAACTAATTACATTATTAGGTGTTAAAAATAAATTATTGTCAAAAGCTGACCAACTCAAACTACTTAAGTTGAAATCACCAAGTACACATACTTGGTTGTCTCCAATGTTTTTGTGAAGTGTTATTAAATTATCAACATGCATCTTATATATGTTATCACCACTATTCGGAGGAATATAGGATGCGCAGATATATAGCAAGCAGAGCGAACCACGAACTCGTACACATAATTGATCGATCACAGTATCATTATCATGTAGCATAAAGAGTGAGGCTTGAAGATAGTTTCGAGCAGCAATTAACACACCGCCTCCTCTACTGCATCCAGTTTTTATAGGATCCCGGTCTTTGCGGAATACATCATATTGGGTTAGGTCAAATAATTCCGCATCGAAGAAATTCGCATTGAGCCAAGTCTCAACAATAACAATAACATCAAACTCTAAATGCGAACTGAACATACGCACAATATCAGACTTTCCACGTAGTCCAGAAGCGTTTTCATAATAAATTTTTACATGTTTACGAGAAGAAGTTGCTTGTTTTAGGCTACGTGGAACAGCTAGTCTTGGGAAAGCTGCTCCCCTTCCTTTTGAAAAAACCGAAAACGCCGTATATTTACATTACTCGGCCAAAATTCCGACTTCATAAGATTAGCACATATATGCTCAGGAACCTTCAATTTGAAGTTAATATAAATTAGGGAATCCGGATTTGTATCTTTTTTCACTAACTTCATGCAAATAATATCTTTTTTCACAACAGTGGTGCGTTTCGTGATATAGTCAATTATAGCACCTGATGTAACTGAAGGCTTAAATGATGATAAATGAAGCCACCTATAGCGAGTAAATACCTCAAGCTCATTATTTTCACAGCGCCCAACCACTGCATTTCTATGTCTAGGAACTTTTTTATTAGTCACTGTGATCCAATTATTAGCAGCCATAGGCAGTTGCATCGGCGACGTCACAGTCAACGTCTGTTTAGAAGTAGTTGAGGTGCATTTGATAACAAACGTTTGATATTTGACAATAGGATTACTTCTCAAATGAACCTCAAATTGAAAATGAAGAAAAATGTTTATTGTGTATAAATACATACAGTGGCACATTAGGGTGGATCAAATAAATTTGCGTCGTATGTGTACATGCATATGCATATACCCTGCAGTAAATTTGTTTCACTGCTGAAGGATCAGTGATGATTCTTTGTTGAATATTCATCACTGTCGTCATAACTCAGTATATTTTTATTTGTTTTTGTTTTTTTTTCTGAGGAAAGCAAACCATTTATATGAAAAATTCATCAGTCTTTATATGAAAGTATTCACTGATGATTCCTCGTCATAGGTGAATTGCATCAGTGATTCATTATGGATTCATTGCGGATTTTTACTGCAGGGTAGATACATGCAGCTTTAAGAAAATTTAATACATTTTTAATAATTATAAAACATTTTGCTTGTGAAACGGTGCGGCCGACTCGTTAAAATACTAAAACTTTTTTTTTGGATAAAAACGGTGCGAAAGAAGACACTGAAGATGGCGCATATTAGCCGAAACCGGTTTGTCTCCAAACCAAACTTGACAAGGGATGACGGAAAATCGTTCCACAATACATAATATTCCTACCCTGTCGGAGAAACAAGCAACCAAAAAGTTATTTAAACTATCTTTTTTTTGCTTGTGCAACGGTGCGGCCGTCACGTTAAAATATAACTTTTTTTTTGCTTGTGCCACGGTGCGGCCGTCACGTAAAACAATAAAATTTTTTTTTTATGAGAGCGGTGCGTCCGTGATATATATATATAACAACTTTGTCACAATACAGGATTTTTCAATTTCGAATAAAATAACATACATGGCCAGTACAACATATTTAACTCTTTGAAATTAAATTGGAACAAACATATTTTACAGGATTTTCTAAATTTTACAGGATTTTTCACAGTTTTAAAGGCTTGGACTTAATCATATAGTTTACATACATAAATTTTTCATTAAATTCAATATTTTCGGCGGATCATTCAATATTTCAACAACAATAGCAGCAAATATCAATTCAACTTCAACATTTTGGCAAATCATACAAATAGTCAACATTTTCAAGAATTCTCAATAGATGTGGTGAACTAGAAACGGCTTACAAATTTTTTTACAATTATCGTGTTACGTGCTTTTGAAGATTTGACTGGTGCTTTTGTCAATTACGACTTGTGCTTTTTTTAACCTTATCGTGTTATGACAGACTTTGTCGAGGTTTTTAAGCAAAACCAAGCGAATTTTCAAAAAGTTACTAAGCGCATTTTGCAAAATCGGAAATTAACAACAAACGAATTAAAGCTTAAAGATTATAAAGAAGATTTAATAAATACCTTTAATGCTATTGTGATACACGTTAAGAAAAGTCAAGTTGAAAATCTTTCAGAAGTACTATCGAGAATCGCACGTAACAAGGAGAAAAAGAGTGTTTCGAAAAATTAGACATCAAATTAGAAATTTCGTCAGATCCTCTGGCGCTCATAGAAGATTTCAATATAGAGAATTCTGAATCTGAAGACGATTTTAAAGATTAAATAGCTTTTTCAGACGATTTACTAAAAGCCACTAGCTCACCCAACAATTTAGAGAACATTTCATCGAATTTTGCAGAACCATTTAATAACTTTTCCGATATGGCTACAGTCGAACAAAAGAAGTCTTTTATCAGTTATTGCGCCACGATTATAAGAGAAAATTACGCTGGCGATCCATTAGCGTTAGATTCCTTCCTAGCCAAATTGAATTAATAGAAGGTCTAGCAGAAGCAAACCTTGAGACAACTCTTATATCTTTTGTCAAATCGAAACTTGAAGGAAAAGCACGGGAAGCAATTCCGACTAATGTGACATCAATACAGGAGATTAAAGACGCTCTTAGAATTCGTATTAAACCGGACAATTCAAAGGTAGTTGCAGGAAAAATAGCTTCACTCGGAGTTTCCAATAATAACTTAACAGATTTTGCCAAACGAGTAGAAGATCTAGCTGATGCTTTAGAACGATCGCTGATAATTGAAGGCATGTCGAAGGCTAAGGCGCATGAAATGGCAGTCGAGCAATCAGTAAATGTTTGCAGATTAAATACGCGCTCTGACTTAGTGAAAGCAATTCTGGCATCGACTTCCTTCACTGATGCAAAAGACGTAGTAGCAAAGATGATCGTAGAACAGAATAATCAGGCGACAGAAAGACAAGGTTTTCAAATCAAAATAATTTTCGTCAAAATAATGGAAATAGTTACTACAATAATCCCAACAGATACAACAACAACTTCAATAGGTACAATAACAACAATAACTTTAATAGGTTCAACAATAACAACAATTTTAATAGGAACAACAATAATAGCAACAGGTATAACAACAACAACCAAAATAGACAAAGTAATAATTTTCGACAAAATAGCGACAATCGAGGTAATGCAAATTCGCGTAACAATAACAATAGCCGTAATAGTAACAACAACAGCAGTAATAGTAACAATAGAAACAACAATAGAGGTAGCAATGCAAATGTTCGCGCTTTAAACTACGATGCCCCTCAGGAGCGAACACTGGGGGAGAGCGATCTAAGCAATTAAACGGCTCTTCTAAAATAAAAGGCATATATTGTTTAAATTTAAATAATTCAGATTTCATAGAATTACAAATAAATCAGTCTAGTAAACTTTTTTCCTTTTTAGTAGATACACAAGCCGACATTTCTTTAGTAAAAATATCCAGCATTGATAGCAATTTTCCTTTAAATACAAATGACATTATTAATATTACCGGTGTTACCGCTAATACTGTTTCTACTCTGGGTAAAATTGATGCAGATTTAAATTTTTCTAATTTTTCCGTAACACATACCTTACATGTAGTAGATGAAGACTTTAACATTCCATCTGATGGCATACTGGGCAAGGATTTTCTAAAACTTAACAAGTGCGTTATTAATTATGAAACAAACGTTATTTCCTTTTGGGTAGGCAATGAAAAAGTTGTGATACCAATTATTCACGGGCCGGAAGGCAACAGTTGTATCATACCCCCAAGATGTGAAATTTTTAGAATTTTTGATTTAGGAAAATCATCCCAGCCACTTTTCGTGGATTCCCAAGAAATTGCAAAGGGTGTGTTTACGACGAAATGTATTGTTAATTCGGATAACCCAGTAGTAAAAGTGATAAACACGACAGATAAAGTAATTCATTTAAAGAAAAATTGCTTGCATACAGAAAAAATTTCAAATTACATTGTTTATTCAATAAATAAAACCAATAAAGACGAAAATAGAATACAAAAATTAACCTCAATTTTAAAAAACCAAATTCCCGAATATTCACAAAATAACTTGCTAGATCTTTGCATAAAATATGGCGACATTTTTGCGCTTGATACCGATAAAATGACTTTAAACAATTTTTATGAGCAGAAATTAAGAGTAACCGACAATAACCCAGTATATATTAAAAACTATAGACTACCGTATTCTCAGCGTGAAGAAATAAACCGTCAAGTGAATAAATTGTTAGATAACGATCTGATTGAATCTAGCTATTCGAACTATAATAGTCCGCTAATTTTAGTCCCAAAGAAAGCTACAAATGGTCAAAAAGCGTATCGTATGTGTGTCGATTTTCGAGGAGTCAATAAAAAACTTATAGCTGATAAATTCCCGCTCGCAAGAGTCGACGACATTTTGGATAATTTAGGAAGAGCGAAATATTTTTCAACGCTCGATCTTTTTTCCGGTTTTCACCAGATTCCATTACACACCGATTCTAGGGACATAACATCCTTCAGTACCGATCGCGGAGCATTTCGATGGAAGGTTTTACCTTTTGGCTTAAACATAGCACCAAATTCTTTTTCCCGTATGATGTCAATAGCTTTTTCAGGCATTTCCCCAAATCAGGCATTCATGTATGTTGACGATGTTATCGTCATCGGTTGTAGTGAGACACACCTTTTAAAAATCTAGAAAAAGTTTTTGAAACTTGTCGCAAATTTAATTTAAAACTTAATCCCAATAAATGCAATTTTCTCCGTTCTGAGGTAACATTTCTAGGTCATAAATGTACGTCTAAGGGTTTGCTGCCAGACGACTCTAAAATAGACGCAATAAAGAAGTATAGGAAACCGACTGACAAAGACGCGGTTAAACGTTTTTTAGCATTTGCAAATTATTACAGGCGTTTTATAAAGAATTTTGCGTCGCTAGCAGCACCTCTAAATAGACTAAGCCGTAAAAATGTTAATTTTGTTTGGGATGATAGTTGTGAATTAGCTTTCGAAAAACTTAGGTCCGCCCTAATGTCTCCTCAACTTTTGCAATATCCTGACTTTACAAAGGAATTTATAATTACTGTAGATGCTTCTAAAAGCGGATGCGGTGCTATATTAAGTCAAAACCATGATAATAAAGATTTACCAATTTGTTATGCGTCTAAATCTTTTAATAATGCAGAACAGAAAAAACCAGTAATCGAGTTAGAGTTGTTAGCTATACATTTCGCAATAAAACAGTTTAGACCTTATGTTTACGGTACGCATTTCACGGTAAAATCAGATCATAGACCGTTAGTATACCTCTTCAACATGAAAGATCCAGCATCTAAATTAGCAAGAATAAGATTAGAACTTTCAGAGTATAATTTCACCATAGAGTACATTAAAGGTAAATCGAACGTAGGAGCTGACGCCCTTTCGCGTATTACTATGAACGACTTAAAAGATGCAACCAAAAGCATTCTTACGGTACAAACGCGATCAAAGACCAAACAGTTGAAACAACAACAAGAAACGGCAATACCAATTAATAAAGATAAAAATATAGAGTTACATGTTTATGATAAATTTTCGTACGATTATTTAAAAAAGATACCGAGAGTAAAAACATACATTAAATACGATAAAAATAATTCCATTTTGAATTTAGAAATATGCGCGCATCTTAAACATAAAAAGATAGAATTACTTGATTTTACGCCTGTTAACGAAAAAACAAATTTCAATGAGTTGTTTTCGCGGCTTGAATTAGAAGCCAACAAGCGTAATATTAAGATATTAGAATGGCCAAAAGATGATATATTTTTTAATCACATTTCGATTCAGTTATTTAAAGTCCATGGCAATAAAATTTTAAAAACTTTAGAAATCATGCTAACCGATCCTGTCGAAACAGTTACCGATAATGAAAAGAAACAAAAATTACTAGAAATTTACCATAATGAACCGATTAGTGGAGGACACTGCGGAGCAAAGAAACTATACGCTAAACTTCGTACAAAATATTTTTGGAAAAACATGACGCGTGATACGTCAAAATTTGTCAAAAATTGCCAAAAATGTTTGTTAAACAAAGTTAAGCCAAAAACAAAAAAAATCTCGTTATAACGCCAACACCCAGCAAACCATTTGAAGAAGTCATAATAGATACAATAGGACCTTTGCCAGAATCCAAATTTGGTAACAAGTTCGCTGTTACTATAATATGCGATCTGACAAAATATTTAATTACAGTAGCCATACCAGACAAAAGTGCTAAAACAGTAGCCTCAGCAATCTTTGAAAGTTTTATTTTAGTATATGGCACCATGAAAAAATTTAGAACCGATTTAGGTACAGAATATAAAAATGAAATCTTTTCAGAGTTAACACGTATTTTAAATATAGACCATAATTTCTCAACAGCGCACCACCATGAAACTGTTGGTACAATAGAAAGAAACCATAGGGTATTCAACGAATACATACGAGCATACATAAACGAAACTTTTTCTGACTGGGACACTTATTTGAAGTATTTTACCTTTTGGTACAATACAACACCTAACACCGTTTTTGAAAACAAATTTACTCCATTTGAGCTTGTCTTCGGCAAGAAAGCAATTTTGCCAAATGAAGTGAATAAAACAGATATAGATCTAATTTATAATGCGGATAATTACGCAAAAGAAGCAAAATTTTGCATGCAAAAATCGCATGCATTAGTTAAAGAACTCGTTGAAAAACATAAACTTGCCAATAAAGAGCAATATGATAAAAATTCCCGGCCATTGCAAATTAAAGAGAGTGACCATGTATTAATTCAAAAAGAGCCAAGACTCAAACATGAAAACATATATGAAGGTCCTCACGAAGTAAAAACAGTAGACGGCGTGAACGTCACTGTATTTGACAAAGAAAAAAAAAATAAATTAAAAACGGTTCATAAAAACCGTGTACGCAAAGTAAACTGAAATTTAAACATGCATATATTTTGAGCTAATTATATTTACAAAAAAAAAAATTTCACAAGAAAAAAGTACAAAATAACCCATTGTCAAAACTAATTACATTAAGTATTTAAAAATGGTATTTTTAAGAAAAGAAAAACACAAATTATAAGCTATAGAAAAATGTACAAAAGAATTTATACAAACATGAATTAGAAACATGCAAAATAATTATAAATTTTAATATTTATATGTATATATATTCTCATTTCAAATTTGTAATTTTATAATATGCATAACCAAATATAAGCATAAGCTTAGAATAAACAAAATAAGAATATATTTTTAATTAAATAAGTAAATAGGCTAAAAGTAAGTATAGCCGCAACGTCCAAACGCCAAATTTCCATCGGTAAATTAATTCATATAATTATCCAATTTATACGAATTCACTTATATTTCAACACATACATATAAATTTTCCTTCGAATATAATAGCTTTTTACAATGTCCAATTAAATTGCTCTGTTTGAACGCAATGTGGGAAGGGATGGTCACCCTAACCATTATTCGTTCAAACACATCAATTTAATCACACAATATCCCAAAAAGATTGAAGCCGGCAATATTGACCACTTTCCAACTTCAATCTTTTTTTCGATAAGAGGGATGGTGTAGCAGATCCCACCTGCATAAAAATTATCAGTGAACCCACCTGTTTCATTCTGTCACTGCACTTGTTGCCAATTGTGAATGGACAACAGGTGTAGGGACAGAATGGAAACGAGTAATGGTGGTTTTGACAGCTCGGCTCTCTGCTATGATAGAAGCCGGCTGAAAAATACTTTTGACTTTGGATTTTGGCGAGTTCGGTTGTGTTTGGTTGGCGCGAAATTTAAAATAAAAATTTAAGTGAAAAGAAATCATATTGTATTTTAGAAATTGAAATAAAAGACATAAAATTATAAATTAAAATAAAAGGGACAGTGAGTTAAATTATTAAACTAAAAAGACATTAATTAAGAAACAAAGAAAGACAAAGGTGAGTGTGTGCGCGTCGGGGTTAAGAACATAATTCTACACCTCAACAAGGTAGTTAAACGGAACATTATTTTTATTAAACGGTTTTATGTAGCTCACCCCGTTTGGTTTATTTATTATTCTTGGGTCAAATTTAGTAATTCAAATTTCACCCTCTTCCTGTCAACCGATTAATCTGAAATTTTGTACGCATGTATAACCCCGATGACAATGCAATATTATGAAAAAAAAATTCCGATAGGTGGCGCGTGGGTCGCTATATTTACAAAAATCGCATTTATGGTCCGATTTGGCTGAAATTCGGAACATGTATTACTACCTTGAAAAGAAATATTTTCTTTAAAAAAAAATTCCGCTAATTCGGAACATGTATTACTACCTTGAAAGGAAATATTTTCCTAAAAAAAACTTCCGATAGGTGGCGCGTGGGTCGCTATATTTACAAAAATTGCATTTATGGTCCGATTTGACTGAAATTCGGAACATGTATTACTACCTTGAAAAGAAATATTTTCTTAAAAAAAAATTCCGCTAGGTGGAGCTGAGATCGGGGTAATTAAAACTGAAAATCCTAATTATGGACCGATTTGGCTAATATTTATCATGTGTATTACTTAAATAATTTACAAATGTTTAAAAAAAAATTGGAGCCGCTAGGTGGCGCGTGAGTCGCTCTATTTAAATAAAAATAGGTAAAAAAACTTTTTAAGTTAAACGGTTTTATGTTAAACATACATTGCAAAGTTTAAGACTAAATGGCGTATAATAATAATGAATTAAACAGAATGCGAAATAAAAACTAAAAACTAGAAAATAAAAATTGGTAAAAAAACTTTTTAAGTTAAACGGTTTTATACAATCTATTGTAGGCCAATCAATTTGTTTTTAAGAATAAATGCTTTGAGAGCTTTGTGGCCGGCGAAGTTAAAAGCGAAAACAAGTTTCCTTTAATCCTCCTACGCGTTTCGGCGTATATTTGCGCCTTCTTCAGGGAGTCTAATTTATTTATAAAAAACACAAAACAATACATAATTGTACAATTAGTTAACCATTATACTTTACATTAAATATTTGACACTACCTACACTGTATTGACACTTACTTTTAGAATTTAAAATACATACTTTAATATTATTTTCTTTGTGCTGAAAAATTGTCAGCTAAACCATATATTGCTACATCTCAACTGAACTAACTAACTAAACAAACATACTAAACTATACAAACATACATATGTATATTCACATATTCTGTTTCCTACTGTTATTCGTATCTTTTTGTTGGCCTTGTTATTGTTGTTTTGTAAGCGCAGCTTATGCTGTCTACGTCTTCTTTGAAATTTACTGCGTCTTGTATTCTTTGTTGTATGCGCAGGCTTTCTAGCGTTATTCTTGTTTTTGTTCGTTTTTCTATGTCTAATATTGTTGTGTTTTCGAAGTCTGCTGCATGCCCAGTATCTGTCAAGTGTTGAGCTAGTCCTGTTGTTAGTTTTTTATTTTTGACATCATTTTTATGCTCTCCTATTCTTACATTCAGGGCTCGTTTGGTAGTGCCTATGTAGGTTTTGTTGCAAAGTTCGTTCTCTTTTCCCTTGCATTTAATTTCGTAAACTAAGTTATGTTGTTCTTCTTTGTTAATTTTGTCTTTTGTCTTACTAAATATTTTTCTAAGTGTTTGGTGTGGTTTATGGGCAAAGGTTAATTTTTCGTTTGGTATACATTTTTGTAAAGTTTTGTTGTCTGTCAATCCTTGTATATATGTAACTCCTCTAAACGTTTTGGTTTGGTTTTTCTCAGCTGTTTTTCCATTTGTTATGTGTACTGTTTGTCTGTATTTTGTTGTTGCTATCAACCTTTCGATAGTTTTGGCGGGGTATCCGTTTTTTTTAAGTATGTCTTTCACTTTATATTCGTTCTCTTTTCTGAACACCTGGTCGCTCAGTGAGTATATCTTATTTATTAGGTTGATAGCAGTATTTTTCTTTTGCGTCCAGGGATGGTTGGAGTGAAAGTTTATTAATCTAGATGAAGCTATTGGTTTAATATACCAATTCGTTACGATTCTATTGTTTTTGTTATGTATTTCAATGTCTAGGAAGGCAAGTTTGTTGTTTTTCTCTAGTTCGGTTGTGAATTGGATTTTTTTGTGTTGTGAGTTATACATACATTGCAATGTTTAAGATAAATGTACTAAAAACCAAAAAATAATAAAATAGATACAGTCGTGGGAATTATAAACATTTGCATAGACTAGACTAAAATAAAACCGTGGGGCACGTCAATTGTCTACAATCGTTGATTAAAATGTTTGTTTTGTAATGTTACACTATAATTAGGCAGTTGTTCAACCGACAACGATGGACGTGTGATAAGTAGGGCTAGAATGTGGAAAAAAGCCAGCAAGCTCGATTATAAGCGAGTTTTAGGGTTTCATAGTGGTGAGCGAGTAATACTTTTATCATATGTTTTGTCGATTAAAGACAAACTACGAGCAGTGAAACGATTCCTCGTGTGAATGTCCAACGATAAACTAGTTGAAACATCTCTTTTATAAACATGGAGTGTATAACTATTGGAATTTCCATGAGCAAGAAAATAGTAAGTAATTTCCTCACCGTCTGCGGGCCAACTGCCTAACGACGAATTAAACGATTCTTCTATCGCACATTAAGTCGATAATTTGTAGACAATTGACGTGCCCCCCGGTTTTATTTTAGTCTAGTCTATGCAAATGTTTATAATTCCCACGACTGTATCTATTTTATTATTTTTTGGTTTTTAGTACATTTATCTTAAACATTGCAATGTATGTATAACATAAAACCGTTTAACTAAAAAAGTTTTTTTTACCAATTTTTTTAAGAATGTGCATTCGTTCTATTCGTTGCTTGATATAATGTAGTAGTTAGATGATTATTTCTTGTTCTGAGTGGCAGGTAGTAAAGACCAAGTTAAATGAAAATGAATATATGTGTGTATATTAAAGTCCTGCACAAGCTCACTCGTTTTTCTTTGAACACTGTGTGATTCGGTGTCAGTGCCAATGTTATGCTTGATTCGGTTTAACATACGATCAGCACTCGCACGACAGTATATGCTAGCATGAGTTGAGTGACAATGCAGTTTGCTCATTTCCATTTAGCCATGAACACACAGGCTTGAGTATATTTTCTGTGCCTTGCGAGTAGTGTGCGAGAAAACAGTAAGAGCACTAGAAAAATAAACGAATCAACCGAATCATTCTAGTTTGGTTGAGTGCATGCAGTGAAGTAAAAGACACAGCAATGAAAGAAGTAATAGTCCAGTTAGTCGAGAACGTGGTGCCAAAAAGGTTAGTGATTTGTTAACTCGATGGCCGATCCTCGGAAATGAAGCCTCTCACCTCTCACTCTCAATCTCCTACTTTTCCTTCACGTTTGGTGGCACTGTTAACCCCAACCACCTAGGACGGGGAACAGATAAAGTAGGTGAGGACCACTCCTCCATTTTGACCCTGCTTTGTCTACGGACTTTCTCTGGCTTCTCTATTCGGATTAGTTTGCTTCGGGCTGGCGGGCGTGGCAATCTGACACCTGAGTATGTGGGGGTGACACCCCACAAAAATGGCTGTCAGGCTAATGTCGCAACCGTCTTCCGCCCCGTTAAAACTTGGCAAGTCTCGGAGTACGTTCCCAGCCGTCGCCGTTAAGTTGGCGGTGCAGGTGCAGTTGAGATTACTCCTGTCTTTGCATGGATGGCTCTGGGCCCCCCACATGACGGCGGGGGTTCCAACCTCCCCAGGCTGTCCCTGATTTCACACATAACCTGGGATCCTTAGTGACTGCACGAAACGGGGAAGGATAGCGGCTTCGAGTTGGTGCCCTTTTTCGCATGGACACAACTTTAAAAAAAAAAAAAAAAAAAAAAACTTTCGTCCTCTTCCACTCGGAGGAGGACTGCGTCGGCGCAAGCGCCATGGACGATTTCGCGCCTACATGGCGTCCACGTGGGTGGGAGGCTTGCCTCTCACCAAACAACAACAACAACAACTTTGACTGGCGGCTTGGGGGGCCCCAGCTCCAGTAGGACCGCCGGTATTGTAGCGCTGGAAACGTTGCTGGAACGGCGTACCTTCTCGCCGAGGCGGTGGCAATGGTCTCACGACCTGGCCACACCGAGCCAAAGGAGAAGGTAGCCGAAAGTAGGGACGATCGACGCCCGATGGATCCCAACTCCAGTGGGAACGCTGGAACGGCAGCGCTGGAAACGGCGAGTCGCCCAGCCCTCACTCTTGCGGGTGGTCCATCGAGTGTTGGTACGGCGACCTTTCTCCCAGAGGCTGTGGCAGTGGTTTCGCAACCTGGCCATAGTACGCCAAAGGAGAAGGTAGCCTTCAACAGTAGTGAGAAGGGTGACATGATGGGTCCCAGCACCAGCAAGGCTGCTGTCACGGCAACGCTGGAAAGGGCGAGCCGTACAGTTCTTGCTGAGGCCAGGGGTCAATCAAGCGCCGGTAAGGCAACTTTTCCCTCGACGTCAGCGGCAGTGGTTTGACGACCTGGCCATGCTGACTCGAAGGGGAAGGTAGCCGAAGTTAATAATTCTACCGGGGGAGCGGCAGCGAGGGAAACTACGAGCCGCCTCCCCCTGGACAATAAACCCCAATATGGGGATAAACGGAGGGCCGCAAAGGTCCTCAAACGATACGGGGGGGTGGCACTCGAAACGTTGCCCCAGGACGTGAGGGAGGCGGTAGTTAGGGCGAGAGCTCTGCTGCCATCCTTCCAAACCGCGCTGGGGAAAACTGTGGAAAGTGGCACTCCCTTTAAGCGCCAAAGATCGGATGAGGAGATAAAGCCCCATCCGAAGCGGCTACAGCAGCACGCCGGTGTGCCCAAGCCAACCTTCGCCGAGGTTGCCAGGGACAGGATCCTCGTTGGGGTCCTGGACCGTGGAAATGACCGTGGGGCCATCCCGAAGGACAAGTGGTTGTGGGTCCTGGCCGCCATCACCGACGCCATTCTTGACGTCGTGCTGGCGTCTCCGGGACCACCCCCACGTGGTAGAGACGCGGGATGGTACCAAGGCCAAATCAAGGTGCTCGCTTGCGACGACGCAAGGACCGTTAGCCTGTATAAGGCTGCGGTCGCGAGGGTCGGCGAGGTGTACCCCGGTGCGCGACTAGAGGTCGTCGACTGGAAGGACGTTCCGGTCCGGCCTAGGGCCAGGGTATACGTTCCTGTAACCCCAGCAGCTCCTGAGAGGATTCTCAGAACAGGACAGCGAGGCGCCCGAAGCGGATCTCTCCGACGTGGACAGCATGAAGTCCGCCACGTCAAATTGTGCAGATGCTCTGCATGATTTGACAATGGAGGATGTCCTGCTGGACAGCGACGAAGAGGCTGCCGACGTCACGGTGGTTGAGGGGGTGGGGGCTGTGGACACTCATGAGAGTGCTACAGATAAACCTCCACCGATCTAAAGCGGCATCAGCCGCTCTCATCAGTCGCCTTTCTCAAGGCGACGTTAATGTGGTCCTCATCCAAGAACCTTGGGTGAATAACCTGAGGATTTGCGGACTGGGGGCCACTGGATACAGGCTCATCCGAGCTTGTGTTGAAGGTAATATAAGAACCTGTATATTGGTTAAGTGCGAGCTAACAATATTTCTCTTGCCTAACTTTAGCGACGGCGACATTACTGCGGCCAGCACAACGATCAAGGGCACACCGGTAACTCAGGCATCGGTGTATATGCCCTATGATTCACGCACACCTCCACCACAAGGCCTGATGATGGACCTGGTGGCCAAATATTGCACCGGCCATCTACTCATCGGAGCGGACTCAAATTCGCATCATGTACAATGGGGCAGCTCTGACACAAATGAAAGGGGTGAGTCACTTTTTGATTACCTTTTGACAACTAACATGGTAGTGTGTAACATAGGTAATGAGCCAACATTTATTACTAAAAATTGAAGAGAAGTACTAGACCTCACTTTATGTAGTGAAAAAACTTATGAGGGTGTCAAACGCTGGCGCGTTTTTGATGAACACTCTTTCTCTGACCACCGATATATAGAAATAATCTTAGATTTCTCCATTCAACAATCAGTTTTAAAAAGGAACCCACGTAACACGAACTGGGATCTTCACAATGAACTATTTGTTAAGGGGCTGCCGGATCTTCCACCCTGTAATCCCTCGTCGACAGGGGAATTGGAGGATCTGGTCGGTACCTTCACTAATGCACTCTCAAACGCTTTTAACATAGCTTGTCCGGAACCAAGACCGCGGGGCAAGCCGAAACCTCATTGGTGGTCCTGCGAACTGGACTCACTTCGAAAATCTTGCAGGAAGCAATTCAACAGAGCCAAACGACTCGACAATGAGCCCGAGTGGCTGCAATATAAAGAAAATCTAACTGTGTAACCTAAATCAAACGCAAGTCGTCAATTTAACGCACGCACGCAAATTTTTCATATGCGTTGAACCGAAATTGACTTGCGTGCGTGTTCAGATAAAGAAATAGAAAAATACAGAAAATCAGAGAAAATCTTGTTATTTTGTGGAATATGTACCTAACAAACACGATATCAAAAGCAAGTGTCAATTTTTTTGCAAACAATCACCCACAATGCTTAATTTCAACTGTCACGCAAAACAAAAATTGGGCGTCGAATTTGCTTTTTACGCACGCCGTTCAATTTCGGTTACTCCCATACAAGTTGTATGGGCATGAGAAATTTTTGACAGTAAATTGACGGCGTGCGTTTGATTTAGGTTACACAGTAAGGGCTTATAAAAAAGCCCTGAGACAATCGAAGAGAACCTCTTGGAGGAACTTCTGTACCGGAGTTGAAAGCGTCGATGAGACGGCAAGACTTAGATGCGTGCTCTCAAGAACACAAACGTCATTGGGCTACCTTCGGAAGCCTGATGGATCCTGGACGGACTCAGAAAAGGAAACTCTAGAGCTGCTGCTGGACACACACTTTCCTGTAGCTCGCGAAATGGACTGGCGATACCATCAACGGGTATCGCTGTTAATATACCTGTGACTGAGGAACGGGTTAGGTGGGCAATCAAAAGCTTCAAACCCTATAAAGCTGCGGGACCAGACGGGATCATTCCTGCACAACTCCTATATACCCTGGGGACATCAGCAAGCTGGGTTCAACGCATATTCGTTGCTTGTCTTGCTTTCAATCATATCCCGAATACGTGGAGACGCGTCTCGGTTATATTCATTCCTAAGGCTGGGAAAGCCTCGCACTATGAGCCGAAGGATTATAGGCCAATAAGTCTTTCCTCCTTCTTGCTCAAGACGCTGGAGAGGATAATAAGTAATTTCCTCTCTATTACAATTGACAGTAAGCTTCTCTCTGGATATCAACATGCATATCTTAAAGGGAAATCAACCGAAACGGCATTACATAGTCTGGTTTCTACCATTGAATCATCCTTGGCCGATAAGGAGTTCTGCCTGGTGGCCTTTCTAGACATCGAAGGCGCGTTTAACAATGTTACCCCAGAGGCCATAAGCAACGCTTTAAGTCACTTAGGCGTTGACGTATCTCTGATTGGGTTGATTGATCAACTTTTGAGGGGAAGGATTGTACTCTCATCAATGGGCGAGGTCAAATCTACACGCTACGTTTTCAGAGGCACACCCCAGGGTGGTGTCCTCTCCCCGCTGCTATGGAACCTCACTGTCAACTCACTTTTAAAAAGAGACGCAGTGTGGGGCGGCGGGAGAGTCGTGGCATATGCGGACGACCTTGCTTTAGCTTACAGAGGGAAGTTCCCACAGACCTTATGTGATCTGATGCAGGTAGCACTGCGAGAGATCTCAGCGTGGTCCTCTCGTTGTGGGCTCAGTGTCAATTCAAATAAGGTGGAACTTGTCCTCTATACTAGGCGGTATAAAATACCACCGTTAAATCTACCAGAACTAAATGGCGTTCGCCTGACCCTGGCCGACAAGGCTAAATTCCTAGGGGTAGTTCTGGACAAAAAGCTGAACTGGAAGGATAACATCATTCAGCGTCAAAACAAAGCATATATTGCTTTATACACATGCAAAAGAGCCATAGGCAAAAAGTGGGGACTTAGTCCCAGAATTTGCAGGTGGATTTACACTGCGATCATTCGACCAATCCTGCTATATGGGGTCGTAGTTTGGTGGCCTGCTTTGAGCAAGGCGTCAAACCTTAATGTTCTGAGCAGAGTCCACAGATCTAGCATGATCAGCATAAGTGGCGCACTCAGGACGACGCCTAGTGAAGCTCTGCAGGCCATTCTAGATATCTTGCCATTCCATTTAGCAGGATTTCAAGTAGCGGCTACGTCAGCCCTACGTTTTAGAGAGTCATCCGGTTGGCATACAAAAGCCACAGGACACTCTAGCATTCTAAGCAATTTAGGTTTTCTACCCGGTAGTACGGACCGCTGTACTACTACAATAGTTGCAGACGGCAACTACGAAACAAGGATTCCAAAAAGGGATGAGTGGGAAGAGCCAAATCGGTGCTATCCAACCCCAGGTAGCGTTTCCATCTACACCGATGGCTCGAAACTGGACAACAAAGTTGGGGGTGGAGTCTTTTCACATGACTTGAATCTACAGCTAGCTTTTAGACTACCCGATCACTGCAGCGTTTACCAGGCTGAAGTGTCAGCTATAATGGAGGCTGTCAACCGTATAGGAGATGAACCTATCCACAGGGATCTATTCATCTTCAGCGACAGCCAAGCAGCAATTAAGTCTCTTGGCTCCAACTCGTTCAATTCTGAACTAACACTAGACTGTCGCCGATCTCTGCAGGAGATGGCCAAACAGACCCGTTTGCACCTCGTGTGGGTCCCGGGACAAGGGATATCGAGGGAAATTGTAGGGCAGATGAGCTTGCAAGGCAAGGCACTACCGAGCAGGATCTTCCTGACAAAAAACGCATAGGTATGCCGTTTGCCACATGCAAGCTAATGCTTAAACAGCATATCTATAAACTAGCAAGCGATAGATGGCAACAGAACCCAGTATGTCGAACATCAAGTCAAACCTGGCCGAAGTGGGACCACAAGCGATCTCGTCAAATATGTACTCTAAGGAGAGAGGAAATCTCGAACCTTGTAGGGGTGCTCACAGGACACTGCCTCATCGGGAAACACGCACAGAGACTGGGTGCACCCTACCGTAGATGCTGCAGAAGCTGCAAAGATGATGAGGAAGAGGAGACAATCGAACACCTCATTTGCCATTGCCCTGGTCTTAACAGCGCCAGACGACGCTTTCTTGGGACACCTTTCCTGGAGAGCCTATCTAAAGTCGCGGTTGTCGACATAAAGGACCTGGTGAATTTCATTAGGTTATCAAACTGGTTTAAAAAGGAGGAGTAATCTGTTTTTCTTCTTGTGGTATCACAATGGGCCTATGCACTGGCCTAAGTGTGCCCCTATGGCAGCCACTCTAACCTAACCTAGTCGAGAACGTAAACCCGTGTACCGTGTCAGCTGATCCAACGTATTTAATGGGATTTGTATGTAACCGATTATTCAACGACGGACGACGCAGATGCCCGTATCGCAGAAATCAAAATCATTTTGATTTCTGACGTAAAAACGTGTCAGCTGATCGCTCGCATGGTTGCAAGGTAGAAGGGTTGCCAGTTGAACATTTTAAGTTATTAAATATTTAAACAGTAATTTTCACAGCATTATACAACTAACTCAACAAGATTGTAAAATGATGTATTGTGGAACGATCCTCCGTCATCCCTTGTCAAGTTTGGTTTGGAGACAATCCGGTTTCGGCTAATATGCGCCATCTTCAGTGTCTCTTTTCGTTCTGAGTTATTTTGTGTAAAGCTGGGTATCCACATCATAAGAAATTGCTCAAGAAAAAATTGGCATTTATTTCTTAAGTAATTTTGACGTTTGATTTTTTCTTCAAGAAATATATACAATCGTATATATTTCTTGGCAAAACCAGCGTTGCCAACCTCATTTTTCGTCAAAAATTGTAATAGATTCTCTTGTGAAGTGGATACTGCCTAAAGAAAATTTGACACAAGAAAATTTCTTGACCATTTCTTAAGCGTTTTTTTATATGGAGTTTTAGCATTTCTTGTGATGTGGATACCCGGCTTAAGTTCGATAGTACTTATAGTAACTAACTTCCAACGTTTGGTCACGTACTTCGTGTTCGTGTGATGTGTTCGTGTGTTCGTGCATTCGGGCGACGTGCATGCGTGTGTGCGTGCGAGTCTGTGCGTTTAGGTATGTAAATCTATTTTTGTATCCTCATTAAATAGGCAGGTAAAAGTCCGTTATTGTCCTCTTGTGTGTTGTTTTGTTTATGTCGGTTTTAGGTTTTCTGTCCTCTTTTCGGTATAATAGCTTAAGCGGTTCAAATAATGTATCTGATGCGGTGTTTATTTGTTCATTTATTATTTTACCTACGAATGTCTTCTGTTTGTATATCTCCATATTTTCTAATACGTTAAGTCGTTTTCCCTTGTGTTGTATGTGGAGAATTTTAGCTGTTTTTCCTATTTTCATGGGTGTACATTTGTTTTCTGCCATGTGGTTGGCGAAATTTGATTCCACTGTCGTTGATGATTTCCTTATTTTCTTATTGTAATCTCTTACGTGTTCTCGATATCTCGTCTTGATTTGGCGTCCTGTTTGTCCTATATAGCTATTTTGGCATTCGCAAGTCAATTTGTATACGCCTTGTTTGTCAAAGGGGTCTTCCTTGTTAATGTTGTTTCGTAGAAGTTTTTCCATGCTGTTCCTCGTTTTAAATGCTGCATTAATGTTATATTTTTGGAAAACTTTAGCCAACTTGTAAGATGTTGCTCCGGTATATGATAAGACTGCCCATTTCTTCTCTACCTTTTCTTTGTTTTCCGATTTCTTTGAAGTTATGTTTTTCTGTAGTTTCTTCACCAAACTTTTTTGATATCCGTTGTTCTCCGCGATTGTGTATATTGTGCTGAGTTCCTTGTTGTAAGCTTCCTTTTCTAACGGGGTCCGTTCAAGTCGTGTTAATAAATGTCTGAAAGCGGCATTCTTGTGTTGTTGAGGATGGCTAGATTTATTGTGTATTACTGTATCCGTTGCTGTGGGTTTTCTATATATTTCGTAAGTAAATTTGTTAGTCTCTTTGTTTATTTTAATTGTGAGGTCTAAGTAGTTGATTTTTCCATTTTTCTCTGCATCCATGGTGAATTTTATATTTTTGTGTTGGCCGTTGAGGTATTCCAAAATTTTTTCTTCTTTATTTTCCGTTATGAGGCAGATGATGTCGTCTACATACCTGGCATAAAAATTGACCCCCAGATTTTTCGCCAGTTCTTCCATATAACTTTCTTCCAAGTGTTGCATAAATACTTCCATAAGGATGGCTGATGTGGGGTTACCCATTCCCAGTCCGTGAGTTTGTCTGTATATTTTATTGTCAAATTTGAAATAATTCTGGTCCAGGGTTACTTTCAGTGTGTTTACGATCTCTGTTGCAATGTCTCTGTTCGTTTTTTCTGTCAATATTTTAGTTAGAGTTTTTAGTGTTTCTGTCAGTGGTATCGAAGGGTATAGGTCTTTCACGTCAAACGATACCAGTTTCGAGTCCTTAGGTACGTTCAGGTTGTTCAGTTTTTCGACTAGTTCCGTCGTGTTTTTGATTGTGTATTTATTGGACAGGTCCAGTGTCTCGGTTAGTAGCTTATTTAGATGTTTTGATAGTCTATATCCTGGTGCCGATTTATGGTTTACTATTGGTCGCATAGGTGTTCCTGCTTTGTGGATTTTAGGTAGTGCGATCAGTGACGGGGCCGATGGATTCATTGTCGTGAGAGTGTAGGCTATCTTGTTGTCTACTATATTTTTTCCCTGTTTTATTGCACGCTTTATTGCCATTTGGTATTCCTCCGTTGGGTCTTTCCTCATCACTCGGCAGCCCATTTCTTTGATGAGTTGGCCTGTTTTTGTGGTGTATTCCTCTTCGTCCATTAGCACCGTTGTATTTCCTTTGTCTGCTTTTGTTGCTATTATTTTATTCTCTCTTAGTTTTTTCCTCAATTCTTTTACCGTTTTATATTCATTTGTTACCATTTTCTTTCCATCAGCTTTTATGCCCTTTTCGATTATGCGTCTGCATAAATGCCTTGCGTGCTCCTGTTCCTCGTTTGGTATTAGTGATATGGCCACCACCGTGTCCGCAATGGTGTTCTCCACGTCTTTTTTCCTATCGTAGCTTTCGATGTTGTATTTCAAACCTTTTTGTAGTAGCTGTGTTTCCTTGGCGTTGATTGGAAGACTTGTTAAGTTAACAAATCTTTGATGGAAAGATGTTTTTTCCTGCTGTGGGCCTTTTTTGTTGTTGTTTTGTTTTGTGTGTCAAGGTCGTCCAGTTTTTGTTGAGTTTTTTATACTTGTTTTCCATGGCTCCTTTGATCTGTTCCTTTATTGCATCTAACGTTTCCAGAAGGGAACTGACTGGAATGATTCCCATCAGCTCCAGATGGATGCGTAGTAATTCCTGATTCATGCGCTCCTTCTTTGCGTGTTGGTTCCTGATCTCGCATCTAATGAAGCTGTTTTCCGCTTTCCTTATAATTTTGCGTTTATCCTCGTTTTTCATTTTGTGTCCTATTTGCGCGTATTTTGGAATGAGTTTGCTCATTAAACATTGTTTATTAAACCATATGTTGGCTTTGGTGTTGTGTATTTTCTGTAGTCGCCTTTTGTATGCTATCAGTAGAATATTTGTCCGGATTTGATGTGCCTGACTGGCATTATTAAATACTTTTTGGTTGCTTGTTTTTCCGACAGGGTAGGAATATGATGTATTGTGGAACGATCCTCCGTCATCCCTTGTCAAGTTTGGTTTGGAGACAAACCGGTTTCGGCTAATATGCCCCATCTTCAGTGTCTTTCAGGGATGTGATAAGTGGGCTTTTCCTACCAAAACTGGTCGGTTTTTTTCCTGTTGGTCGGATGGTCGGACGATTTGAATTTTGGTAGGTTTTTACCTTCCTTCAAGTAACATCACTGATTTGCTAGATTTTGCCACAACACTGTTGAAAGAACGTTTGAAAGTTCATGTATTCATGTCTCTTTCTCACAGCAACAGTTTGCTTGAATACTTTTTGTGTTTCTCTTCGGCAGAGTTTTGTGCAGTGATGTGATACGTAGGGAAAATTCCCTACATGTAGGGACATTAGTAGGAAAAAAGTGACCTTGGGGAAAAAAGGACAGATTTTTATAAAATAGGTAAATGTAGGGATTTTTTGGCAAAACTGTCGATCTGAATAATGAAAACGCTGTGAAGACGAGTTAATCGCGAATCCTTTAATGGCGTAATTGGAGACAAGCTGCCGTATCGTGAAGACAAGCTTTGAGATCTTTTATTGAACTATCGGATAACACGATACTTTTTATCTGTGCATCGGAGCAAAAGATTTTTTTATTATACATATTATAGAACTGTTAAATTGCAAAAATTTTATGAAAATGGTGCAGGTACACTTGAAGAAATGGAGTCTTTATATCCCGAAACTTTCGTAAATCCTTCATTTACTGCCATGCATTTAATTCATTGTTATAACATGGAAATAACAAAAAAAGTGTAGGGAATTTCGTGGGGAAAATTTGAAACAGGCGTAGGGAAAAGTAGGGTTTTTTTTCTTGCTTTGTAGGGAATTTCCAAAAAAGTGTCTACCATCACTGGTTTTGTGTAAAGTGGATAAAAGAAGGTGAACGCATACGCATGAAAACACTTTCTTCATTTTTTAGTTTGATGAAAAAGCACTATGCACTAAAAAAGATCTTAGATTCAATTTCGATATTTAATTAAAGTTCTGATCTCATTTGTATACCTACTTGGAGACCTGTTAAACCATAGTCGTAACTATTTTAAAATGTTAACATAAATTACATACACAAATTAATGTACATACATATGTACAAACGCATTCGTACCTTATTATTTTAAGCTAAAACATGTGAAAATACTTGAAGAGTGATATGTATGTATAAGTTCCTATATATGTACCAGTTAAATGAATAAATAAAAATACATAAATTTTCAAAAACCAGCTTAAATGACGAATTTAGTGAAAAAAAAATTTTGGTCGGCTGAAACCAATTTTGGTAGGTTTTTGAGACGAATTTGGTCGGAAGAAAAATTTCAAAGTGGCAACCCTGGTGTCTTTTTTCGTTCTGAGTTATTTTGTGTAAGTTCGATAGTACTTATAGTAACTAACTTCCAACGTTTGGTCACGTACTTCGTGTTCGTGTGATGTGTTCGTGCATTCGTGCGTTCGGGCGACGTGCATGCGTGTGTGCGTGCGAGTCTGTTAGCCCCGTCACAATCAACTACTGGATGTAGTTGCATTTTGCTGCATGTAGGTGCATCGCCACAATCATCTTGCGTTTCTTTGCTATCAGGGCATCGGAGCGAAAGTTTTTTTTTTTTTTGTTAGTTCCGCTCACAACAATTTTTTTGTTGGCTCCGCTCTTAGCTCCCAGTTTTTCTTTTTTGCGGTGATCAGGGATGCTGTTTGTGGGAATTTCTTACCAAACTGGTAAGAATGTAAGTTTGTACTAAATGTATAAAAACTGTTAGTAGAGAAAATGTGGATGTGATACATATGTATAAAGTGAAATTTTCATGTTGTAATGGAAATTCAAAAATATATATAGTATTTCGACCGGTGGGTGATGATTTTTAAAATAAATGTTATAAAAAAAAAGCTATTCGCTGTTATCTTACGAGATGTATCAATACATGACGAGTCCATATGAAATTTTTCCTCCTCTTACAATGTGCTAAATCGGTTAAAAGAAAAAAACTTATTAAAATTAAATAAATAACACAAACAAAAATTAATAGGGATGCATGTCTACCAGACTTAGGCATTATTCGAATAAATTTTTATTTAAATAATTATTCGAATAAAAATATATTTAAAAAATTTTTATTTAGATAAATTAGTTACCAATAAATTATTCGGAACTTTATTTGCTATTTAAAATAATGGGTTATATTAATAAAAGCCAAGCATTTGCTTTTGCTTCAGATTTCAGAGCTTTTACTCACATTTTGAAATTTGGTTCATACAAATTAATGTCAAATTTCCGAAATCTTGAGTAAAAGCATTTGCTATATTTTTGTTAATACGAACCAAGAAATAAAAATTCTCGGTAGAAAAAAAGAGAATTTGAAGAACATATAGATACACATATATGTACATGGTTTCGATTTTATCACAAAAATGTATGTAAATAAAAAGTATTTATTATTCGAATAATTATTTTTGCAGTAAGCGAAACTATTTATTATTCAAATAAAGATAAAAAAAAAAATTATTCATCTACTTATTCGTTATTCGAAAAAATTTTGCTCAACTCTGATACATATCCACAAATATGTAAGTAATTTTAGCTCCAACTCTGCTATTTTCAATGATTTTAGCTCCTTGCTCTTCGCAGCGCTGCGCTCCATTGCCCCGAACAAATGTCAAATGCTTCTTCTTATGCCTTACATGCAGCAAAAGTTGAAAATTGGGAACTTTTTTATGGTAGATGGCGCTAGTGCTGCTGGATGTGTCGAACTCCATGCAAATACATACATTCCACTCAGCTGTCAATGCATGCTGCTCCGTAAAAATTTCATTGTGACGGGGCTATAACTGACGTCCATTTTGTTTACTTTTCATTTTGACGTTTCTCCCAAATTCGCCAAAAAAATATCGATAACACGAAGAACACAGGGTTGCATTGAGAAAACTATCGTGATAATCTCGAGATTCATTTTAAATCGCGAATTTTTGGTAGCGGATTTTTGTATGGCAAACCTCGAATTTCAATCGAAGATTTTGTGTCAACCTCGAAAAAAGTAGATAATCTCGTATATGTAAATGGCCTGTTATCCATGTTCGGAAGCACATATGTATATTTGAGAAAAAGCCTTTTCTAGCCAAACCAAAGAAATCTTTTTATCACAAAAGCATTTGGAATCAATTCTGCAATTATCCACCTCTGATTCGACAATAAATATTGACAATTTATTAAACGGCATTGAATGTATGTCAAAAAATATTTAAAATCGCTGTTTTTTACTAATATTTTTATTTTGACTTTTTTGAGATTTCATATAACGTACTTCTTTAATTTCGCAACTAGGTATGTATGTATATTTATAACTTTTTGGTTGCTTGTTTTTCCGACAGGGTAGAAATATGATGTATTGTGGAACGATTTTCCGTCATCCCTTGTCAAGTTTGGTTTGGAGACAAACCGGTTTCGGCTAATATGCGCCATCTTCAGTGTCTTCTTTCGTTCTGAGTTATTTTGTGTAAGTTCGATAGTATTTATAGTAACTAACTTCCGTCGTTTTGTTCAGGTACTTCGTGTTCATGTGATGTGTTCGTGCATTCGTGCGTTCGGGTGACGTGTGTGTGTGTGAGTCTGTGTTGTGTGTTTAGGTATGCAAATCTATTTTTTGTCATATTTTCATTATTGTACCCTCATTAACCGGGTAGGTAAAAGTCCGTTATTGTCCGCTTGTGTGTTGTTTTGTTTATGTCGGTTTTAGGTCTTTTGTCCTCTTTCGGGTGTAGTAGCTTAAGCGGTTCAAATAATGTATCCGAGCGGTGTTTATTTGTTCATTTATTATTTTACCTAGGAATGTTTTCTGTTTGTATATCTCCATGTTTTCTAATATGTTAAGCCGTTTTCCTTTATGCTGTTTTCCTTTAGCTGTTTTTCCTATTTTCATGGGTGTACACTTGTTTTCTGCCATGTGGTTGGCGAAATTTGATTCCACTGCCGTTGATGATTTTCTTATTGTAATCCCTTATGTGTTCTCGATATCTCGTCTTGATTTGGCGTCCTGTTTGTCCTATATAACTATTTTGGCATTCGCAAGTCAATTTGTATACGCCTTGTTTGTCAAAGAGGTCTTCCTTGTTAATGTTGTTTCGTAGAAGTTTTCCCATATTGTTCCTCTTTTTAAATGCTGCATTAATGTTATATTTTTGGAAAACTTTAGCCAACTTGTAAGATGTTGCTCCGGTATATGATAAGACTGCCCATTTCTTCTCTACTTTTCTTTGTTTTCCGATTTCCTTGAAGTTATGTTTTTCTGTATTTTCTTTACCAAACTTTTTTGATATCCGTTGTTCTCCGCGATTGCGTATATTCTCCGCGATTGCGTATATTCTAAAGATTCAAAAAGGAGGAAGGGCTTAAGCCTTATAAAGTACAGAAAGTGCCTGACAGAAATTCAAAAATATCATATTTAATTCACTTTATTGAGATTTAAGTAGGTTTTAAGTAAAGTTATGCAAATAACATATTTTATTTTTAAATACTTCCATATGTAGGGTTGGCCTATTCTGGCCAATAGCATATACCGCACTTCGTTCGCAAATGTGCTTGATAAATAATAACAATAATTAAAAAACTTCAGTGGAAAAATTGGAAGAGGAAATGGTGAAATATTCTTCACCCATTCATCTTCTTGGACAAAATGGGGTACTGTCGAGCTACCAGCCATTACAACTTCATATTCGCCTTTTAGTTGGGCGGAGCAAACATTATCTGGTTTACCCGCACATTCCTCTTCAGTATTATCTTCTCCAAAAATGTTGTAATATTGATGAGGCTCCATGTATGTACCTAAATGACAGTAGGTATGTCATTTAGTCCACCTTCGTCGAATGCCTCACCCAGATCTTGAATGAAATCAAGCATTTCTTGTAACGTTAAACCTCTAAAAGCAGAAAATTTATAAAATTCCAACAAATTAAGAATATTACATCAAATACTTTTTGGTATCACGGACTGGGAATGGGTAACCCCACATCAGCCATCCTTATGGAAGTATTTATGCAACATTTGGAGGAAAGTTATATGGAAGAACTGGCGAAAAATCTGGGGGTCAATTTTTATGCCAGGTATGTAGACGACATCATCTGCCTCATAACGGAAAATAAAGAAGAAAAAATTTTGGAATACCTCAACGGCCAACACAAAAATATAAAATTCACCATGGATGCGGAGAAAAATGGAAAAATCAACTACTTAGACCTCACAATTAAAATAAACAAAGAGACTAACAAATTTACTTACGAAATATATAGAAAACCCACAGCAACGGATACAGTAATACACAATAAATCTAGCCATCCTCAACAACACAAGAATGCCACTTTCAGACATTTATTAACACGACTTGAACGGACCCCGTTAGAAAAGGAAGCTTACAACAAGGAACTCAGCACAATATACACAATCGCGGAGAACAACGGATATCAAAAAAGTTTGGTGAAGAAACTACAGAAAAACATAACTTCAAGGAAATCGGAAAACAAAGAAAAGGTAGAGAAGAAATGGGCAGTCTTATCATATACCGGAGCAACATCTTACAAGTTGGCTAAAGTTTTCCAAAAATATAACATTAATGCAGCATTTAAAACGAGGAACAGCATGGAAAAACTTCTACGAAACAACATTAACAAGGAAGACCCCTTTGACAAACAAAGCGTATACAAATTGACTTGCGAATGCCAAAATAGCTATATAGGACAAACAGGACGCCAAATCAAGACGAGATATCGAGAACACATAAGAGATTACAATAAGAAAATAAGGAAATCATCAACGACAGTGGAATCAAATTTCGCCAACCACATGGCAGAAAACAAATGTACACCCATGAAAATAGGAAAAACAGCTAAAATTCTCCACATACAACACAAGGGAAAACGACTTAACGTATTAGAAAATATGGAGATATACAAACAGAAGACATTCGTAGGTAAAATAATAAATGAACAAATAAACACCGCATCAGATACATTATTTGAACCGCTTAAGCTATTATACCGAAAAGAGGACAGAAAACCTAAAACCGACATAAACAAAACAACACACAAGAGGACAATAACGGACTTTTACCTGCCTATTTAATGAGGATACAAAAATAGATTTACATACCTAAACGCACAGACTCGCACGCACACACGCATGCACGTCGCCCGAACGCACGAATGCACGAACACACGAACACATCACACGAACACGAAGTACGTGACCAAACGTTGGAAGTTAATTACTATAAGTACTATCGAACTTACACAAAATAACTCAGAACGAAAAAAGACACTGAAGATGGCGCATATTAGCCGAAACCGGTTTGTCTCCAAACCAAACATGACAAGGGATGACGGAGGATCGTTCCACAATACATCATATTCCTACCCTGTCGGAAAAACGAGCAACCAAAAAGTATTTAATAATGCCAGTCAGGCACATCAAATCCGGACAAATATTCTACTGATAGCATACAAAAGGCGACTACAGAAAATACACAACACCAAAGCCAACATATGGTTTAATAAACAATGTTTAATGAGCAAACTCATTCCAAAATACGCGCAAATAGGACACAAAATGAAAAACGAGGATAAACGCAGAATTATAAGGAAAGCGGAGAACAGCTTCATTAGATGCGAGATCAGGAACCAACACGCAAAGAAGGAGCGCATGAATCAGGAATTACTACGCATCCATCTGGAGCTGATGGGAATCATTCCAGTCAGTTCCCTTCTGGAAACGTTAGATGCAATAAAGGAACAGATCAAAGGAGCCATGGAAAACAAGTATAAAAAACTCAACAAAAAACTGGACGACCTTGACACACAAAACAAAACAACAACAAAAAAGGCCCACAGCAGGAAAAAACATCTTTCCATCAAAGATTTGTTAACTTAACAAGTCTTCCAATCAACGCCAAGGAAACACAGCTACTACAAAAAGGTTTGAAATACAACATCGAAAGCTACGATAGGAAAAAAGACGTGGAGAACACCATTGCGGACACGGAGGTGGCCATATCACTAATACCAAACGAGGAACAGGAGCACGCAAGGCATTTATGCAGACGCATAATCGAAAAGGGCATAAAAGCTGATGGAAAGAAAATGGTAACAAATGAATATAAAACGGTAAAAGAATTGAGGAAAAAACTAAGAGAGAATAAAATAATAGCAACAAAAGCAGACAAAGGAAATACAACGGTGCTAATGGACGAAGAGGAATACACCACAAAAACAGGCCAACTCATCAAAGAAATGGGCTGCCGAGTGATGAGGAAAGACCCAACGGAGGAATACCAAATGGCAATAAAGCGTGCAATAAAACAGGGAAAAAATATAGTAGACAACAAGATAGCCTACACTCTCACGACAATGAATCCATCGGCCCCGTCACTGATCGCACTACCTAAAATCCACAAAGCAGGAACACCTGTGCGACCAATAGTAAACCATAAATCGGCACTAGGATATAGACTATCAAAACATCTAAATAAGCTATTAACCGAGACACTGGACCTGTCCAATAAATACACAATCAAAAACACGACGGAACTAGTCGAAAAACTGAACAACCTGAACGTACCTAAGGACTCGAAACTGGTATCGTTTGACGTGAAAGACCTATACCCTTCGATACCACTGACAGAAACACTAAAAACTCTAACTAAAATATTGACAGAAAAAACGAACAGAGACATTGCAACAGAGATCGTAAACACACTGAAAGTAACCCTGGACCAGAATTATTTCAAATTTGACAATAAAATATACAGACAAACTCACGGACTGGGAATGGGTAACCCCACATCAGCCATCCTTATGGAAGTATTTATGCAACATTTGGAGGAAAGTTATATGGAAGAACTGGCGAAAAATCTGGGGGTCAATTTTTATGCCAGGTATGTAGACGACATCATCTGCCTCATAACGGAAAATAAAGAAGAAAAAATTTTGGAATACCTCAACGGCCAACACAAAAATATAAAATTCACCATGGATGCAGAGAAAAATGGAAAAATCAACTACTTAGACCTCACAATTAAAATAAACAAAGAGACTAACAAATTTACTTACGAAATATATAGAAAACCCACAGCAGCGGATACAGTAATACACAATAAATCTAGCCATCCTCAACAACACAAGAATGCCGTTTTCAGACATTTATTAACACGACTTGAACGGACCCCGTTAGAAAAGGAAGCTTACAACAAGGAACTCAGCACAATATACACAATCGCGGAGAACAACGGATATCAAAAAAGTTTGGTGAAGAAACTACAGAAAAACATAACTTCAAAGAAATCGGAAAACAAAGAAAAGGTAGAGAAGAAATGGGCAGTCTTATCATATACCGGAGCAACATCTTACAAGTTGGCTAAAGTTTTCCAAAAATATAACATTAATGCAGCATTTAAAACGAGGAACAGCATGGAAAAACTTCTACGAAACAACATTAACAAGGAAGACCCCTTTGACAAACAAGGCGTATACAAATTGACTTGCGAATGCCAAAATAGCTATATAGGACAAACAGGACGCCAAATCAAGACGAGATATCGAGAACACGTAAGAGATTACAATAAGAAAATAAGGAAATCATCAACGACAGTGGAATCAAATTTCGCCAACCACATGGCAGAAAACAAATGTACACCCATGAAAATAGGAAAAACAGCTAAATGAAAATGAATATATGTGTGTATATTAAAGTCCTGCACAAGCTCACTCGTTTTTCTTTGAACACTGTGTGATTCGGTGTCAGTGCCAATGTTATGCTTGATTCGGTTTAACATACGATCAGCACTCGCACGACAGTATATGCTAGCATGAGTTGAGTGACAATGCAGTTTGCTCATTTCCATTTAGCCATGAACACACAGGCTTGAGTATATTTTCTGTGCCTTGCGAGTAGTGTGCGAGAAAACAGTAAGAGCACTAGAAAAATAAACGAATCAACCGAATCATTCTAGTTTGGTTGAGTGCATGCAGTGAAGTAAAAGACACAGCAATGAAAGAAGTAATAGTCCAGTTAGTCGAGAACGTGGTGCCAAAAAGGTTAGTGATTTGTTAACTCGATGGCCGATCCTCGGAAATGAAGCCTCTCACCTCTCACTCTCAATCTCCTACTTTTCCTTCACGTTTGGTGGCACTGTTAACCCCAACCACCTAGGACGGGGAACAGATAAAGTAGGTGAGGACCACTCCTCCATTTTGACCCTGCTTTGTCTACGGACTTTCTCTGGCTTCTCTATTCGGATTAGTTTGCTTCGGGCTGGCGGGCGTGGCAATCTGACACCTGAGTATGTGGGGGTGACACCCCACAAAAATGGCTGTCAGGCTAATGTCGCAACCGTCTTCCGCCCCGTTAAAACTTGGCAAGTCTCGGAGTACGTTCCCAGCCGTCGCCGTTAAGTTGGCGGTGCAGGTGCAGTTGAGATTACTCCTGTCTTTGCATGGATGGCTCTGGGCCCCCCACATGACGGCGGGGGTTCCAACCTCCCCAGGCTGTCCCTGATTTCACACATAACCTGGGATCCTTAGTGACTGCACGAAACGGGGAAGGATAGCGGCTTCGAGTTGGTGCCCTTTTTCGCATGGACACAACTTTAAAAAAAAAAAAAAAAAAAAAAAAAAAAAGCTTTCGTCCTCTTCCACTCGGAGGAGGACTGCGTCGGCGCAAGCGCCATGGACGATTTCGCGCCTACATGGCGTCCACGTGGGTGGGAGGCTTGCCTCTCACCAAACAACAACAACAACAACTTTGACTGGCGGCTTGGGGGGCCCCAGCTCCAGTAGGACCGCCGGTATTGTAGCGCTGGAAACGTTGCTGGAACGGCGTACCTTCTCGCCGAGGCGGTGGCAATGGTCTCACGACCTGGCCACACCGAGCCAAAGGAGAAGGTAGCCGAAAGTAGGGACGATCGACGCCCGATGGATCCCAACTCCAGTGGGAACGCTGGAACGGCAGCGCTGGAAACGGCGAGTCGCCCAGCCCTCACTATTGCGGGTGGTCCATCGAGTGTTGGTACGGCGACCTTTCTCCCAGAGGCTGTGGCAGTGGTTTCGCAACCTGGCCATAGTACGCCAAAGGAGAAGGTAGCCTTCAACAGTAGTGAGAAGGGTGACATGATGGGTCCCAGCACCAGCAAGGCTGCTGTCACGGCAACGCTGGAAAGGGCGAGCCGTACAGTTCTTGCTGAGGCCAGGGGTCAATCAAGCGCCGGTAAGGCAACTTTTCCCTCGACGTCAGCGGCAGTGGTTTGACGACCTGGCCATGCTGACTCGAAGGGGAAGGTAGCCGAAGTTAATAATTCTACCGGGGGAGCGGCAGCGAGGGAAACTACGAGCCGCCTCCCCCTGGACAATAAACCCCAATATGGGGATAAACGGAGTGCCGCAAAGGTCCTCAAACGATACGGGGGGGTGGCACTCGAAACGTTGCCCCAGGACGTGAGGGAGGCGGTAGTTAGGGCGAGAGCTCTGCTGCCATCCTTCCAAACCGCGCTGGGGAAAACTGTGGAAAGTGGCACTCCCTTTAAGCGCCAAAGATCGGATGAGGAGATAAAGCCCCATCCGAAGCGGCTACAGCAGCACGCCGGTGTGCCCAAGCCAACCTTCGCCGAGGTTGCCAGGGACAGGATCCTCGTTGGGGTCCTGGACCGTGGAAATGACCGTGGGGCCATCCCGAAGGACAAGTGGTTGTGGGTCCTGGCCGCCATCACCGACGCCATTCTTGACGTCGTGCTGGCGTCTCCGGGACCACCCCCACGTGGTAGAGACGCGGGATGGTACCAAGGCCAAATCAAGGTGCTCGCTTGCGACGACGCAAGGACCGTTAGCCTGTATAAGGCTGCGGTCGCGAGGGTCGGCGAGGTGTACCCCGGTGCGCGACTAGAGGTCGTCGACTGGAAGGACGTTCCGGTCCGGCCTAGGGCCAGGGTATACGTTCCTGTAACCCCAGCAGCTCCTGAGAGGATTCTCAGAACAGGACAGCGAGGCGCCCGAAGCGGGTCTCTCCGACGTGGACAGCATGAAGTCCGCCACGTCAAATTGTGCAGATGCTCTGCATGATTTGACAATGGAGGATGTCCTGCTGGACAGCGACGAAGAGGCTGCCGACGTCACGGTGGTTGAGGGGGTGGGGGCTGTGGACACTCATGAGAGTGCTACAGATAAACCTCCACCGATCTAAAGCGGCATCAGCCGCTCTCATCAGTCGCCTTTCTCAAGGCGACGTTAATGTGGTCCTCATCCAAGAACCTTGGGTGAATAACCTGAGGATTTGCGGACTGGGGGCCACTGGATACAGGCTCATCCGAGCTTGTGTTGAAGGTAATATAAGAACCTGTATATTGGTTAAGTGCGAGCTAACAATATTTCTCTTGCCTAACTTTAGCGACGGCGACATTACTGCGGCCAGCACAACGATCAAGGGCACACCGGTAACTCAGGCATCGGTGTATATGCCCTATGATTCACGCACACCTCCACCACAAGGCCTGATGATGGACCTGGTGGCCAAATATTGCACCGGCCATCTACTCATCGGAGCGGACTCAAATTCGCATCATGTACAATGGGGCAGCTCTGACACAAATGAAAGGGGTGAGTCACTTTTTGATTACCTTTTGACAACTAACATGGTAGTGTGTAACATAGGTAATGAGCCAACATTTATTACTAAAAATTGAAGAGAAGTACTGGACCTCACTTTATGTAGTGAAAAAACTTATGAGGGTGTCAAACGCTGGCGCGTTTTTGATGAACACTCTTTCTCTGACCACCGATATATAGAAATAATCTTAGATTTCTCCATTCAACAATCAGTTTTAAAAAGGAACCCACGTAACACGAACTGGGATCTTCACAATGAACTATTTGTTAAGGGGCTGCCGGATCTTCCACCCTGTAATCCCTCGTCGACAGGGGAATTGGAGGATCTGGTCGGTACCTTCACTAATGCACTCTCAAACGCTTTTAACATAGCTTGTCCGGAACCAAGACCGCGGGGCAAGCCGAAACCTCATTGGTGGTCCTGCGAACTGGACTCACTTCGAAAATCTTGCAGGAAGCAATTCAACAGAGCCAAACGACTCGACAATGAGCCCGAGTGGCTGCAATATAAAGAAAATCTAACTGTGTAACCTAAATCAAACGCAAGTCGTCAATTTAACGCACGCACGCAAATTTTTCATATGCGTTGAACCGAAATTGACTTGCGTGCGTGTTCAGATAAAGAAATAGAAAAATACAGAAAATCAGAGAAAATCTTGTTATTTTGTGGAATATGTACCTAACAAACACGATATCAAAAGCAAGTGTCAATTTTTTTGCAAACAATCACCCACAATGCTTAATTTCAACTGTCACGCAAAACAAAAATTGGGCGTCGAATTTGCTTTTTACGCACGCCGTTCAATTTCGGTTACTCCCATACAAGTTGTATGGGCATGAGAAATTTTTGACAGTAAATTGACGGCGTGCGTTTGATTTAGGTTACACAGTAAGGGCTTATAAAAAAGCCCTGAGACAATCGAAGAGAACCTCTTGGAGGAACTTCTGTACCGGAGTTGAAAGCGTCGATGAGACGGCAAGACTTAGATGCGTGCTCTCAAGAACACAAACGTCATTGGGCTACCTTCGGAAGCCTGATGGATCCTGGACGGACTCAGAAAAGGAAACTCTAGAGCTGCTGCTGGACACACACTTTCCTGTAGCTCGCGAAATGGACTGGCGATACCATCAACGGGTATCGCTGTTAATATACCTGTGACTGAGGAACGGGTTAGGTGGGCAATCAAAAGCTTCAAACCCTATAAAGCTGCGGGACCAGACGGGATCATTCCTGCACAACTCCTATATACCCTGGGGACATCAGCAAGCTGGGTTCAACGCATATTCGTTGCTTGTCTTGCTTTCAATCATATCCCGAATACGTGGAGACGCGTCTCGGTTATATTCATTCCTAAGGCTGGGAAAGCCTCGCACTATGAGCCGAAGGATTATAGGCCAATAAGTCTTTCCTCCTTCTTGCTCAAGACGCTGGAGAGGATAATAAGTAATTTCCTCTCTATTACAATTGACAGTAAGCTTCTCTCTGGATATCAACATGCATATCTTAAAGGGAAATCAACCGAAACGGCATTACATAGTCTGGTTTCTACCATTGAATCATCCTTGGCCGATAAGGAGTTCTGCCTGGTGGCCTTTCTAGACATCGAAGGCGCGTTTAACAATGTTACCCCAGAGGCCATAAGCAACGCTTTAAGTCACTTAGGCGTTGACGTATCTCTGATTGGGTTGATTGATCAACTTTTGAGGGGAAGGATTGTACTCTCATCAATGGGCGAGGTCAAATCTACACGCTACGTTTTCAGAGGCACACCCCAGGGTGGTGTCCTCTCCCCGCTGCTATGGAACCTCACTGTCAACTCACTTTTAAAAAGAGACGCAGTGTGGGGCGGCGGGAGAGTCGTGGCATATGCGGACGACCTTGCTTTAGCTTACAGAGGGAAGTTCCCACAGACCTTATGTGATCTGATGCAGGTAGCACTGCGAGAGATCTCAGCGTGGTCCTCTCGTTGTGGGCTCAGTGTCAATTCAAATAAGGTGGAACTTGTCCTCTATACTAGGCGGTATAAAATACCACCGTTAAATCTACCAGAACTAAATGGCGTTCGCCTGACCCTGGCCGACAAGGCTAAATTCCTAGGGGTAGTTCTGGACAAAAAGCTGAACTGGAAGGATAACATCATTCAGCGTCAAAACAAAGCATATATTGCTTTATACACATGCAAAAGAGCCATAGGCAAAAAGTGGGGACTTAGTCCCAGAATTTGCAGGTGGATTTACACTGCGATCATTCGACCAATCCTGCTATATGGGGTCGTAGTTTGGTGGCCTGCTTTGAGCAAGGCGTCAAACCTTAATGTTCTGAGCAGAGTCCACAGATCTAGCATGATCAGCATAAGTGGCGCACTCAGGACGACGCCTAGTGAAGCTCTGCAGGCCATTCTAGATATCTTGCCATTCCATTTAGCAGGATTTCAAGTAGCGGCTACGTCAGCCCTACGTTTTAGAGAGTCATCCGGTTGGCATACAAAAGCCACAGGACACTCTAGCATTCTAAGCAATTTAGGTTTTCTACCCGGTAGTACGGACCGCTGTACTACTACAATAGTTGCAGACGGCAACTACGAAACAAGGATTCCAAAAAGGGATGAGTGGGAAGAGCCAAATCGGTGCTATCCAACCCCAGGTAGCGTTTCCATCTACACCGATGGCTCGAAACTGGACAACAAAGTTGGGGGTGGAGTCTTTTCACATGACTTGAATCTACAGCTAGCTTTTAGACTACCCGATCACTGCAGCGTTTACCAGGCTGAAGTGTCAGCTATAATGGAGGCTGTCAACCGTATAGGAGATGAACCTATCCACAGGGATCTATTCATCTTCAGCGACAGCCAAGCAGCAATTAAGTCTCTTGGCTCCAACTCGTTCAATTCTGAACTAACACTAGACTGTCGCCGATCTCTGCAGGAGATGGCCAAACAGACCCGTTTGCACCTCGTGTGGGTCCCGGGACAAGGGATATCGAGGGAAATTGTAGGGCAGATGAGCTTGCAAGGCAAGGCACTACCGAGCAGGATCTTCCTGACAAAAAACGCATAGGTATGCCGTTTGCCACATGCAAGCTAATGCTTAAACAGCATATCTATAAACTAGCAAGCGATAGATGGCAACAGAACCCAGTATGTCGAACATCAAGTCAAACCTGGCCGAAGTGGGACCACAAGCGATCTCGTCAAATATGTACTCTAAGAGAGAGGAAATCTCGAACCTTGTAGGGGTGCTCACAGGACACTGCCTCATCGGGAAACACGCACAGAGACTGGGTGCACCCTACCGTAGATGCTGCAGAAGCTGCAAAGATGATGAGGAAGAGGAGACAATCGAACACCTCATTTGCAATTGCCCTGGTCTTAACAGCGCCAGACGACGCTTTCTTGGGACACCTTTCCTGGAGAGCCTATCTAAAGTCGCGGTTGTCGACATAAAGGACCTGGTGAATTTCATTAGGTTATCAAACTGGTTTAAAAAGGAGGAGTAATCTGTTTTTCTTCTTGTGGTATCACAATGGGCCTATGCACTGGCCTAAGTGTGCCCCTATGGCAGCCACTCTAACCTAACCTAGTCGAGAACGTAAACCCGTGTACCGTGTCAGCTGATCCAACGTATTTAATGGGATTTGTATGTAACCGATTATTCAACGACGGACGACGCAGATGCCCGTATCGCAGAAATCAAAATCATTTTGATTTCTGACGTAAAAACGTGTCAGCTGATCGCTCGCATGGTTACAAGGTAGAAGGGTTGCCAGTTGAACATTTTAAGTTATTAAATATTTAAACAGTAATTTTCACAGCATTATACAACTAACTCAACAAGATTGTAAAATGATGTATTGTGGAACGATCCTCCGTCATCCCTTGTCAAGTTTGGTTTGGAGACAATCCGGTTTCGGCTAATATGCGCCATCTTCAGTGTCTCTTTTCGTTCTGAGTTATTTTGTGTAAGTTCGATAGTACTTATAGTAACTAACTTCCAACGTTTGGTCACGTACTTCGTGTTCGTGTGATGTGTTCGTGTGTTCGTGCATTCGGGCGACGTGCATGCGTGTGTGCGTGCGAGTCTGTGCGTTTAGGTATGTAAATCTATTTTTGTATCCTCATTAAATAGGCAGGTAAAAGTCCGTTATTGTCCTCTTGTGTGTTGTTTTGTTTATGTCGGTTTTAGGTTTTCTGTCCTCTTTTCGGTATAATAGCTTAAGCGGTTCAAATAATGTATCTGATGCGGTGTTTATTTGTTCATTTATTATTTTACCTACGAATGTCTTCTGTTTGTATATCTCCATATTTTCTAATACGTTAAGTCGTTTTCCCTTGTGTTGTATGTGGAGAATTTTAGCTGTTTTTCCTATTTTCATGGGTGTACATTTGTTTTCTGCCATGTGGTTGGCGAAATTTGATTCCACTGTCGTTGATGATTTCCTTATTTTCTTATTGTAATCTCTTACGTGTTCTCGATATCTCGTCTTGATTTGGCGTCCTGTTTGTCCTATATAGCTATTTTGGCATTCGCAAGTCAATTTGTATACGCCTTGTTTGTCAAAGGGGTCTTCCTTGTTAATGTTGTTTCGTAGAAGTTTTTCCATGCTGTTCCTCGTTTTAAATGCTGCATTAATGTTATATTTTTGGAAAACTTTAGCCAACTTGTAAGATGTTGCTCCGGTATATGATAAGACTGCCCATTTCTTCTCTACCTTTTCTTTGTTTTCCGATTTCTTTGAAGTTATGTTTTTCTGTAGTTTCTTCACCAAACTTTTTTGATATCCGTTGTTCTCCGCGATTGTGTATATTGTGCTGAGTTCCTTGTTGTAAGCTTCCTTTTCTAACGGGGTCCGTTCAAGTCGTGTTAATAAATGTCTGAAAGCGGCATTCTTGTGTTGTTGAGGATGGCTAGATTTATTGTGTATTACTGTATCCGTTGCTGTGGGTTTTCTATATATTTCGTAAGTAAATTTGTTAGTCTCTTTGTTTATTTTAATTGTGAGGTCTAAGTAGTTGATTTTTCCATTTTTCTCTGCATCCATGGTGAATTTTATATTTTTGTGTTGGCCGTTGAGGTATTCCAAAATTTTTTCTTCTTTATTTTCCGTTATGAGGCAGATGATGTCGTCTACATACCTGGCATAAAAATTGACCCCCAGATTTTTCGCCAGTTCTTCCATATAACTTTCCTCCAAGTGTTGCATAAATACTTCCATAAGGATGGCTGATGTGGGGTTACCCATTCCCAGTCCGTGAGTTTGTCTGTATATTTTATTGTCAAATTTGAAATAATTCTGGTCCAGGGTTACTTTCAGTGTGTTTACGATCTCTGTTGCAATGTCTCTGTTCGTTTTTTCTGTCAATATTTTAGTTAGAGTTTTTAGTGTTTCTGTCAGTGGTATCGAAGGGTATAGGTCTTTCACGTCAAACGATACCAGTTTCGAGTCCTTAGGTACGTTCAGGTTGTTCAGTTTTTCGACTAGTTCCGTCGTGTTTTTGATTGTGTATTTATTGGACAGGTCCAGTGTCTCGGTTAGTAGCTTATTTAGATGTTTTGATAGTCTATATCCTGGTGCCGATTTATGGTTTACTATTGGTCGCATAGGTGTTCCTGCTTTGTGGATTTTAGGTAGTGCGATCAGTGACGGGGCCGATGGATTCATTGTCGTGAGAGTGTAGGCTATCTTGTTGTCTACTATATTTTTTCCCTGTTTTATTGCACGCTTTATTGCCATTTGGTATTCCTCCGTTGGGTCTTTCCTCATCACTCGGCAGCCCATTTCTTTGATGAGTTGGCCTGTTTTTGTGGTGTATTCCTCTTCGTCCATTAGCACCGTTGTATTTCCTTTGTCTGCTTTTGTTGCTATTATTTTATTCTCTCTTAGTTTTTTCCTCAATTCTTTTACCGTTTTATATTCATTTGTTACCATTTTCTTTCCATCAGCTTTTATGCCCTTTTCGATTATGCGTCTGCATAAATGCCTTGCGTGCTCCTGTTCCTCGTTTGGAATTAGTGATATGGCCACCACCGTGTCCGCAATGGTGTTCTCCACGTCTTTTTTCCTATCGTAGCTTTCGATGTTGTATTTCAAACCTTTTTGTAGTAGCTGTGTTTCCTTGGCGTTGATTGGAAGACTTGTTAAGTTAACAAATCTTTGATGGAAAGATGTTTTTTCCTGCTGTGGGCCTTTTTTGTTGTTGTTTTGTTTTGTGTGTCAAGGTCGTCCAGTTTTTGTTGAGTTTTTTATACTTGTTTTCCATGGCTCCTTTGATCTGTTCCTTTATTGCATCTAACGTTTCCAGAAGGGAACTGACTGGAATGATTCCCATCAGCTCCAGATGGATGCGTAGTAATTCCTGATTCATGCGCTCCTTCTTTGCGTGTTGGTTCCTGATCTCGCATCTAATGAAGCTGTTCTCCGCTTTCCTTATAATTTTGCGTTTATCCTCGTTTTTCATTTTGTGTCCTATTTGCGCGTATTTTGGAATGAGTTTGCTCATTAAACATTGTTTATTAAACCATATGTTGGCTTTGGTGTTGTGTATTTTCTGTAGTCGCCTTTTGTATGCTATCAGTAGAATATTTGTCCGGATTTGATGTGCCTGACTGGCATTATTAAATACTTTTTGGTTGCTTGTTTTTCCGACAGGGTAGGAATATGATGTATTGTGGAACGATCCTCCGTCATCCCTTGTCAAGTTTGGTTTGGAGACAAACCGGTTTCGGCTAATATGCGCCATCTTCAGTGTCTTTCAGGGATGTGATAAGTGGGCTTTTCCTACCAAAACTGGTCGGTTTTTTTCCTGTTGGTCGGATGGTCGGACGATTTGAATTTTGGTAGGTTTTTACCTTCCTTCAAGTAACATCACTGATTTGCTAGATTTTGCCACAACACTGTTGAAAGAACGTTTGAAAGTTCATGTATTCATGTCTCTTTCTCACAGCAACAGTTTGCTTGAATACTTTTTGTGTTTCTCTTCGGCAGAGTTTTGTGCAGTGATGTGATACGTAGGGAAAATTCCCTACATGTAGGGACATTAGTAGGAAAAAAGTGACCTTGGGGAAAAAAGGACAGATTTTTATAAAATAGGTAAATGTAGGGATTTTTTGGCAAAACTGTCGATCTGAATAATGAAAACGCTGTGAAGACGAGTTAATCGCGAATCCTTTAATGGCGTAATTGGAGACAAGCTGCCGTATCGTGAAGACAAGCTTTGAGATCTTTTATTGAACTATCGGATAACACGATACTTTTTATCTGTGCATCGGAGCAAAAGATTTTTTTATTATACATATTATAGAACTGTTAAATTGCAAAAATTTTATGAAAATGGTGCAGGTACACTTGAAGAAATGGAGTCTTTATATCCCGAAACTTTCGTAAATCCTTCATTTACTGCCATGCATTTAATTCATTGTTATAACATGGAAATAACAAAAAAAGTGTAGGGAATTTCGTGGGGAAAATTTGAAACAGGCGTAGGGAAAAGTAGGGTTTTTTTTCTTGCTTTGTAGGGAATTTCCAAAAAAGTGTCTACCATCACTGGTTTTGTGTAAAGTGGATAAAAGAAGGTGAACGCATACGCATGAAAACACTTTCTTCATTTTTTAGTTTGATGAAAAAGCACTATGCACTAAAAAAGATCTTAGATTCAATTTCGATATTTAATTAAAGTTCTGATCTCATTTGTATACCTACTTGGAGACCTGTTAAACCATAGTCGTAACTATTTTAAAATGTTAACATAAATTACATACACAAATTAATGTACATACATATGTACAAACGCATTCGTACCTTATTATTTTAAGCTAAAACATGTGAAAATACTTGAAGAGTGATATGTATGTATAAGTTCCTATATATGTACCAGTTAAATGAATAAATAAAAATACATAAATTTTCAAAAACCAGCTTAAATGACGAATTTTGTGAAAAAAAAATTTTGGTCGGCTGAAACCAATTTTGGTAGGTTTTTGAGACGAATTTGGTCGGAAGAAAAATTTCAAAGTGGCAACCCTGGTGTCTTTTTTCGTTCTGAGTTATTTTGTGTAAGTTCGATAGTACTTATAGTAACTAACTTCCAACGTTTGGTCACGTACTTCGTGTTCGTGTGATGTGTTCGTGCATTCGTGCATTCGTGCGTTCGGGCGACGTGCATGCGTGTGTGCGTGCGAGTCTGTTAGCCCCGTCACAATCAACTACTGGATGTAGTTGCATTTTGCTGCATGTAGGTGCATCGCAGTTAGTTCCGCTCACAACAATTTTTTTGTTGGCTCCGCTCTTAGCTCCCAGTTTTTCTTTTTTGCGGTGATCAGGGATGCTGTTTGTGGGAATTTCTTACCAAACTGGTAAGAATGTAAGTTTGTACTAAATGTATAAAAACTGTTAGTAGAGAAAATGTGGATGTGATACATATGTATAAAGTGAAATTTTCATGTTGTAATGGAAATTCAAAAATATATATAGTATTTCGACCGGTGGGTGATGATTTTTAAAATAAATGTTATAAAAAAAAAGCTATTCGCTGTTATCTTACGAGATGTATCAATACATGACGAGTCCATATGAAATTTTTCCTCCTCTTACAATGTGCTAAATCGGTCAAAAGAAAAAAACTTATTAAAATTAAATAAATAACACAAACAAAAATTAATAGGGATGCATGTCTACCAGACTTAGGCATTATTCGAATAAATTTTTATTTAAATAATTATTCGAATAAAAATATATTTAAAAAATTTTTATTTAGATAAATTAGTTACCAATAAATTATTCGGAACTTTATTTGCTATTTAAAATAATGGGTTATATTAATAAAAGCCAAGCATTTGCTTTTGCTTCAGATTTCAGAGCTTTTACTCACATTTTGAAATTTGGTTCATACAAATTAATGTCAAATTTCCGAAATCTTGAGTAAAAGCATTTGCTATATTTTTGTTAATACGAACCAAGAAATAAAAATTCTCGGTAGAAAAAAAGAGAATTTGAAGAACATATAGATACACATATATGTACATGGTTTCGATTTTATCACAAAAATGTATGTAAATAAAAAGTATTTATTATTCGAATAATTATTTTTGCAGTAAGCGAAACTATTTATTATTCAAATAAAGATAAAAAAAAAAATTATTCATCTACTTATTCGTTATTCGAAAAAATTTTGCTCAACTCTGATACATATCCACAAATATGTAAGTAATTTTAGCTCCAACTCTGCTATTTTCAATGATTTTAGCTCCTTGCTCTTCGCAGCGCTGCGCTCCATTGCCCCGAACAAATGTCAAATGCTTCTTCTTATGCCTTACATGCAGCAAAAAATTGAAAATTGGGAACTTTTTTATGGTAGATGGCGCTAGTGCTGCTGGATGTGTCGAACTCCATGCAAATACATACATTCCACTCAGCTGTCAATGCATGCTGCTCCGTAAAAATTTCATTGTGACGGGGCTATAACTGACGTCCATTTTGTTTACTTTTCATTTTGACGTTTCTCCCAAATTCGCCAAAAAAATATCGATAACACGAAGAACACAGGGTTGCATTGAGAAAACTATCGTGATAATCTCGAGATTCATTTTAAATCGCGAATTTTTGGTAGCGGATTTTTGTATGGCAAACCTCGAATTTCAATCGAAGATTTTGTGTCAACCTCGAAAAAAGTAGATAATCTCGTATATGTAAATGGCCTGTTATCCATGTTCGGAAGCACATATGTATATTTGAGAAAAAGCCTTTTCTAGCCAAACCAAAGAAATCTTTTTATCACAAAAGCATTTGGAATCAATTCTGCAATTATCCACCTCTGATTCGACAATAAATATTGACAATTTATTAAACGGCATTGAATGTATGTCAAAAAATATTTAAAATCGCTGTTTTTTACTAATATTTTTATTTTGACTTTTTTGAGATTTCATATAACGTACTTCTTTAATTTCGCAACTAGGTATGTATGTATATTTATAACTTTTTGGTTGCTTGTTTTTCCGACAGGGTAGAAATATGATGTATTGTGGAACGATTTTCCGTCATCCCTTGTCAAGTTTGGTTTGGAGACAAACCGGTTTCGGCTAATATGCGCCATCTTCAGTGTCTTCTTTCGTTCTGAGTTATTTTGTGTAAGTTCGATAGTATTTATAGTAACTAACTTCCGTCGTTTTGTTCAGGTACTTCGTGTTCATGTGATGTGTTCGTGCATTCGTGCGTTCGGGTGACGTGTGTGTGTGTGAGTCTGTGTTGTGTGTTTAGGTATGCAAATCTATTTTTTGTCATATTTTCATTATTGTACCCTCATTAACCGGGTAGGTAAAAGTCCGTTATTGTCCGCTTGTGTGTTGTTTTGTTTATGTCGGTTTTAGGTCTTTTGTCCTCTTTCGGGTGTAGTAGCTTAAGCGGTTCAAATAATGTATCCGAGCGGTGTTTATTTGTTCATTTATTATTTTACCTAGGAATGTTTTCTGTTTGTATATCTCCATGTTTTCTAATATGTTAAGCCGTTTTCCTTTATGCTGTTTTCCTTTAGCTGTTTTTCCTATTTTCATGGGTGTACACTTGTTTTCTGCCATGTGGTTGGCGAAATTTGATTCCACTGCCGTTGATGATTTTCTTATTGTAATCCCTTATGTGTTCTCGATATCTCGTCTTGATTTGGCGTCCTGTTTGTCCTATATAACTATTTTGGCATTCGCAAGTCAATTTGTATACGCCTTGTTTGTCAAAGAGGTCTTCCTTGTTAATGTTGTTTCGTAGAAGTTTTCCCATATTGTTCCTCTTTTTAAATGCTGCATTAATGCTATATTTTTGGAAAACTTTAGCCAACTTGTAAGATGTTGCTCCGGTATATGATAAGACTGCCCATTTCTTCTCTACTTTTCTTTGTTTTCCGATTTCCTTGAAGTTATGTTTTTCTGTATTTTCTTCACCAAACTTTTTTGATATCCGTTGTTCTCCGCGGTTGCGTATATTCTCCGCGATTGCGTATATTCTAAAGATTCAAAAAGGAGGAAGGGCTTAAGCCTTATAAAGTACAGAAAGTGCCTGACAGAAATTCAAAAATATCATATTTAATTCACTTTATTGAGATTTAAGTAGGTTTTAAGTAAAGTTATGCAAATAACATATTTTATTTTTAAATACTTCCATATGTAGGGTTGGCCTATTCTGGCCAATAGCATATACCGCACTTCGTTCGCAAATGTGCTTGATAAATAATAACAATAATTAAAAAACTTCACATATAGAACAAGACGTAGTATATTAGAACAATCTTCGTATTCGCCAGTGGAAAAATTGGAAGAGGAAATGGTGAAATATTCTTCACCCATTCATCTTCTTGGACAAAATGGGGTACTGTCGAGCTACCAGCCATTACAACTTCATATTCGCCTTTTAGTTGGGCGGAGCAAACATTATCTGGTTTACCCGCACATTCCTCTTCAGTATTATCTTCTCCAAAAATGTTGTAATATTGATGAGGCTCCATGTATGTACCTAAATGACAGTAGGTATGTCATTTAGTCCACCTTCGTCGAATGCCTCACCCAGATCTTGAATGAAATCAAGCATTTCTTGTAACGTTAAACCTCTAAAAGCAGAAAATTTATAAAATTCCAACAAATTAAGAATATTACATCAAATACTTTTTGGTATCACGGACTGGGAATGGGTAACCCCACATCAGCCATCCTTATGGAAGTATTTATGCAACATTTGGAGGAAAGTTATATGGAAGAACTGGCGAAAAATCTGGGGGTCAATTTTTATGCCAGGTATGTAGACGACATCATCTGCCTCATAACGGAAAATAAAGAAGAAAAAATTTTGGAATACCTCAACGGCCAACACAAAAATATAAAATTCACCATGGATGCGGAGAAAAATGGAAAAATCAACTACTTAGACCTCACAATTAAAATAAACAAAGAGACTAACAAATTTACTTACGAAATATATAGAAAACCCACAGCAACGGATACAGTAATACACAATAAATCTAGCCATCCTCAACAACACAAGAATGCCACTTTCAGACATTTATTAACACGACTTGAACGGACCCCGTTAGAAAAGGAAGCTTACAACAAGGAACTCAGCACAATATACACAATCGCGGAGAACAACGGATATCAAAAAAGTTTGGTGAAGAAACTACAGAAAAACATAACTTCAAGGAAATCGGAAAACAAAGAAAAGGTAGAGAAGAAATGGGCAATCTTATCATATACCGGAGCAACATCTTACAAGTTGGCTAAAGTTTTCCAAAAATATAACATTAATGCAGCATTTAAAACGAGGAACAGCATGGAAAAACTTCTACGAAACAACATTAACAAGGAAGACCCCTTTGACAAACAAAGCGTATACAAATTGACTTGCGAATGCCAAAATAGCTATATAGGACAAACAGGACGCCAAATCAAGACGAGATATCGAGAACACATAAGAGATTACAATAAGAAAATAAGGAAATCATCAACGACAGTGGAATCAAATTTCGCCAACCACATGGCAGAAAACAAATGTACACCCATGAAAATAGGAAAAACAGCTAAAATTCTCCACATACAACACAAGGGAAAACGACTTAACGTATTAGAAAATATGGAGATATACAAACAGAAGACATTCGTAGGTAAAATAATAAATGAACAAATAAACACCGCATCAGATACATTATTTGAACCGCTTAAGCTATTATACCGAAAAGAGGACAGAAAACCTAAAACCGACATAAACAAAACAACACACAAGAGGACAATAACGGACTTTTACCTGCCTATTTAATGAGGATACAAAAATAGATTTACATACCTAAACGCACAGACTCGCACGCACACACGCATGCACGTCGCCCGAACGCACGAATGCACGAACACACGAACACATCACACGAACACGAAGTACGTGACCAAACGTTGGAAGTTAATTACTATAAGTACTATCGAACTTACACAAAATAACTCAGAACGAAAAAAGACACTGAAGATGGCGCATATTAGCCGAAACCGGTTTGTCTCCAAACCAAACATGACAAGGGATGACGGAGGATCGTTCCACAATACATCATATTCCTACCCTGTCGGAAAAACGAGCAACCAAAAAGTATTTAATAATGCCAGTCAGGCACATCAAATCCGGACAAATATTCTACTGATAGCATACAAAAGGCGACTACAGAAAATACACAACACCAAAGCCAACATATGGTTTAATAAACAATGTTTAATGAGCAAACTCATTCCAAAATACGCGCAAATAGGACACAAAATGAAAAACGAGGATAAACGCAGAATTATAAGGAAAGCGGAGAACAGCTTCATTAGATGCGAGATCAGGAACCAACACGCAAAGAAGGAGCGCATGAATCAGGAATTACTACGCATCCATCTGGAGCTGATGGGAATCATTCCAGTCAGTTCCCTTCTGGAAACGTTAGATGCAATAAAGGAACAGATCAAAGGAGCCATGGAAAACAAGTATAAAAAACTCAACAAAAAACTGGACGACCTTGACACAAAACAAAACAACAACAAAAAAGGCCCACAGCAGGAAAAAACATCTTTCCATCAAAGATTTGTTAACTTAACAAGTCTTCCAATCAACGCCAAGGAAACACAGCTACTACAAAAAGGTTTGAAATACAACATCGAAAGCTACGATAGGAAAAAAGACGTGGAGAACACCATTGCGGACACGGAGGTGGCCATATCACTAATACCAAACGAGGAACAGGAGCACGCAAGGCATTTATGCAGACGCATAATCGAAAAGGGCATAAAAGCTGATGGAAAGAAAATGGTAACAAATGAATATAAAACGGTAAAAGAATTGAGGAAAAAACTAAGAGAGAATAAAATAATAGCAACAAAAGCAGACAAAGGAAATACAACGGTGCTAATGGACGAAGAGGAATACACCACAAAAACAGGCCAACTCATCAAAGAAATGGGCTGCCGAGTGATGAGGAAAGACCCAACGGAGGAATACCAAATGGCAATAAAGCGTGCAATAAAACAGGGAAAAAATATAGTAGACAACAAGATAGCCTACACTCTCACGACAATGAATCCATCGGCCCCGTCACTGATCGCACTACCTAAAATCCACAAAGCAGGAACACCTGTGCGACCAATAGTAAACCATAAATCGGCACTAGGATATAGACTATCAAAACATCTAAATAAGCTACTAACCGAGACACTGGACCTGTCCAATAAATACACAATCAAAAACACGACGGAACTAGTCGAAAAACTGAACAACCTGAACGTACCTAAGGACTCGAAACTGGTATCGTTTGACGTGAAAGACCTATACCCTTCGATACCACTGACAGAAACACTAAAAACTCTAACTAAAATATTGACAGAAAAAACGAACAGAGACATTGCAACAGAGATCGTAAACACACTGAAAGTAACCCTGGACCAGAATTATTTCAAATTTGACAATAAAATATACAGACAAACTCACGGACTGGGAATGGGTAACCCCACATCAGCCATCCTTATGGAAGTATTTATGCAACATTTGGAGGAAAGTTATATGGAAGAACTGGCGAAAAATCTGGGGGTAAATTTTTATGCCAGGTATGTAGACGACATCATCTGCCTCATAACGGAAAATAAAGAAGAAAAAATTTTGGAATACCTCAACGGCCAACACAAAAATATAAAATTCACCATGGATGCAGAGAAAAATGGAAAAATGAACTACTTAGACCTCACAATTAAAATAAACAAAGAGACTAACAAATTTACTTACGAAATATATAGAAAACCCACAGCAGCGGATACAGTAATACACAATAAATCTAGCCATCCTCAACAACACAAGAATGCCGTTTTCAGACATTTATTAACACGACTTGAACGGACCCCGTTAGAAAAGGAAGCTTACAACAAGGAACTCAGCACAATATACACAATCGCGGAGAACAACGGATATCAAAAAAGTTTGGTGAAGAAACTACAGAAAAACATAACTTCAAAGAAATCGGAAAACAAAGAAAAGGTAGAGAAGAAATGGGCAGTCTTATCATATACCGGAGCAACATCTTACAAGTTGGCTAAAGTTTTCCAAAAATATAACATTAATGCAGCATTTAAAACGAGGAACAGCATGGAAAAACTTCTACGAAACAACATTAACAAGGAAGACCCCTTTGACAAACAAGGCGTATACAAATTGACTTGCGAATGCCAAAATAGCTATATAGGACAAACAGGACGCCAAATCAAGACGAGATATCGAGAACACGTAAGAGATTACAATAAGAAAATAAGGAAATCATCAACGACAGTGGAATCAAATTTCGCCAACCACATGGCAGAAAACAAATGTACACCCATGAAAATAGGAAAAACAGCTAAAATTCTCCACATACAACACAAGGGAAAACGACTTAACGTATTAGAAAATATGGAGATATACAAACAGAAGACATTCGTAGGTAAAATAATAAATGAACAAATAAACACCGCATCAGATACATTATTTGAACCGCTTAAGCTATTATACCGAAAAGAGGACAGAAAACCTAAAACCGACATAAACAAAACAACACACAAGAGGACAATAACGGACTTTTACCTGCCTATTTAATGAGGATACAAAAATAGATTTACATACCTAAACGCACAGACTCGCACGCACACACGCATGCACGTCGCCCGAACGCACGAATGCACGAACACATCACACGAACACGAAGTACGTGACCAAACGTTGAAGTTAGTTACTATAAGTACTATCGAACTTACACAAAATAACTCAGAACGAAAAAAGACACTGAAGATGGCGCATATTAGCCGAAACCGGTTTGTCTCCAAACCAAACTTGACAAGGGATGACGGAGGATCGTTCCACAATACATCATATTCCTACCCTGTCGGAAAAACAAGTAACCAAAAAGTATTTAAGATTGTAAAATGTTATCGAATATACATATATGTGTTCACATGGAAAAAATAGTATGTCTACTTAAACGAACCATTTATTATTACTTTAATTTTTAAAAAGAAAGGAAAGAAAATGTTTATAATTTTTTTTAAATCCCAAACAAAATGTAAATATATATATATATAAATTAATAAAAAGATAATAGCTTCGTTCAACAACTTTACTTGCAAGTACTTGCAAAAAGAGCGTCAATGTCAAATTAAGAGTAAAAACGAGAAAAAGAGAAAATTATCAACCAAAGTAATTAAACACAAAATCGTAAACATTCGCAAGAAAACAGCTGATACGCTGTTTTGACAATTTGATTTTTAGGTTAGGTTGTAATTTTTGAAATTGGAAATGAAAGGAAATAACTGAATTAGGAAAACAAAATTCTACTTTGGCTATTCCACAACAATAAATGAAGATATTACTAAAAATTAAAGCAAAAATTGTATTTATCCCAGGGTTCGGAAATTCTCATTTATGATTACTCATTTTCATTCATTTGTGAGAATTTCACGAGCGAGAATATTTCAAATTATTTTTTTCGTTCATTTATCACGAGTGAGAAATGCAAAAAAAAATTATGCTTCTCACTCGCGATAAGTGAACAAAAAAAATTTTCCATATCTTTCACTCACGAGCGAAAAATAAAAAACCAAAATTTCTCACTCACATGTGATAAAACCGAACTAAGCCGGCTTCGGTTGTTCACATATGAGAAAAGCAATGCGAGAAATACTGATCGCGAGCAGTATTTTAGCGTTCACGAAAAGATTTTCTCATGGACATTTTTCAGCTGCGTTGTATGGAAGGAAATGCAAGCAGATTTTCGCAGTTACCTTAGCCAAGCATTTGTGCGTACATATGTATCTACTAGTGCCCTGCGTAAACACTACCGTTCGCTGTTCGAACACGTATGCACTAACATTAAACACTGTCGAACACATGCATGTCCGACTTCAACACCAAACATTTCCGATAACTAGCAGCAGGCAAGCAGAGACGTTCTCGTTCTTGAAACGATCGCTGCCCGCTAGTTTCGGTCTTTTCGGTCTACTGCTAAGTATTCGAATACTAAGATGGTGCTTACGAGAGCCTGCCTGCTAGTATTTGGCAACGTAGAAATTTTGCTCAACTGCGACGATTTGAACGATTAACATGCATGCATGCATACATATGTATGTTTGTATTTACATATGGATGCATGTATGGTTGTATGTATGTACATGTATGTAGGTATGCATTTGCCTAATTTTTATTTTATATTAAATACCTAGTACCTAGATAGTACATATCTAATACCTACTTGCGAACGGATACACATATCTACATATTTATATGAATTTATGTATACCTAAATACTTGGGGCAAATAATTAAGTTAGATACTAAATGTTTCATTTTTAGTTTCAAAGCATTGATTTTATATCTACTATTTTAATAATAATAATAATAATACAATGGCGCTATTATAACTCTGACGAGTTTTATGGCCGAGCTTCTCTCCCAATTCGAGGTGTGCTCCTTTTTGTTTTTTCCTACTAATTGGGTGGACCTACAGTTTTATGCCGGCTCCGAACGGCGAATGCATTTTTTGTGAGAAGCTTTTTCATGGCAGAAATACTCTCGGAGGGTATGCCGCCCACTGCCGAGAGGTGACCGCTGCTATGAAAAAACCCAATAATTGGATTTTTACTAATTAGAAAAATTTGTTTGGCTCGGACCGTGGTTTGAACCCGAGACCTCTGGCATAGCAGGCGAGCACTCTACCCACTGCACCACAGCGGCCACATTTTAACATAACATAATTATAAATCTTATACTTAATAATAGCCCTGTTTTTATTTAAGCGCATATACATCTGCGCTTAAATTTTGTATGGACTGCTAAGCGCGGAAAGAGATGTGCGCTTAGAAATCCATACAAAATTTAAGCGCAGATGTATGTATATGCGCTTAAATAAAAAACAGGGCTATTAAAACTTTTACAAGTGTAGTGTATATTATAGATATGTGTGCAAATGCCGATTTCAGCCTTTGTTTAAAATTCATAACTGCGTTGATATCTTCATTATTATCCTTGCATCCTGTTATTAACTGGTGAATATATATGGGTACTAAATGCAGCGTGACATAGTCTTCACCTTCCCAATAGCACTTATGCTTCACTAAATTCGACGACGATTTCATGATGTAGCTAAGAAGCTTTTCGCAAATTTTGCAGATAACGAATCTACTTATTTCTTCCCCATTACTCTTAACAATTTTTGCAAAGACTTTCCACACCTTGCTTCTCCCTTGTACTTCTTTCAATATATATTCTCCATTTTGTAGTTGAGAGATATTGGCGCAAAAATATCGTCTGATACAATAAGTAATTGTTGTTTCCAACAATCCATTGCTTAAATAGTAAAAATAAGAAAATAACCGAACATCGATTTTTAGGCCCGAAAGGAACATATTAGCCTGAAGTCGTAAAAAAGGCCGAAGTTAGCTCGTTAACTCATAAAAATGGCGTTGCTAGCCTAGAATTTCACTGACCTGTTTTATGATCAACAGTTTACACTTTTCCGTTTCTCGTCTACCTAAACCCAAAACTCAAGGGAAGTGATTTTCACCGTGATCAGTTCATCTACACTATTTTTTCACTTGAAAGTTATTCTTTAGATAATACTTAAAAACATCTTTCAAAAAATTTTGGAGAGGGAAAAATTTGGTATAACAGTTATTATTATTTTATTGAAAACAATCAAATTTTTCTGTAAATTTTATTTAATTAAATATAAAAATATAGTTTGAGGTATTCATTGGTTCAAAACATAAAATATCTACATACCTGCATGCGAATTTATTTTTTTATAAATAAATATACGTATTGTATGTACATATGTATATGCATCTCTATGCATCATAGCTAAGCTTAGAACGACGCCAAACGTCATTACATTATTTTATTTTAATCAATTATAATAATTAAACGTTCTGCTTTAATAACAATAACATATGTTTGGTTTTAAGGTTAAGATTGTACCGCCTCCCACTTAATGAAATAAGGGATAAAATAGCTCCAGCATAGCTAAGAATAAAATTTTGAAGCTATTATGTACCAAGTATAGGTTCAAGATTTTTTTAATTTTGGAAGCCTTTTTAGATATTTGCATGATTATATTTTTTTTACTACCTAGTCTGAGTACAAGAATATATTTAAATACTGCCTGCTCTATGAACTCGTTAAATATGTATACGCAAAATACGCAAAATATTAATATGCTTATAATAAAAAACGAAAATTACATTTATACCTGGTATGTCCATACATACATACATATGTATGCAAGTATGTTCATATATACATATTTACATATGTGTATCAGCTATACAAAATTATACGTACAAAACCATAATGATATGTACCTACATACGTACATACAAATGTACATATACATCAGAGATTTGTTTTGCTATGCACGCGTGCAAAAACTTTTTGTAGCTTTCACACCGACAGCCTCACACGGACACTACAGAACTCTTCGTGCACGAAAAAAAATTTCGTTTGCAAATTTTTGTTCAACGATTTCTAGTCAGCGTTAGGCTGTTGAGCTAGAAGGTTGTGCTGCTCGCGCAGTCTCTGAATGCTTGTAAATGATTGGCTTTGTTCAGAAACTCAGTTTGAAGCGCAACCTGATTTTGTAGTACAAGCAGAGCGTTCATAAACGTAAATTTTGCATGAAGCGTCGCTCATCACAATCATCAAAATAATAATTACTGCCGCTGTTGCGCTTCATGCTGCGTTTCTGAACATAGCCATTGTGCGTTGGGGGTGGTTTTTTTTATCTAATTTTTTTACGTAATATTTTTATTAGGCTTTGTTTTCTTGCTCTTATTTTGTTTGTGTTGTTTTGTTAAGTTAATAATAATAGTAATATCTATTTCCAATTTCAAAATATTAGTCTTCGACCATGATTGAGTTTCTTTTGGGTGTAGGCAAGAGCTTTTTGTGCTTTTAACACATGCACAATATGTGAGAGTGTTAGTGTGATAATCCCTGATATACATACATATGCATATATACATACATATGTACATACATCTATGCATATCTCACTACAATTTAATTTTGTCAATAAATCAAAAAAACCTTCCTAAAAACATATTCAATGAATGTTAATGTAGCCCAAATAACACCATCTGCATGCGTATGAAATTTTTACATTCTCATTTACATTTACAAAGCATGTTCTGCCTGCACATCAATAAATTTTCGGAAAATTGCTTAAGTATCCGAGAACTTCTTCTGGTATCCGAACATTTGTGCTAAAAACATCGAACATGAACGTGCAGCATTGAGATAGAAATGCTTCATTCTCGGTGCTGAAGCAAAATTTCACGCCACTGAAGTACTTCACTGTTCGAACACTTCGAAACCCATACATGTGCTACAGCGAGCGCAACACAGCATGTTCGATATCGAGATGTCTTGCGCAGCTCTTTTAATAGATAAGAAGATGTTTTCGGGATTAAAGTAAAGTGCGTTGTTTTTAATTGTAGGCTGAATAATTAACTGCATTTCTAGGGGCAGACGACGTATCCAGCGCAAGTATTAATAATACATTTAGATATTTTCTGGTTGCTTGTTTTTCCGACTGGGTATGAATACGATGTATTGTGGAACGATCTTCCGTCATCCCTTGTCAAGTTTGGTTTGGAGACAAACCGGTTTCGGCTAATATGCGCCATCTTCAGTGTCTTTTTTCGTTCTGAGTTATTTTGTGTAAGTTCGATAGTATTTATAGTAACTGACTAACATCGTTTGGTCACGTACTTCGTGTTCGTGTGATGTGTTCGTGTATTCGTGCGTTCGGGCGACGTGCATGCGTGCGTGCGTGCGAGTCTGTGCGTTTAGGTATGCAAATCTATTTTTGTACCCTCATTATCCCGGTAGGTAAAAGTCCGTTATCGTCCGCTTGTGTGTTGTTTTGTTTATGTCGGTTTTAGGCCTTTTGTCCTCTTTTGGGTATAGTAGTTTAAGCGGTTCAAATAATGTATCTGATGCGGTGTTTATTTGTTCATTTATTATTTTACCTACGAATGTCTTCTGTTTGTATATCTCCATATTTTCTAATACGTTAAGTCGTTTTCCCTTATGTTGTATGTGGAGAATTTTAGCTGTTTTTCCTATTTTCATGGGTGTACACTTGTTTTCTGCCATGTGGTTGGCGAAATTTGATTCCACTGTTGTTGATGATTTCCTTATTTTCTTATTGTAATCTCTTACGTGTTCTCGATATCTCGTCTTGATTTGGCGTCCTGTTTGTCCTATATAACTATTTTGACATTCGCAAGTCAATTTGTATACGCCTTGTTTGTCAAAGGGGTCTTCCTTGTTAGTGTTGTTTCGTAGAAGTTTTTCCATGTTGTTTCTTGTTTTAAATGCTGCATTAATGTTATACTTTTGGAAAACTTTAGCCAACTTGTAAGATGTTGCTCCGGTATATGATAAGACTGCCCATTTCTTCTCTACCTTTTCTTTGTTTTCCGATTTCCTTGAAGTTATGTTTTTCTGTATTTTCTTCACCAAACTTTTTTGGTATCCGTTGTTCTCCGCGATTGTGTATATTGTGCTGAGTTCCTTGTTGTAAGCTTCCTTTTCTAACGGGGTCCGTTCAAGTCGTGTTAATAAATGTCTGAAAGCGGCGTTCTTGTGTTGTTGAGGATGGCTAGATTTATTGTGTATTACTGTATCCGTTGCTGTGGGTTTTCTGTATATTTCGTAAGTGAACGTGTTAGTCTCTTTGTTTATTTTAATTGTGAGGTCTAAGAAGTTGATTTTTCCATTTTTCTCTGCGTCCATGGTGAATTTTATATTTTTGTGTTGGCCGTTGAGGTATTCCAAAATTTTTTCTTCTTTATTTTCCGTTATGAGGCAGATGATGTCGTCTACATACCTGGCATAAAAATTTACCCCCAGATTTTTCGCCAGTTCTTCCATATAACTTTCCTCCAAATGTTGCATGAATACTTCCATAAGGATGGCTGATGTGGGGTTACCCATTCCCAGTCCGTGAGTTTGTCTGTATATTTTATTGTCAAATTTGAAATAATTCTGGTCCAGGGTTACTTTCAGTGTGTTTACGATCTCTGTTGCAATGTCTCTGTTCGATTTTTCTGTCAATATTTTAGTTAGAGTTTTTAGTGTTTCTGTCAGTGGTATCGAAGGGTATAGGTCTTTCACGTCAAACGATACCAGTTTCGAGTCCTTAGGTACGTTCAGGTTGTTCAGTTTTTCGACTAGTTCCGTCGTGTTTTTGATAGTGTATTTATTGGACAGGTCCAGTGTCTCGGTTAGTAGCTTATTCAGATGTTTTGATAGTCTATATCCTGGTGCCGATTTATGGTTTACTATTGGTCGCATAGGTGTTCCTGCTTTGTGGATTTTAGGTAGTGCGATCAGTGACGGGGCCGATGGATTCATTGTCGTAAGAGTGTAGGCTATCTTGTTGTCTACTATATTTTTTGCCTGTTTTATTGCACGCTTTATTGCCATTTGGTATTCCTCCGTTGGGTCCTTTCTCATCACTCGGCAGCCCATTTCTTTGATGAGTTGGCTTGTTTTTGTGGTGTATTCCCCTTCGTCCATTAGCACCGTTGTATTTCCTTTGTCTGCTTTTGTTGCTATTATTTTATTTTCTCTTAGTTTTTTCCTCAATTCTTTTACCGTTTTATATTCATTTGCTACCATTTTCTTTTCATCAGCTTTTATGCTCTTTTCGATTATGCGTCTGCATAGATGCCTTGCGTGCTCCTGTTCCTCGTTTGGTATTAGTGATATGGCCACCTCTGTGTCCGCAATGGTGTTCTCCACGTCTTTTTTCCTATCGTAGCTTTCGATGTTGTATTTTAAACCTTTTTGTAGTAGCTGTGTTTCCTTGGCGTTGATTGGAAGATTTGTTAAGTTGACAAATCTTGGATGGAAAGATGTTTTTTCCTGCTGTGGGCCTTTTTTGTTGCTGTTTTGTTTTGTGTCAAGGCCGTCCAGTTTTTTGTTGAGTTTTTTATACTTGTTTTCCATGGCTCCTTTGATCTCTTCCTTTATCGCATCTAATGTTTCCAGAAGGGAACTGACAGGAATAATTCCCATCAGCTCCAGATGGATGCGTAGTAGTTCCTGATTCATGCGCTCTTTCTTTGCGTGTTGGTTCCTGATCTCGCATCTAATGAAGCTGTTCTCTGCTTTCCTTATGATTTTGCGTTTATCCTCGTTTTTCATTTTGTGTCCTATTTGCGCGTATTTTGGAATGAGTTTGCTCATTAAACATTGTTTATTAAACCATATGCTGGCTTTGGTGTTGTGTATTTTTTGTAGTCGCCTTTTGTATGCTATCAGTAGAATATTCGTCCGGATTTGATGTGCCTGACTGGCATTATTAAATATTTTCTGGTTGCTTGTTTTTCCGACTGGGTATGAATACGATGTATTGTGGAACGATCTTCCGTCATCCCTTGTCAAGTTTGGTTTGGAGACAAACCGGTTTCGGCTAATATGCGCCATCTTCAGTGTCTTTTTTCGTTCTGAGTTATTTTGTGTAAGTTCGATAGTATTTATAGTAACTGACTAACATCGTTTGGTCACGTACTTCGTGTTCGTGTGATGTGTTCGTGTATTCGTGCGTTCGGGCGACGTGCATGCGTGCGTGCGTGCGAGTCTGTGCGTTTAGGTATGCAAATCTATTTTTGTACCCTCATTATCCCGGTAGGTAAAAGTCCGTTATCGTCCGCTTGTGTGTTGTTTTGTTTATGTCGGTTTTAGGCCTTTTGTCCTCTTTTGGGTATAGTAGTTTAAGCGGTTCAAATAATGTATCTGATGCGGTGTTTATTTGTTCATTTATTATTTTACCTACGAATGTCTTCTGTTTGTATATCTCCATATTTTCTAATACGTTAAGTCGTTTTCCCTTATGTTGTATGTGGAGAATTTTAGCTGTTTTTCCTATTTTCATGGGTGTACACTTGTTTTCTGCCATGTGGTTGGCGAAATTTGATTCCACTGTTGTTGATGATTTCCTTATTTTCTTATTGTAATCTCTTACGTGTTCTCGATATCTCGTCTTGATTTGGCGTCCTGTTTGTCCTATATAACTATTTTGACATTCGCAAGTCAATTTGTATACGCCTTGTTTGTCAAAGGGGTCTTCCTTGTTAGTGTTGTTTCGTAGAAGTTTTTCCATGTTGTTTCTTGTTTTAAATGCTGCATTAATGTTATACTTTTGGAAAACTTTAGCCAACTTGTAAGATGTTGCTCCGGTATATGATAAGACTGCCCATTTCTTCTCTACCTTTTAAAAACATAATAATAAAACAGGCAAAAAATATAGTAGACAACAAGATAGCCTACACTCTTACGACAATGAATCCATCGGCCCCGTCACTGATCGCACTACCTAAAATCCACAAAGCAGGAACACCTATGCGACCAATAGTAAACCATAAATCGGCACCAGGATATAGACTATCAAAACATCTGAATAAGCTACTAACCGAGACACTGGACCTGTCCAATAAATACACTATCAAAAACACGACGGAACTAGTCGAAAAACTGAACAACCTGAACGTACCTAAGGACTCGAAACTGGTATCGTTTGACGTGAAAGACCTATACCCTTCGATACCACTGACAGAAACACTAAAAACTCTAACTAAAATATTGACAGAAAAATCGAACAGAGACATTGCAACAGAGATCGTAAACACACTGAAAGTAACCCTGGACCAGAATTATTTCAAATTTGACAATAAAATATACAGACAAACTCACGGACTGGGAATGGGTAACCCCACATCAGCCATCCTTATGGAAGTATTCATGCAACATTTGGAGGAAAGTTATATGGAAGAACTGGCGAAAAATCTGGGGGTAAATTTTTATGCCAGGTATGTAGACGACATCATCTGCCTCATAACGGAAAATAAAGAAGAAAAAATTTTGGAATACCTCAACGGCCAACACAAAAATATAAAATTCACCATGGACGCAGAGAAAAATGGAAAAATCAACTTCTTAGACCTCACAATTAAAATAAACAAAGAGACTAACACGTTCACTTACGAAATATACAGAAAACCCACAGCAACGGATACAGTAATACACAATAAATCTAGCCATCCTCAACAACACAAGAACGCCGCTTTCAGACATTTATTAACACGACTTGAACGGACCCCGTTAGAAAAGGAAGCTTACAACAAGGAACTCAGCACAATATACACAATCGCGGAGAACAACGGATACCAAAAAAGTTTGGTGAAGAAAATACAGAAAAACATAACTTCAAGGAAATCGGAAAACAAAGAAAAGGTAGAGAAGAAATGGGCAGTCTTATCATATACCGGAGCAACATCTTACAAGTTGGCTAAAGTTTTCCAAAAGTATAACATTAATGCAGCATTTAAAACAAGAAACAACATGGAAAAACTTCTACGAAACAACACTAACAAGGAAGACCCCTTTGACAAACAAGGCGTATACAAATTGACTTGCGAATGTCAAAATAGTTATATAGGACAAACAGGACGCCAAATCAAGACGAGATATCGAGAACACGTAAGAGATTACAATAAGAAAATAAGGAAATCATCAACAACAGTGGAATCAAATTTCGCCAACCACATGGCAGAAAACAAGTGTACACCCATGAAAATAGGAAAAACAGCTAAAATTCTCCACATACAACATAAGGGAAAACGACTTAACGTATTAGAAAATATGGAGATATACAAACAGAAGACATTCGTAGGTAAAATAATAAATGAACAAATAAACACCGCATCAGATACATTATTTGAACCGCTTAAACTACTATACCCAAAAGAGGACAAAAGGCCTAAAACCGACATAAACAAAACAACACACAAGCGGACGATAACGGACTTTTACCTACCGGGATAATGAGGGTACAAAAATAGATTTGCATACCTAAACGCACAGACTCGCACGCACGCACGCATGCACGTCGCCCGAACGCACGAATACACGAACACATCACACGAACACGAAGTACGTGACCAAACGATGTTAGTCAGTTACTATAAATACTATCGAACTTACACAAAATAACTCAGAACGAAAAAAGACACTGAAGATGGCGCATATTAGCCGAAACCGGTTTGTCTCCAAACCAAACTTGACAAGGGATGACGGAAGATCGTTCCACAATACATCGAATACATTTAGACTTCCATTGTCTCTTTAGGAGCGTATAATTTTACAACGAACTCTAGCAGTTTTTCTAAACAACTTGGATGATTTTACGATACACACGGATGCAGAAATCGTGAAGCCGTTGTAAGCCAGCGCGCTGTGCTTAGAGATCCCACTTGAATACTTACCAAACTTCACTACAGACATTATCATTCAATATAAATAACGTTGATCAGCACGAATAGTCAATCAGCAATAATTTTTTGCATATCATGTATCCAGTATTGGTAGCTGTTCCATAGCGGTACAACATTCTCAAGTCAAGCGAGGACTTAGAATACTTTTTAATCAAAAACTCATACTATATGGCGTTACTGCCTCATATATAGGGAAGCTAAAAATATGCACGAAAAATTTCAAAATATGCATGCTAGTATGCCCGAAAAATAACTGAAATATGCTCGTAAATATGCACGAAAAAATCTCATTATATGCATATATGCCTAAAAAATACCTGAAATATGCTCAAAAAATTTATGTACATATTTCATTTCAAGCTTACATTTTTATTTAACGAATTTTGCAAAATAATAACAATATATGTAAGAACTGAAACGTACAATTCACATTTTTCCCATTTAAAAAATTTGTTTTTAAATAGATACTATAAATACTTTAAATTAATTTTATTTATTTATTTAAATATAGTGGTCTATCGTACAAACAAGAGTACTTACAGACTACTTAAAGAATAATTTGCAAGGAAAGAATAAATTACAAATTTAATTCGCTTAAAACTAGCTTAAAGTTAGATCTTGGCAATGAGAAGTGAAAAGATGTGGAAATTGATTGCCTATTAAATTCTTTTAAAGCCCGAATGATAGGTGAATTAGATGCGTAAAGTGTTCGCACACGCTCCGTATAAAACATATCATTACTCCGGAGAGACCTGGGAGGAATATAAAAATAAATACGCTCCAGGAGGTATGGAAAGTCAACCACTCCCTTAATGATATCAAACACAAAAAATTTTAGATTTGTATTTTTGTAAAGACATGAGATCTTTTTACAAAGTAAACGAAACCATTCCATTAACATTGCGCCGGGTTGCATTGAACTACCGTGTGTTTTACTATATTTTCCAGTGTGAATTTTTGGCGGTTTTCCGAGAAAAAGCTCTTGTATGAGAAAACGATTAATATTGACCGTGTAGCATCGAGTATTTATGGATCGCGATTCTGGATCGCAAAATATTTAGAAATTTTGAAATCCGCGATCCGGATCACAATATTGACAAGACTGTGTAGCATGAACATTTTGCAACCCATCAAAATGCGTGTATATTTAGAAATTTTGAAATCCGTGATCTGGAACGAAATATTGGCAATAAACGAATTGAAAGTGAAAGTGTGAAAAGGACGGAAGTAAAATATTTTAAACCTTAGAGCGAGAAAAATATCGCAATATTCATATTGAACGTGTAGCACTAGTCTGCGATTCATCAGACCATCGCGATTCATATTGACATTGTAGCGAATGCCTATGTATGTTGATACATATTGCATATTAATGTTCCCTTCAAAATTTCACACTACAGCTGTTTTCTGTCAATAACAGGGCATCGGAGCAAACCTTTTTTTACTCTGGGTTTGCTTCTGATCAGCATACAAGAACTTAGTGTTTGTCGTGGTGAATTTTTATAAGGAAAAATGCTCCGCTCCGGTGCCCAGATCAATAGTTAAATAGCTTTGTTTGTATGTATACGCGACTATATGAATTAGCCACAGATAAGATGTTGCCAGCTTAATGTTTTTCGATATTGCTCGATTAAGTGCCAAAATATGCCAAAATAAGCACGAAATGCATTTTGACCGAAAATATGCATTTTAGGTCTAAATATGCATTTGCATATGCAATATGCATTTGCATATTTTTAGCTTCCCTACTCATATAAATAAGAACTTGGGATAATTTTTCAAAAAACAGGTTCTATGATTTTAAAACGGTATAACTTTTTTGTTTGTGAATAAAGGCTACAACTTTTTTAGTGGAGTCCTCATGGTTTTTTGAGAGCTTTGTATTAGTGATAAAAATAAAAAAATCTAGGGATAGTAACTCCAAAATTTTTAAAGGTAAAACTCAGAACCTTTGAGGTCGAAACTTTATATGGGCCAAATATAGTGCAGAGCGAGACCTTTTCTACGACATTAAGATCATAGAGATCCGACATCAAATAAGGAAGTTATTACAAAAAACGCGATTAAGCTGTTTTTAACGCGGGCCTAAAAAAAAAATTTTTACACCATAAATATTTTTTCGACGTAAGTGTTCAAATAAATACACGCAAACTTTATTTTCGTGATACGGCTTAATGTACATAGTTAAGTTCCTGTACTAAGCAACAACAATTGTTTTCTTTCTTTCTTTTATTCGCATAGATTTTCTCAAATCAGCTGTGCAGGAAAGTAATAGCCCAGTTAGTCGAGAACGTAAACCCGTGTACCGTGTCAGCTGATCCAACCTATTTAATGGGATTTGTATGTAACCGATTATTCAACGACGTACGACGCAGAAGCCCGTACCGCAGAAATCAAAATCATTTTGATTTTTTACGTAAACACGTGTCAGCTGATCGCTCGCATGGTTGCAAGGTAGAAGGGTTGCCAGTTGAACATTTTTAGTTATTAAATATTTAAACAGTAATTTTCACAGCATTATACAACTAACTCAACAAGATTGTAAAATGTTATCGAATATATATATATGTGTTCACATGGAAAAAATTGTATGTCTACTTAAACGAAACATTTATTATTACTTTAATTTTTAAAAAGAAAGGAAAGAAAACGTTTATAAATTTTTTTTAAATCCCAAACAAAATGTAAATATATATATATATATAAATTAATAACAAGATAATAGCTTTGTTCAACAACTTTACTTGCAAGTACTTGCAAAAAGAGCGTCAATGTCAAATTAAGAGTAAAAACGAGAAAAAGAGAAAATTATCAACCAAAGTAATTGAACACAAAATCGTAAACATTCGCAAGAAAACAGCTGATACGCTGTTTTGACAATTTGATTTTTAGGTTAGGTTGTAATTGAAATTTTTGAAATTGGAAATGAATGAAAATAACTGAATTAGGAAAACAAAATTCTACTTTGGCTATTCCAGAACATCATCAAGATTCGTTTTTGCGCTAACTTATTTAGTACACAATTAGAAATTTGCGTTTAAAATGTTTGTATATTTCCAATTGAAATTTTTGTGATCATATATTTTTGACACTTCTATTTTTTTAAAGCTGCTAGTAGTTGCAAGTGAAAATTTTACTTGCAGCGTTTATCAACTCTCTCGAGGTCTTACTCTCTCAATTTGGCTCCTTTTTGCGAATTTTTTGGGTTATTCAACATAAATTCGTAACTATTCGTAAAAATATGTAAAAATTTTGAGATATTGAACACTCCTAATAAATGAAGATATTACTGAAAATTAAAGCAAAAATTGTATTTATCCACAATGGTGGCGGTATTTTCTTAATTGATAACTCTTGGTGGTCTTCTTCTGCAATTTTTCTACATTAAAAAGTTATAAATTGCCACAATAAATCTGAGTTTCTGTAACAAAATCAATTAAAGTGATGTCACACTAATACGATCAACACTTTGTCACCATCTATTTATACTAGAAAAGATATGAGTTACAGAAACTCAGTACAGATTTCTTAATTAAACACAGATTTTTGTGAGAATCTTGTTGCTTCCAATATAATTTTTTTTATGGATTTTCAATTGTAAATTTAATGTTCTGACTGTGTTTTTTGTTATTTTATGTTTTAGCCCTTGATAACTATCACCAAGGTGTGATGGAAATATATTGGGCAGCAGCAAAATTACAAGAAAAATGTGTTTTAATTACCAACTAAGCAGTAAAAAAGTAACTAAATTAATAAAAAAAGTCGTCAACGACAACTTTAAAAACGATTAAATTAGTATTTTCTTGTCATTTGGAAAATAATGCACAGTTGTGTATTGAAGAGTAATCCGCATAACACTGGGGATTAGTAAAAATCTTGTTTGCTCAAAAATGACTAAATGGCAACCCTGCCAAAATGTAAACAAACTATACATATATGTAAATATGTGTGAGTAAAACAGCTGATTGCTACGGGCTCAAAAAATCCTAAAAATAGCATACGGGCGTTTGCGTCAGCGAGCGGACCACACGTTCTTGACTAACTGGGCTATAAATGGCGCTGCCATTCGTACTACCGATATTTATTTCTTCTATTGGTCGGTAGGTGGCGCTGCACTAACATCCGGGTGCAGAGATCTGCACTATTCCAAGAGTGAAGAACGGAAACAGAGATCTGTCGCAGTCTCATTTACATATAAATAACAGATTAGAATAGATTAATTAAAACTAAATAAAACAAAATAAAGTAAATAAAATAAAATATAATAAAATAAAAAAATAAAATAAAGATAAAATAAAATAGATTAAAAAAAAAATAATAAATAAATAAATAAAATAAAATACATAAGTGCTCCAGGCACTCACTCAAACAATAACATATGCCAGTATCACGAACACCGAACGAACTACCGAAACGGTGCCGAACTCCTCGAAAATCGTATCAGCTACCCCGTCGGTTCGAAGTTAATTGTTGCCAACTATATGAACTATGTTCGAATCAACGTTACCAAGTGCTGATGCGAAATTGAGCGGGTTTTTCTCAGGTTTCTTATCTTTTTGATAAAACCAAAAACATTTTTACTTTATTTTACTAAAAACAATTTATTTAAATAATAAAATAATGGATTCTAGTAGAGGAAGAGGAGCAAAGGATTTCTCTGAACGAAAGAAAGTTTTTGAGAGATCATAGCAATCCTTTTACTTTAAGTAAACAAGCGTAAATTTAATTACAGGCTGAAGATAAAATAATACGGCGCGCGCATTATACCGAAGCCGACCTTCCACCACCTGCAATATTTATTTGAACGCGTCTTTATTGAGACGAAAATTTTTACTGAAATGGTAAACTGTTGGTAATACACATTCATAATTCGTTAGTTGCTTTTTTATAGTAGTCAAACAATAATTATCAACTTCAGAAAATGCATTATTATTCTTGGGTGAAAATATATTTTAATTTCCAAAACCTACATACAAACGTAAATCACTCTTATCATTATTTCACAATTTTTTCTTTGAAGTTTTTCTTTGCATATAACAGCAATTCAATCGCGGTGGAAAATGCAATGGACCCACGCCATGTTTGAGGCTTCTCGCGACTGGTTGATTAAGGGCCAATTTCATAAAAGCCGATTAATGCTTAATCGGGCTTTAACCAGCGATTTGGCAAAAAACCGTTTTCACCATGCCCGGTTAGCACAAATCGGTCGGTTTTCGGCCGGTTAAATTTACCGGCCAAGAACGACCGATTAGCTGCTAACCGAGGAAAAAATTTACATCTGACAGCTGTGAAAACACCAATAGTTTGCTTGAATAATTTAAATCGAATTTTAATTGAACATAAACTATTTAAATATTATGTGAATATACTTCCTCGGTATTGAAATTGGTCATCTATTGGAATCTCAGCTGTGTTGGTGTTTTTAGAATTGGTTATTGATCGGAATCCTCTATAGGTTGATATTGTTGTGGCATAATGGATATGGAACTGTGGAATATCTCCCATGTGAGCTCGTGGCAGTTTGCAAGAAGACCACGGGTATTTGCAAGTAGAGAAAATTTGTTTGACAAATATGACGATAACACTTTTGTTCAAAGGTTTCGTCTGTCAAAAAAAAGTGTTCGTCATATTTTGGAAAAAATTCAACATAACATACGAAATCACACCGGGAGGTTTGTGGGAGTATACTGTTAAACACATGCTGATATTAATAAAATCTATTTCACAGAAATCGAGCTCTTAGTCCACTGGAAATGCTACTGTTAACTTTGCGCTTCTACGCTTCAGGAAGCTTTCTAATAACAGTAGCAGATTTTTGTGGAGTAAGTGTGCCCACAGCCAGCCGAGTCGTGCAGAAAGTATCGTATGTAATTGCGAAATTGTCAATGCAATATATACGAATGCCTAAAACGAGTATAGAACTTGAAATCGCTAATCGGGATTTCCATAGTATTGCGAAATTCCCTAAAGTAGTTGGATGCATTGACTGCACCCATGTCAGAATTCAATCACCAGGTGGAGAAAGTGCAGAAATATTCCGAAACCGAAAAGGGTAAGCAGTTTGCAATTCGGATCTGGTAAAAACAGATATTGTATGTCGATGGCCTGGCTCCGCGCATGACTCAACTATTTTTAATAATAGCCGCATTAAACATCGTTTTGAGTCAAACGAGTTCAAGGACTGTTTTTTATTAGATGATAGTGGGTACGGTGTTAACAAATATATGATGACCCCACTTTTGCGTCCCAACACTTCTGCGGAACGGTTATACAACGAGTCGCAAATAAGGACGAGGAATTGTATAGAGAGGTGCTTCGGCGTCTGGAAGCGTCGCTTTCCGGTGCTTTCCATGGGATTGAGGCTTCGGCGAGACACAGTTATGGCAGTGATTGTCGCCTGCGCTGTTTTACATAACATCGCTCGGAAAAACAGAGACATAGACCCTGCCGAACATGAACCTGCAGGGCTGCCAGAGTCTACTGAAACTGAGTTACCGGAAGGCGAGTATACGACCGAAACGCAGGAAGCCTCCAATTTATTTAAATAATAAAATAATGGATTCTAGTAGAGGAAGAGGAGCAAAGGATTTCTCTGAAAGAAAGAAAGTTTTTGAGAGATAATAGCAATCCTTTTACTTTAAGTAAACAAGCGTAAATTTAATTACAGGCTGAAGATAAAATAATACGGCGCGCGCATTATACTGAAGCCGACCTTCCACCACCTGCAATATTTATTTGAACGCGTCTTTATTGAGACGAAAATTTTTACTGAAATGGTAAACTGTAGGTAATACACATTCATGTTAGTTGCTTTTTTATAGTAGTCAAACAATAATTATCAACTTCAGAAAATGCATTATTATTCTTGGGTGAAAATATATTTTAATTTCCAAAACCTACATACAAACGTAAATCACTCTTATCATTATTTCACAATTTTTTCTTTGAAGTTTTTCTTTGCATATAACAGCAATTCAATCGCGGTGGAAAATGCAATGGACCCACGCCATGTTTGAGGCTTCTCGCGACTGGTTGATTAAGGGCCAATTTCATAAAAGCCGATTAATGCTTAATCGGGCTTTAACCAGCGATTTGGCAAAAAACCGTTTTCACCATGCCCGGTTAGCTCAAATCGGTCGGTTTTCGGCCGGAAAAAATACCGGCCAAGAACGACCGATTAGCTGCTAACCGAGGAAAAAATTTACATCTGACAGCTGTGAAAACACCAATAGTTTGCTTGAATAATTTAAATCGAATTTTAATTGAACATAAACTATTTAAATATTATGTGAATATACTTCCTCGGTATTGAAATTGGTCATCTATTGGAATCTCAGCTGTGTTGGTGTTTTTAGAATTGGTTATTGATCGGAATCCTCTATAGGTTGATATTGTTGTGGCATAATGGATATGGAACTGTGGAATATCTCCCATGTGAGCTCGTGGCAGTTTGCAAGAAGACCACGGGTATTTGCAAGTAGAGAAAATTTGTTTGACAAATATGACGATAACGCTTTTGTTCAAAGGTTTCGTCTGTCAAAAAAAAGTGTTCGTCATATTTTGGAAAAAATTCAACATAATCCGCATAACACTGGGGATTAGTAAAAATCTTGTTTGCTCAAAAATGACTAAATGGCAACCCTGCCAAAATGTAAACAAACTATACATATATGTAAATATGTGTGAGTAAAACAGCTGATTGCTACGGGCTCAAAAAATCCTAAAAATAGCATACGGGCGTTTGCGTCAGCGAGCGGACCACACGTTCTTGACTAACTGGGCTATAAATGGCGCTGCCATTCGTACTACCGATATTTATTTCTTCTATTGGTCGGTAGGTGGCGCTGCACTAACATCCGGGTGCAGAGATCTGCACTATTCCAAGCGTGAAGAACGGAAACAGAGATCTGTCGCAGTCTCATTTACATATAAATAACAGATTAGAATAGATTAATTAAAACTAAATAAAACAAAATAAAGTAAATAAAATAAAATATAATAAAATAAAAAAATAAAATAAAGATAAAATAAAATAGATTAAAAAAAAAATAATAAATAAATAAATAAAATAAAATACATAAGTGCTCCAGGCACTCACTCAAACAATAACATATGCCAGTATCACGAACACCGAACGAACTACCGAAACGGTGCCGAACTCCTCGAAAATCGTATCAGCTACCCCGTCGGTTCGAAGTTAATTGTTGCCAACTATATGAGCTATGTTCGAATCAACGTTACCAAGTGCTGATGCGAAATTGAGCGGGTTTTTCTCAGGTTTCTTATCTTTTTGATAAAACCAAAAACATTTTTACTTTATTTTACTAAAAACAATTTATTTAAATAATAAAATAATGGATTCTAGTAGAGGAAGAGGAGCAAAGGATTTCTCTGAACGAAAGAAAGTTTTTGAGAGATCATAGCAATCCTTTTACTTTAAGTAAACAAGCGTAAATTTAATTACAGGCTGAAGATAAAATAATACGGCGCGCGCATTATACCGAAGCCGACCTTCCACCACCTGCAATATTTATTTGAACGCGTCTTTATTGAGACGAAAATTTTTACTGAAATGGTAAACTGTTGGTAATACACATTCATAATTCGTTAGTTGCTTTTTTATAGTAGTCAAACAATAATTATCAACTTCAGAAAATGCATTATTATTCTTGGGTGAAAATATATTTTAATTTCCAAAACCTACATACAAACGTAAATCACTCTTATCATTATTTCACAATTTTTTCTTTGAAGTTTTTCTTTGCATATAACAGCAATTCAATCGCGGTGGAAAATGCAATGGACCCACGCCATGTTTGAGGCTTCTCGCGACTGGTTGATTAAGGGCCAATTTCATAAAAGCCGATTAATGCTTAATCGGGCTTTAACCAGCGATTTGGCAAAAAACCGTTTTCACCATGCCCGGTTAGCACAAATCGGTCGGTTTTCGGCCGGTTAAATTTACCGGCCAAGAACGACCGATTAGCTGCTAACCGAGGAAAAAATTTACATCTGACAGCTGTGAAAACACCAATAGTTTGCTTGAATAATTTAAATCGAATTTTAATTGAACATAAACTATTTAAATATTATGTGAATATACTTCCTCGGTATTGAAATTGGTCATCTATTGGAATCTCAGCTGTGTTGGTGTTTTTAGAATTGGTTATTGATCGGAATCCTCTATAGGTTGATATTGTTGTGGCATAATGGATATGGAACTGTGGAATATCTCCCATGTGAGCTCGTGGCAGTTTGCAAGAAGACCACGGGTATTTGCAAGTAGAGAAAATTTGTTTGACAAATATGACGATAACACTTTTGTTCAAAGGTTTCGTCTGTCAAAAAAAAGTGTTCGTCATATTTTGGAAAAAATTCAACATAACATACGAAATCACACCGGGAGGTTTGTGGGAGTATACTGTTAAACACATGCTGATATTAATAAAATCTATTTCACAGAAATCGAGCTCTTAGTCCACTGGAAATGCTACTGTTAACTTTGCGCTTCTACGCTTCAGGAAGCTTTCTAATAACAGTAGCAGATTTTTGTGGAGTAAGTGTGCCCACAGCCAGCCGAGTCGTGCAGAAAGTATCGTATGTAATTGCGAAATTGTCAATGCAATATATACGAATGCCTAAAACGAGTATAGAACTTGAAATCGCTAATCGGGATTTCCATAGTATTGCGAAATTCCCTAAAGTAGTTGGATGCATTGACTGCACCCATGTCAGAATTCAATCACCAGGTGGAGAAAGTGCAGAAATATTCCGAAACCGAAAAGGGTAAGCAGTTTGCAATTCGGATCTGGTAAAAACAGATATTGTATGTCGATGGCCTGGCTCCGCGCATGACTCAACTATTTTTAATAATAGCCGCATTAAACATCGTTTTGAGTCAAACGAGTTCAAGGACTGTTTTTTATTAGATGATAGTGGGTACGGTGTTAACAAATATATGATGACCCCACTTTTGCGTCCCAACACTTCTGCGGAACGGTTATACAACGAGTCGCAAATAAGGACGAGGAATTGTATAGAGAGGTGCTTCGGCGTCTGGAAGCGTCGCTTTCCGGTGCTTTCCATGGGATTGAGGCTTTACGAGATCGAGTTTGATAAGAGACTATTTTGCTAGGTTAATCTATAAGTCAACTCTTTAAGTCACGAATAGTATAAATTTTTCCTTTTTTCTTTCAGATTATAAAGAAATATGTACAGTGAACCTAAAAGCAGTTTGTCCAACCTATGATTTTGTTGCCATGGATTTTATGAATACGTCTTATCTTCAAACGATGCCACTAATGTTATTATTCTACTAAACAAGTCAACAATTCATCGATTCAACTAAGCGCAAACCACCACCACCAAAGCCAAAAACCTCTCCATACCACCATTGCCACAGTTTTCAATCGCATTACAGTTTTCTATCGCAATCAGTTTCCAATCGCACACCGGGAGGTTTGCATTTCGTAAACGCATCTTTCAAAGCTTAAACTATGTACATACAATATCTGTTATTACCAGATCCACATTGCAAGCTGCTTTCACATTGTATGAAAAATAACCTTTACGGTTTCGGAATATTTCTGCACTTTCTCCACCTGGTGATTGAATTCTGTCATGGGTGCAGTCAATACATCCAACGACTTTAGGGAATTTCGCAATACGATGGAAACGCCGATTAGCGATTTCAAGTTCTATACTCGGTTTAGGCATTCGCATATATTGCATTGAAAGTTTCGCAATTACATACGACACTTTCTGCACGACTCGGCTGGCTGTGGGCACACTTACTCCACAGAAATCGGCTACTGTTATTAAAAAGCTTCCCGAAGCGTAGAAGCGCAAAGTTAACAGTAGCATTTCCAGTAGACTAAGATCTCGATTTCTGTGAAATAGATTTTATTAATATCAGCATGTGATTAACAGTATACTCCCACAAACCTCCCGGTGTGATTTCGTATTTCAGTTTCCAATCGCATTTCGGCAGTTTATTGACGTCGAATTCCTACAACATATGGATATAAATGAATTGACAAAATTTCTCCAAGGTAACTGCTTTTGGTTAGAATTCCATCAGAAATTTAAATAGAGGAGATTCCCGCATCACTGCCACTTAGTTCTGTAGACATCTATACTACATACCTACTTATCTACCCCCAAGACATCTAGCGTATCTACTCACATTTCGTAAACGCATCTTTCAAAGCTTAAACTACGAATTTTTCCGCCACCAATGCATGGCTAGACTGCTCTGTAAATCTATTAATAAATATTCCTTATATTTATGAGCACAGCTTCGAACTGTAATAAGGTACCTTTTTGTGCCTATGTTAAATTCTCCGCAGGGTATATAATATAATAATAATACAATGGCGATATTATAACTCTGACGAGTTTTATGGCCGAGCTTCTCTCCCAATTCGAGGTGTGCTCCTTTTTGTTTTTCCTACTAATTGGGTGGACCTACAGTTTTATGCCGGCTCCGAACGGCGAATGCATTTTTTGTGAGAAGCTTTTTCATGGCAGAAATACTCTCGGAGGGTATGCCGCCCACTGCCGAGAGGTGACCGCTGCTCTTAAAAAACCCAATAATTGGATTTTTACTAATTAGAAAAATTTGTTTGGCTCGGACCGTGGTTTGAACCCGAGACCTCTGGCATAGCAGGCGAGCACTCTACCCACCGCAGGGTATATACATACATATATATCGCGTGGTGTTTACATTTTCGTTATTACTACTATTACTACTACTACAATGGCGCTATTATAACTCTGACGAGTTTTATGGCCGAGCTTCTCTCCCAATTCGAGGTGTGCTCCTTATTGTTTATTCCTACTAATTGGGTGAACCTACAGTTTTATGCCGGCTCCGAACGGCGAATGCATTTTTTGTGAGAAGCTTTTTCATGGCAGAAATACACTCGGAGGGTATGCCGCCCACTGCCGAGAGGTGACCGCTGCCCTTAAAAACCCCAATAATTGGATTTTTACTAATTAGAAAAATTGTTTTGGTGTTTGGCTCGGACCGTGGTTTGAACCCGAGACCTCTGGCATAGCAGGCGAGCACTCTACCCACTGCACCATTTATTATTAATTAAAAAAATTGTATGTGCCATAATTTACTCATTTCCGTTTGAAAACGATATTACATCATCTCCCAAAGTTTCATACCCTTAAAATTGGTCGTTATTGATATATGTAAAAAACAACTTTAATTTTTGTACGTTTCACACGTTTATTTGTTTACAGATCTATAATAATTTTCGATCAAATCGATCGTAAAGCGGATGGCAGCGATTCGCTCGAAGGGTTACATACATACATACATAAACATATCTGATAAATTATTTCCATAGCAAACTGTCATTGTCCGCAAAACTACAATATTACACGTTATGCGTCGTCTGTTGCAACCCAAAAATATGATGGTCTCCACTAGTCCGGACAAAACGTATATATCAATTCTAAATATAATACAAGTAAGTTTAAAACCAGTGATGCCAAGTTAGGGAAAAGAGGCTACATGTAGGGAAATTCGACCTCAAATTTGCAGTGTAGGGAAAAAAGGACAGATTTTCAAATATTAGCTAAATGTAGGGAATTTTTGAAGTTAAAAATTTTCGTTTCCTTTGCAACGAATTAATTTTTTCTAAGAACCTAAAATTTTTTAATAACTACAACTAAAATGTTTCTGCATGCTTGAATGTAATATTTCATAGACATGGGTAATAACGCAATTTTTTTTTGCGCCGATACAATAACACCAGCGCCAACTGTAGCGCTAGCGCACGGTTCTGGCGCAATAACACCTTTATCGCAATTGACATGGAATAATCGATAAATAACACTTGTTCGCTTCTTACTGTCTGATATCCCCGTTTTATTTCTTTTGGCGCAATTCTGATTACATACACGTGGTCACAATAATTGTGCCACAATTAAATTTAGTTTTAAAAATCATTTGCGTATATTTGTTAAAATATGCTGGAGTCTTCGTTTAGCTGCATCTTCATTATGGAATACGAGGGTCGGCTCCACCCTATTAAACAGAAAAATTCCGGATCCGGGCGCATTATATTGAAATTTCCCCTTACCATTTACCATGGGTAACAAAAATATGTATACTATATGCTAATAAATATGTTATTTAATTTTTTTATTATATATTTCTCTCCTACACTGGTCGACAAGTTTTTGTAACAAAAATTTGCTGAAATTTTGTCGACCAGTGCTATTTACAGATAATGTCAGTTTTGTCTTCTTTCTTTGTGAAAGTAAAATATCAAAACCCTTTCGTATTAGCGATGGTTCGGTGTTGGTGTTAGCATACATACATAATTGTGGCGGTGTCGCATACGCTGTGTGTTATTGGCGTTGTGGTGGCCCAATTTTACACTAGCGCTATATTGGAGCCGGTGCTAGAGTTGGCGCTATATTAAGTTGGCGCATTTTCCAAATCGGAGTTAGCGCAATAGCGCCAGGGTTGGCGCTAGCACAATTGCGCCGCGCAGCGCAGTGTTACCCATGCCTAATATTTCATAATTGTACTTTATTCTGGTCTGGCAATATATTATTTTACCTGCCTACAGGGCCTCGGAGCAAAATTTTTTTTTCGTCAGCTTCGCACACACAAAAACCCCTAATCCAATCCAGGGTGTTATGCGTTTCCGTACCCATTAGATGGTTTGGAGTTATAGGGGCGTCAGAATGAATACTTTTCCGTCAATCCAGCAATCCGTTTAACTGACAGCAGAGTGGAATTATATGTAATTGAATGACGATCGACACATTCAGTACTTCAACTTTGCCGTAACAAATATATGAAATTGAAGTATGTGTCAGCTAAACGTTGCTGGATTGCCGGAAAAGTATTCATTCTGACGGGCCCATTTGGGCTAACCGACACTTTTTCAAGCCAAAAAGCCGTTAATGTACATGAAATTTATTTGGAGTCAACTAAAATATTTTACAAGCTGACTCAAAATTTTATTAAAAAAACGTAATAAGGATTGATTAGGTCACGTGGCTTTTTGAATAAAAGCTTTATTTGCATCAATTGTGTGTGTATTTATTTCAATATAGAGAAAATACGGCGTAGGGAAATAAGTAGGGAAAAATTTTGTTAGCGTAGGGAAAAATAGGGAATTTTTTGGCATGCCGTAAGGATTTTTGGTCCAAGAATATTGGCATCACTGTTTAAAACCGATATTATGATGCTTTGTTACTGGAAAAGTATTTTATCTACTTATTCAGGGCGTAGTGGATCCGACACAAGTACACCCACCTCTAAAACGCATACGCGAGCGTAAGCTAGCTCAATTTATTCCATGGGGCCCGTTCCTCACCCTACGTACAGAGTAGTCATCGTGTTTCGGGTCTTATGCTTGGCAATTACACAAGAATTTGCTCTCTCTTCGAACGTGCCCTTGGGCAATATGATAAGATAAAGAAGCGCGGCGCCTTCTTGGATCAATTTCGACGTGAGGATATATTCAATGATGATTTGTCCGAGTTAGATGATTCGCGCGACGTTGTTGTTTGGTGCAAGAATATAAAGCGGCTACACAACCAAACTATTTGCAATGGTCAGCTAAGATATTTTTTTGACTGATAGATAAATTAATTCGAATGAAACATTTGATCAAATTTTGTTTTATTATTATAAACTAATTTTGATGAAGGAAGTTATTGAATATAATCCTATGCTAAGATTTTAATTACTACAATTTGTTTTGAAAATCGAACCGCGCTTCAATGAAAAATGCCTACAATTTTATTTAGCGAACATTTTTATGAAAAACCTTCCTATTTATGCTGTACACTTTCTTTCAGTGCTGAGTATATATCAATCAGAATTGAAAAACTCGAAAGGAACATGGAGAAAGGTCGAATGAAATTAAAGCTGTTAAAAGCAGTTGTAATTATAAGAAAAAAAATTAAATCCAAGAAATAATTATAAAAAAATAAATATCACTAGACCTTTTCAAGTTTATAATGAGAAAATGCAAGTTTGTATTGAGAAAATATCAGTTGATGATGAGAAGTGTAAGTTCATATTGAGAAAACATATCTTGATAATGAGTAATATAACTTTATATTGAGAAAACACAAATCGATAATGAGAAACAAAAGTTTATATTCAGAAAACATAAGTCGATAATCAGAAGACATAATTTCATAATGAGAAAGTATGATTTAAACGGTTTGGTTACGTGGTGCAATATAAATCTTATGCCACTAAATCTAAATAAATGTAAATTTATGTGCTTTTCGCGGAGTAATGTCGATCCTATAGCTTACGCCATTAATAATCATGATCTGGAGCGAGTTTATGAGTTTGTCGACTTAGGTGTAAGATTCGATTATAAACTTAATTTCAACCTTCACATCAACGTCATGATAAATAAAGCTAAAAGTGTTCTAGCGTTTGTAAAACGTTGGTCTAAGGAATTTAGTGACCCCTACGTAACTAAAGCCCTTTTCACAACTTTAGTAAGACCGACACTAGAATATGCATCTATAATCTGGAATCCGAGTTATAAAATTCATTCTGATAGACTTGAATCGATTCAAAAACAATTTTTACTTTTTGCATTAAGAAATTTGAATTGGAACCCTCATTGCAATCTTCCCTCGTATACTAGTCGCTTAAAGCTTATTAACCTTCAAACTTTAGCTAGTCGTAGGGAAACTCTGGGTGTAATATTCGTAACGAAACTGCTGAAGGGATCAATAAATAGCCCATTTCTTCTTTCTGAAATAAGCTTAAACATTCCTGCCCGTCCATCAAGACATTACCAGCCCATATTTTTAAAACAATGTAAAACTAATTTTGAATTAAATGAGCCATTCCGATATCTATGCAAAAGTTTTAACACATACTCTACCTACTTTGACATCTCTGACTCTCTATCCATTATAAGGAAAACTCTTCTTTCAATTCTTAACAAATAACAAATTGTCTACTAGATATAGTTTCCTTCTACTAATTTAGTATAATATGTATTTTATTGTTAACTGAGTAATTGCTTCTAAGTGTATATATAAACTTATGTATGTGTAATCAGCTGATGAATTTCTATTCTGTAGCTGAGCAGCATAAGAACTCGACGTTTAACAAACTCCAAGCCACTCAACACCTTGGCAAAATTAAAAAATATATCCGTGCGTCATGCGGATTGCGTCCCTCGCGTCGGTCGGGCGGGAAATGGAGGGTAAACCGTTGGGAATTATTATTATTATTAAATATACACAACTTTTTATGATCTCATTATCATTTTGTATTTTCTCATTATCAATTTATAATTCTCAATATTTCATTTCATTTCATTTATTTGACATTGAATGAAATTAGTACATTAAGATAACAAGATCTTTTATAGTACAACAAACAGATATTACAAACTTAATTGGTATCCACTTAATTGCCTAACTTATATACTAAGTAGTTACATTTAACAATTTACAAACAAACAATAAGTAAGGAAGCATAAAGGGGAAGTTGTAGAAAGATTAGAAAATTAGATTTAAGATAGAGAGTTTAGAGTTTCAGAGCACTGACTGGAGAAGAAGCTGTAGAGTCTTTGCCTATAGTTGTTCTGGTTTAATGAGTTTCTCATAGCAGCTGGAATAGAGTTCCAGAGACGTATGGTGTTGACGAAGAACAGCTTGGTAGAGGCTACATAGTTAAAACTAGGGACTACCAAGGTGCATGATCGGGTCGATCTGTTAAATGCTATTTTTTCATATAGATACGACGGCGATTTCCAGTAGATTAACCGAAAAAGAAAAATACAACTCCTAGCCTTGTGATAGTCCAATAGGTTACAGCCTAAGAGCCGAGACCGCCAGTAGCCATGGGTAATGGCGCAATATTTTTGGCGCTGATACAATAACGCCAGCGCCAACCGTGGCGCCAACTCACGGTACTGGCGCAATAACACCTTTAGCGCAATTGTCATCGAATAATCGATAAATAACATTTTTTCGCTTGTTACTGTTTACCATCCCCGTTTTTAACACGCTTTTATTAGTTTCACCTGTATGTATGTGGGTATGTAACTTCTAGCTGCTGCCTAAATATATGCAACATATTTACTAATGAGATTAGGTTACAACCACCGCTATTTTCCAACAGATGGCGCGCGTGTATTTATATTTTTAAAATATTCACTTATATTTCTTTTGGCGCAATTCTGCTTACATATACGAGGGCACAATTAATTTTAATTTTCATAATCATTAGGAAATATATTAGATCACTATCAAGCACACATAATTGTGACGTTGTCATACGTATACATATACTATGATGCTGTTATTGGCGTTGTGGTTGCGCCATTTTACACTAGCGCTATATTGGAGCTGGTGTTAGCGCACGAAATTGAGTCAGTGTTATATTGCAACAGCGCATCATTGAGTTGGCGCTACATTGAGTTGGTGCTATACTGAGTTGGCGCTACATTGAGTTGGCGCTATATTGAGTTGGCGCTATATTGAGTTGGCGCATTTCCCAAATCGGAGTTAGCGCAATAACACCAGGGTTGGTGTCAGCGCAATTGCGCCGCGCAGCGCAGTGTTACCCATGCCTAACCGCCAGGATGATATGTGATCAAACTTGCGCAAACCATAAACATAGCGAGTGACATGATTAAACGCAACCTCCACTTTATGGGCAGATAGTGAGTCTAATTTATTATAAACTAGCTCAGAGTACGTCATAATGGGAATAATAAGTTGGATGGCAAGTTTTCTCCTAATATGAGGTGGGGTATAGGGCGCCGTTTGTCTCAGATTACGTAGAATGCCATAAACTTTCCCCACCACCACATTTATATGATCAATCCCATTAAGGCAAGAGTTCATTATAATACCAAGATTTCTTACTCTGTTGACGACCTTCACACTAGAGTTTCCCAATAATATTTGTGGTATCTGCACTCCTGATAACCCTTTTTTAGCAATAGGCAACAAATACGATTTTTGGGCATTAAGACAGAGGCCATCATTATTTGCCCAGCGTAGTATAGACGCCAAGTCACTATTTATTATCGAGCATAATACATGTATATCACAAAGCCCACCAGACACGTATAGCTGAATGTCGTCAGCATATGCGTGCATGTTCACAAATTTACATACATTAAAAACGTCGTTAACAAAAAGACTAAATAGCAAGGGTCCAAGAATGGACCCCTGTGGAACACCAACTATAATTTCCTTAGGTTTCGAGACATCCGTTCCATTCCACACAAATTGAGATCTGCCTGATAAATAGCTCTCTATCAATTTCCTGGCAGTGTGACCAAAAGCAAAATACCTTTGTAACTTAAGACAGAGCAATTGATGGTTAACTGATTCAAATGCTTTCGAAAAATCAAGCAGGCACAGGAACGTTAGATGGCCTTTGTCAAAAGGTACGCGAATGTCGTCCAAAATTTTAACCAAGGCCGTTGAACAACTATGCCCAGCTCTGAAACCCGACTGGAGCGGTGAGAGTAAATTATTCTTGCGCAAATGTACACCGATTTGTTCAGATAATAGGCTTTCAAATGCTTTAGACAAAACCGGAAGTATACTTATAGGTCGAAAATCACCCGGAAGGCTTGCACCTCTATTCTTGGGATGGGGTAGAACTTTGCCCACCTTCCATAAATCAGGAAAGCATGATGTCGTCATCGAATGGTTTATAATATGAGTGAGGGTGCCAATTATAAATGGCAAAATAATTTTCACAAACTTAATTGGAATATCATCTACACCTACAGCCTTGGTATTTATTTTAACGACACTTCTAAAGACGTCAGATTCATGCACCACAGAGAATTCGAACATATCGCCTGAGTTACAAGAGGATACACTGGATAGGACATTTATAGGATTAACCCTAGGTAAAGGGATATCAATTTTTATTTTCTCATTACAAACTAACATTTCTCATTATCAAATTATATTTTCTCAATAAAAATTTATATTTCCCAATATCAAGTTGTATTTTCTCAATATAAACTTGAAAAGGTGTAGTCTTTTAAGATATCATTAGTATTTGGAGAACTACATTTAATGTCTTCTTGTAATTAATATGAGCAAGAACGTGAAAAAGTCTCAAAGCGCTTTTCTTTGGATTTGAACGATGCACTAGTGTATCTTTCCGGATTTTTTTCACTGAAATAGTCTTTGATACAAAAAAAAATTTGTTTTTTCGAAATTGTCTCGAATTAAGTGTTTGAAAATGTAAAAAAAAATTAGTGCTCATAATAATTACAAAAATAGGTACTGTGTAATTAATCCATGTAGATCTCTGGTTCAAAGTTTACTTCACTTTAATTCTCCCTTTTTCAATTTCATTTCAATTGTTAAAAGCTCTAGTTTCATTCGACCTTCCTCCATGTCCATTTCGTGTTTTTCCTTCGCGTGTCTTTCAATCGCTCTTTTTCGTTCCTCCTCAAAAAACGCTTGCTGGTGCTCAACTTTAGATTTTTTTTTATCTTTTGGCGCAGCTAGTTTCTCTGACGGTTTATTTTTCAGCAGTGTCGGATTCCATGCGGACCAAGTGCTCTACAAAATTATATGTATATTTATTAGTGAAAAAAGGAGAAATACACTCTTACATCTTCTAAGGCTTCATCTGCCTCAATTATAGGCTCCTCCGTGTAGCTCCCCATTGACATCTCCAAAATTTCGGGAGCAATTTCTTCCAATGTCTGTACTTCGTACGTAATAGCTGCAACACCATTAACATTAATAGATACATTAATATTATTAATTTACATAAATATACACGAAGTCTTACCATCGCCGTCGACGCTGTTGGAATCTCCCGTCGCCGACTGGCCCATCAACGCCGCTAACCGCTCCGTGTTGGAATCCACATTGGTCCGAAATTTACCACCACCCGTTTTATAAACTTCCCTGCGCTCTTCGCCCAGGGTCTTCCGCGCCTTCCGTTTTAAATTCTCGTATTTCTCTTTGAGAGTTTTCGGACCCCTTCTGACCCCCATCCTCGCCTCAAAACTCCTGTCTATTTCCTCCCATATTCGTTTTTTTTTCGTCGCAAAACACAGCGTCGGCTCTTTTATTTTCTATTATATTGGCGTGGTGCTCCGCCAAAGATATCAATAATTCTTCCTCCGCTGAGGTAAAGTTGGGAAGTCATGTTTTTTTTACTTCCTTCCATTTTTATTTTATTTTATATTAAATTTCTTTACCACAACCTTGGCACAAAAACAAAAGTCAAAATAATTTTTAGATTGTAAATGCCTTGATTGTAAACAATACAAAAATCAGCTGTGTTGGCTGCTTTTGACTATTCGCAATGCAACTTGTGAATTTTTTTCAGAATTCATTCAGAATAATCGCTCCAATCGGCGATAACCTAATCGTACTTTGGTGAAAACGAAATTATAAGTTCAGGAAATCAGCGATTAAGAAATCGCCGATAAAGAATAATTTAACCGGCTTTTATGAAATTGGCCCTAATGTATTTACATATATTCACACTCACTAACACTTATTACAACTTCATACATGCATGTTACCTTGCTGGTGCACACTAGACAAGAGTTGCCGCCTCTCCTACGCACGTCCTCATTGCTATCCTATGACGTCACTTCTTATGTTGGCAGCCCAGTCTCTGCCTTCCGTTTCACTGCTGTGTGGCTCGGCTGGATGTTGTTGTAGCCCAGTGATCCCCCTCTTGGGCATGCTTGTTGAGCGGCTTAGCTCGTCGGTTTGGGATGGGTCGATGAGATCACTCTGTAAATGCTTGAAAATCAAAGCCACACTATTGGCAGACAAAAAAATTTATTTCATGCCACTCTGGTGTTCATACCCCACACTTGAATCACATCCCGCCCACTCATGGCAGTTTGCCTCCTGTGCTTGAGGCCGGCCATTCTGCCTGCCCTTCCCTACCTTGCCGACCTTGAATCATCATCACACACACCACTGACTCTGTTTAACTCATTATTTATTCTCTTAAATAATATTCACAAATATATATATGCCTTCCATCGGCATTAATACATACGCATGTATGCTGGCGCTATATACGCCCGGAATTTGTAAACTAATCTTAATGTATATGTATATACGTATGCCAAAGTGTACATACTTATGCCACTGTATGCCCGTGGCTGCGCATGCTTGTAGACCAGTGTTGTCCAATGCAATAGTATGTAATTTTCACTTGTGTGCGTAAATCGTTGCTGCAAACTGTGTTGTGTTGTTGTAATTAGCTTCGCAATACGCTGCTACCGAACCAAGCTATTCATAGATATACGAGCAGTTTACTGACTCTTTCGTTTTTTCTGAAGCTGGCAGAAGAGTATACGTGTAAGTATACGTGTTTGACGTCGCAGCAGCTAGCCTATGCCCCGGGCATAGGAAATATGCATTTTGGCCGACACTGTTGTAGACACGCGTAAACTCAGATTTTCCAGTAATTCAATTTCTCTTATCATATTAATATGTGTATCAAATAAAAAAAAATATCAAAATCTAACATTTGTAACAAGTATATAGTGTTTGATCACATAGGCACCTATGTAAACACATCATTTCACCACCCATCAATGTACTTGCTTCTTATAGCATTGACAGACGGCAGCGATAATCCGGAATATCTAGCTAATTCGGACTTCACTTGAGAATTAACTGGAGGTAATCCGGAATATCTCTTGAGTTAGTCCTCAAAATTTTAGCGGATTAGAGCATTTTGTAATGACATCCCTGGTGAAAAATGTCTATTGTGAATGAAAGGGAAGAAAAAGAAGAACCGAAAGCAGATCTAAGAAGGTAGGCGCATAAGTGAATTCAGAAATTTCGAATGTAATTTGTTATTGTAATTGGTAGAGTGTAATGTCAAAATGATATTTCGCCTTGGTTGAAATCTGAATTCGTTTGGGACTCGCCCATTCCTATTGACCATGGTGTGATTTCGTTTTGATTTTGACATTACCCTACCTTTGGAAATAAAACAAGAAGTTTTTGAATTCGCCGCTGCGCCTACCTTCCTTCAGCTGTTTTGTTAATCCGCAAAACTTTCCGTCTGTCAGGGTAAAATTTTAATCCAATTAAGTCTTGCGGTAATCGGGATTATCGCTGCCGTCTGTCAATGCTATTAAGTATATATACGTGTTCATATAAGTATATAATATAAATAAATATGCCCTCTCGGCTTTTGCTTTCGCCGACTCCTTACTCTAGAATTAACAACTTATTCTGTGTGACATGGTGCACGTGCGCACTTTAAAGTACACGTACACGTATTCATATAAATATTCTTATTCATATGTACGTCTCTACCTTCTGTCCATGTATAACGACTTCCAAATGCTCTAATTCAAGCGACAGATTCAAACATCAGCCTGCGCTGAGGTTATAAACAAAATCAAATTCGTACGTATATATGTATACATATAAGCGTGTGGATAAATATGTACGCCTGACAATCTGTATGCCTACAATTTGGAAACTATCACCCTTATTACGGTTGTCGTCGTCGACACTCACTCGACGCTGTCGGCGACGACCTATCAAAATCGGTATTACGTATGGTAAAGTCGATAACTTGTGACAACTATCGAAACATATTTGGTATCAGCTAAGTCGACGTCGACGGTCACTCGTTGCCATTTTCGTCGACGCGCTGTTTAATGGTGACAAGAAGAAAATTTAGTATGTATGCATTTTTGTTTTTAAAATTTTATTACGGGAGTGTTAAAATTAGTAGAACTAACATCCGCAGAATATTTCCTGCTAGTTTTATTGAAAAATTCCCACTAGTTTAAAAATAAATTCGGTGAGCGCACATACCGAAGCCGACCCAAAGGTTTTCAATGGGGTACGATACCAACTAATTTTTTACAACATTGAGAAGCAATCACCATTAAATTGAATGCCTTGGCACCTCCTTTAAGAAAGATTGAGGAGAAAACTAATTTATTAAATATTTATGTACATACATACATATGTATATATGTATGTATTTCAACTAAAATATTTTTTCTTTTATTTATTAATTACTCGAGCACTTCATTGCTATGTTCATCGCTAAAACTTGATTAATCATATGCAAAATACATTTATTATAAAGAAATAAATTATCTAAATAGCAGATTAAAAATACGGAAAAAAATGCGCACAGATTCTAAATAAAATCAAACAGCTAGTGCAGAAATTATAGTGATGGTACTTTCGTCATTCGGTTACCGATAAACAGTCGACGTCGTCTCAATACGCTTAGCTAATACCGATTTTGCGTCGATGTGACGACGACGTCGAGACGACGTGATGTCGACTGAAAAGTGACAACGACGTCGACGACGACAACCGTAATAAGGGTGTATGTATTGTCTACATATGTACACGCTTATTTGCTGGCGCTGTCCAAACCTCACCGGCATAAAATAAACAAAATTTTCAATGCGCTAACCTATTCAAATGCTGCTGACATATACGCCTGTGCATATAATGTGTGCTCCTACATACGGTTGCGATCTGCCGCAGCTTGAGACTGCTGCTGTAATTTTGCCTCAATTAGGCATTTTATATGACCATCCGAGTGTAACGATTTGAAGTGTCTGACTATTTCATACTCAGCAAAAAAAAAACAAAAAAAAAAACGCAAACCACTACTTCATTCCCCCCGTTGCCCTTTACCTAAGGCGCCTTGGTGACAAGTTCACGGGTTATACAAATACAAACAAGTATATAACTAATTATTTTTCTTTTACACTACCACGTGAAGCTGGGTATCCACATCATAAGAAATTGCTCAAGAAAAAATTGGCATTTATTTCTTAAGTAATTTTTACGTTTGATTTTTTCTTCATGAAATATATACAATCGTATATATTTCTTGGCAAAACCAGCGTTGCCAACCTCATTTTTCGTCAAAAATTGTAATAGATTTTCTTGTGAAGTGGATACTGCCTAAAGAAAATTTGACACAAGAAAATTTCTTGACAATTTCTTAAGCGTTTTTTTATATGGAGTTTTAGCATATCTTGTGATGTGGATACCCGGCTTCACCCTCCGACGTCGCTCTTCCGCGGTGTTTATCTTATGGACTGTGGCCGGGCACTTACATATGCACGGGCATGTATGCGGACATATATGCAACGGTGACTACCCTTTCCTATACACCGCCAGACGTGTATATTCGTTACATATATTATTTTGCACTAAAAATCTAATACGATGTTTTGCCCTTCTGCTTTGTGTTCAGGCCGCTCGCCTATTTATATGTATGTATGTTCATTCACATATGTACGTCCATGTACATATGTGGTTTTCTGTGCGCCGGAGATTCTAGCAGATGTTGACTTGAATATATATGTACTTGTGGCTTAACTTGCTGTCTTCTTCCCTTATTGCAGTTGAGATTCCCGGCCGGCTCTGGCGACGCAGGTCTGACTGCTGCGGTCTATGTTCCCGGGCGCTTTTGCTGTTCAGGTTTTCTCTTGCCCGTCCCAGCGCCTGTAAGTGCAGCGGCGTTTTGCTTATTCTGCCACTTTCAATGATAAAAACTGAAAAATAATTTGCTTTACATATCCTGTATATATAAATACACATTGCGTGTCCAACTTACCAGCCGAAATAAAGTTTGTTAAATTGTATATGCGTAATCCACACATACATATATATATGTGCATTCATATATTAGCATGCACTGCACTGCGTGCTCGATAAAATAATGATAGTTGGAAATATTTTCGATTGATCTCGTCTTTTCTAGCCAGCTCAAAATGGCGATGTAGGCTACCACGATGCGGTTAACTTATTTTCAAGGCGGAAATGACAATCCCATGCTGCCATGAGGGCAGTCCAAAATTCACCGCATGTTGCCGAGTCACTTTATGTGCGTAATTAGCGCACGAATGGCGATTGCGTTTTTAGTGCGCGTGCGTTGCGTTAAGCTTTGCGTTATGCATTGCGTAAAGTTGAGCGTATCTTGCTTCAACTTTCACGGCATCATATGCTGTCTGATTTCGCGATTAGTTTTGATTGCAACTCATACCCAGTTACACGGCAGTGTAACTACAGTCAAAATTATCTGACACTAGAAAAAAACGCATGCCGATGACAAAAAAAAGTTTCCTTTGACGCGCATCCGTAACAGGGCGAGTTAATCGTAGAGCTTGCGGTCCGATGAGCTCGAAAGACGGGTGCCTAAGTTATACCTTTAAGTCCTTGGCATGGAAAACGCCCACCGTTTTCCCCGCCATATCGGCCAGTTCATAGAGGCTGTTTCCGATTTTCTTCGTCACCACCGACTTTAGAAACTTGTCTGCCAGTTTGGCATTAAATCCGGCGGCTGCATTGCTCTGACGGAAGCTCCTTCGATACACCACTTGTCCCACAGCGTACGTCACCGGTCTGGATCTTGTGTTGTATGCCTTCTTGCCCTTTTCATATGCCTGCTTCAAGTTTTGGGATATTTTGTCTCTCAAAACTTTCAATCGTATATCCTTACACCCAGAAAAAAAATAGTGTGAAATCAACCAAAAATCAACAAATTTTGTGGTTAATTTTTTTCAACACGATGCTTAATGTATGCCATCATGTAATCGTGTAAATTTAACACTGCTGTCAAGTGTTAGTTTAACAGGATGACAACTGTAGAATTAACACTAAAAAGTATTGAGTCTTCCTGTTGATTTTACAATTTTAACTAGTTAATGTTACAATAAAAGCTGGTTAAATTAACACGAAATGGTCCTGTTGAATTAACAATAACATCTTTTAGATTTTACATTAAATTTATTGTTAAATTAACTAGAAAGTCATGTTGATTGTACAATTTATTTTTTTAAATAAAAAACATATAAAACATAAAATATATAATCATCACTTCAATTAAGCACATTCGTACATCAACCGCACAACTGACCAAATTGACGGCGTCCTTCTCATACGAACACGAATGTACCGGCGATAGTTTATACATACATGGGCGATAGTACTATCACTTGCACCGAGTAATGTTTGGCCGCTAATGCAACAATCGCATGCTGCACGCAAACCCCCATTCGCTAAAAAAACCTCCTCGTGATATTGCAACCTATGAAGAGGAAAAATAAAATATTGAACATTAAATACTTTTAGAAACAAAAATGTAATCCTCTTTTAACTCACCTGCAAACTGAAAATATAAATCGAAAACCCACTATCGCGAACTGACAATGATGCTAAACTCGCATCACTGCCACGGCACAAAATTTTCCTTTTTTTTTTAAATTATAATTTGCGTTTTGCACGAAAATCAGACTTCAAATGATCCAAAAAATTATGTATGTTTCAAAATAGTTTTGACGTTCTTTTTTAACACTTTTTTTTAGATTACATTGACACTATGATCGTGTTGGATAAACCAAAATTACAAATGACGTTTATGTTTGAACATTGTTTCGTGTTATATCAACCAAATTTTATTGTTAATTGTGGTTCTTGTTGTTTTCACATTTGTTTTCATGTTGTATTAACACTAAAATTGGGACGTCATTTTTCTAACATTTTTTTTTAGTTTATATTGACACTATCATCATGTTAAATAAACCAAATTCCAAATGACATTTAGGAATAAAATTTTATATTTGAATCATCTTGTATATTTTAAAATTTCTTCATGTTGTATCAACAATAAAATTTGGTTGAATTTACCAAATTTTCAGATGACAGTTACAAAGCCAAAATCATGTTTCAAACATCGTGTAATTTGAAAAAAATTGTTGCTGGTCTATGTGTACAGATCGATCGTGTTAATTTTACATGAATCGTGTTGATGATTCTTTTTCTGAGTGTAGGTAAAACGCTTACATTCGAGTCCGCTACCAGGTCGTTTTCGGAGCAATGCATACGAATCTGCGTGCTGCACCATGCTCTGTCCGAAAGCTGCCATGTATGGCTCCGTTTGAATGGCCTCGTGTGTCGCACTCCGCAGAGCGAAGGCAGCCCGTGTAACATGATCGTCCCAACATTTCTGATCACCATCTTCGAGATAAGATCTTATGATGGCCAATAGCGATCTATTTACACTTTCCGACGCATTCGCTTGCGGAGAGTACACTGCTGTTTTCACGTGCTGCGTGCCGTAGCTAGCGAGAAAGTTGCGAAATATCTCAGAGATATATTGACGTCCGTTGTCTGAGTGAATGTACTCAGGCACCCCAAACACATGGAATACATCTCTCTCCAGATATCGCACTACTTCCTTGGCAGTGGCGTTTCTCATCGGTTTCAAACGGATGAATTTTGTGAAGTGGTCCAACACCACAAATATAACTGTATTTCCATTCCGTGTGCGCAGGTATGGTCCACAGAAGTCAACATACAACCTTTGAAACGCTCCCTCCGTTTCAATGCGTTCTCCCATGGGCGGTCGGCTAATCGTGTTTCCTGCTTTGCAGCACTTGCATACTTCGCATCGACCTACGTATGCTTTAACTTCTGTGACCATACCTGGCCAGTAATATCTTTTACGCAATCTTTCAACGGTTTTTGATATTCCGCCGTGTCCTGCGGCCACACCAGCATGCATGCGTTCCAGCAGCGTCTGCCGCAGCCCCTCGGGCACCCAAACCTTCCAGATGTGGTCCTCAGTTTCCTCGTCTCTTCGGAATCCCGTTCTCTTGTATATGACTCCATCCTCGACCTTCACATCCGGCAACCGCTCTTCGTTGTTCTTGACGGCCTCGATGAGTTGCCGATAGCTATCCGATAGAAATTCTCCATCATGTAAGTCTATGTCGTATGCGAGCTGTAGCTCGCTGATTTCATCCATGTTTACTCGACTCAACGCATCTGGAACAATGTTCTTGGCACCTTTCCGGTGCACTATTTCGAAATCAAAGGCCTGCAGCTTGAGACTCCAGCGAGCAAGACGTGCTGACAGATCCGGCTGATTCATTAGCCACTTCAGACTCATATGATCTGTTATAATCGTAAATGGAGTACCGTCGATATATGGTCTGAACTTCTTCACGCTGGTCACAGCCGCTAAGCACTCAAGCTCAGTGATGGTATAGTTCCTCGAAATATATGTGATGGGTCGTTCGTTACCCTCATCATCCAGTTAAAATAACACTGCACCAATGCCCGTCGTGGAGGCGTCACATTGGATATAAAAACGCCGGGAGAAATCTGGGTTCACCAATACCTTTGGCGAGGCGAGATTCTCCTTAAGTTCCTCGAACGTGGCTATGGCCTCGGGTGCAGAATTCCTTTGTCTTCTTCAAGCAATTGGTTAGGGGCGCTGTTACCGTAGAGAAGTTTGGGATAAATCTCCGGTACCACCCAGTAAGTCCTAGGAATCGTCGCAACTGCTTCGTTGTTCGCGGCGTAGGGAATTCTAGCATGGCTTGTACCTTCTGCGGATCAGTTTTGAGCTCTCCCTGGCCAATGATAAAACCCAGGTAGCGTATTTCTCTTTGACAAAACTTGGACTTCAGCAAGTTTATAGTTAATCCAGCTTTCGAGAGGCATTCTGCTACTTCCGCCAGGTGCTGCATGTGTGTCTCAAAATCAGGGGAGCAGATGAGTAGGTCGTCGATATAAACGAACACATTTTCCCTTAATCTGGAAGGAATGACTCGGTCTATCAGGCGGCAGAGTCTCTGACTTGCATTGCAGAGCCCAAACGGCATAACCTTGAAATGGTACAGCGGATGCCCCGGCACCGTGAACGCTCTTTTCTCGCGCGATGACTTTTCCAACGGTATCTGCCAGAAGGCATCCTTCAAGTCGATTCCCGAGATAAAGAATGTGTCTTTCAACCGGCTCAGGATGCCCTCCACGTGTTGGGTTGGATACGCATCCTTCTTCGTACGTGCATTGAGCTTGCGCATATCCACACAAACTCGATTCTTGCCCGGCTTTTGTACCAACACTACTGGAGAGCTCCATGCGCTATCACTCTCCTCTATCACCCCCAGTTCCAGCATCCGATCTACCTCTTCGTATATACACTTTTGCTTCACAGGCGAGATCGGGTAATAGCGTTGCTTTACCGGTACTGTTTCATCATATACCTCGATCTTGTGTTCCATTAAATGCGTTTTGCCCAGGCCTAGCTCGGAAGCCGACGGAAATAGAGACTTAACTCGCTGCAATTCCCTTGACTGTATTGCTGTTAGCGCCACCATGTCAGTGCCGTTTATATCTATTTCGGAGACTACTGTGGGCATAAGCCCGAAAGCTTCCCAAAAGTCTATTCCCAAATATAGATCTTGTTTTAAGCTCGGCACCAGATAGATTCAGATTGGCTTCTTTTTCCCTCCATCGGATCTTCCTATTATGGCCTGGCCTTTTCCATCAGCTGTTCTGAGCTGCTCATCCATTGCCACCACGCTCGCCCCACTGAATCGTTTCATTGCCTTTCCTCCCAGACAACTAATTGAAGCTCCACTATCCAATAATCCGACCATTGTTTCGCCCTCTATGATTACCTCAGTGTAGGGCTTACGATCTGCACTGTTTCGAATTATTGTCGCCGCTATAGCCTGCCTTATCTTTCTCCGCTCCTTACACTTTTCCCGCAGCTTCGAAATTTTGCGCGTTTCTCATCTTCTGTCTGGTTGTTGGGGTCTGGTTTCCCACCGACCCAAAAATTCTTTTCCTAATCTCGTAGTACTCCTTTTCTCTCTCCTCAAACGTCTTAAAGGTTGGTACTTTTATATTTTGTCTAGCCGGGTTATTTTTTAAAATTTCCTTATAAATTACTTCCTTTCCGGGGCTGTTTGCTCCTGGCGAGCTTCCCCGATCTTCTCGCCATGGGAACTGTTTTCCTGCTTACACAGGACCAATCCGCCTGTTCCCCTCTCACATTTATAACAAGTCATCTCATGAAACTTGGAGTCGCGTTGTCTATTGCTAAATTTGGCCTTGGAGGTGCACTTAGCGGACTTCGATTCCCCTTGACTAGGCATGGGTAACACTGCGCTGCGCGGCGCAATTGCGCTAACACCAACCCTAGCGTTACTGCGCTAACTCCGATTTGGAAAATGCGCCAACTCAATTTTGCAATATAAAACCGACTCAATTTCGTGCGCTAACACCAGCACCAATATAACGCTAGTGTAAAATGGCACCAGAACAACGCCAATAACAGCACCATAGTATATGTATACGTATGACACCGTCACAATTATGTATGCTTGATAGTGATCTAAGTGACTCTAATTTCCAGCATATTTTCACAAATATACGGAATATGTTTCCAAATGATTATGAAAATTAAAATTAATTGTGCCTTCGTATATGTAAGCAGACGTGTGCCAAAAGAAATAAAACGGGGATGGTAAACAGTAACAAACGAAAAAATGTTATTTATCGATTATTCCATGACAATTGCGCTAAAGGTGTTATTGCGCCAGTACCGTGAGTTGGCGCCACGAGTGGCGCTGGAGTTATTGTATCAGCGCCAAAAAAATTGCGCCATTACCCATGGCTACCCTGGATGCTGTCCTGTCGTCTCTTTGCGACCGTTACCACGCTCCCGTCGCTCCAAAGCTTCCACTGCTCCTTCCTCTTCGGCTTCTCGAAGGTCGTCCTCCTTCATCGTTCCGATCTCATCGAGGTTTTTCTACTTGGCGAACTTCATCTCTGTCTCCTCGAGATGCTTTTCCGCTCTCCTACATTCCAGCTTCAAATCCGCTAGAGTATCGATCTTGCATCCGAAAATGAGGTTCTTTATCCTCGGTCGCAAATTCCTTCGCAATAGGTTCAAAAGACAACGCTCCGGCATTTGAGCCTCCATTGTGAGTGCCATGCCTCTAACACATGCGTAAAACTCATCAAATGACTCACGCAAGTCTTGCTTCCTCGAATTCATCAACTGCCTGATTTCCTCATCGCAGTCGGTTTTGCGATAATGCTCCAGAAGAGCCTGACGTAATTTTGCGAAGCCGTCGACCTCATCCTCGGCATTTTCCTGCATAAACAACCAGAACCACTCTTGAGCAGCCACCGACAGTAACAAGTGGAAACTAGCATATAAATCCTCCGCCGTGATGTTGCACCTTTTCTGAAGGGTCTCGACCCTAAACAGAAACCTTTCTATAGGAATTGATTTGCTACTTCCATCGAACTTCAGACCCCAATCCCTAATCACTCTAAATCACTAATCACTTCTCCTGATCCCAGCCTGCAGCCTTGCCTGGCGCTGACGGCGTGAAAGCCCTGCGCGGCTTGCTCTGCTGCGCCGATTCTGACGCTGGATCTTTACCTCCGGTCGCCTCGTCATCCGTTGTGGGGCGCCCTGATGGCGAGAACAGCCTTCGTGGCCTGCTTTCCTGCGCCGTTTCAGAATCCCCAGCCTCTTCTTCTGTCACTTCGCCATCGGACATGCGATGTCCTGTCGGAGTTGCACTATCTCCCGTTCCATCTTGCTGCCCCTTTTCCACCAATGTCCCTCTTTCCCCCAGAGATCGGACATCTTTCCGGATCGTGTTTATGGCGTCTCGGATGGCCTCCGTCGTCGTACGGCTCACGTCCACTTGATGTTGAAAAAACATCACCTCCAATCGTTGCATCAGGTCGCCAGCGATCTTCTCGCCCCAATTGCTTTCCGGCGTGTGAATATCTCCCACTGGTATCACTCATTGACCAGCTCGTGACCCCACTCCCGTCCTCTCGGGACTATAACTCGCTGCGGCTTCCTCCAGGTCTTCAACCTGAACTCCCACAACCTCTTCCGATTCCTTTTCTCCTGCTTTTCTTGCGCTGTCACCCATGCTGGGTTCTTTTGCTTTTGCTTTAGCAGTATTTCTGGTATTTCTTCTCGTCATTGTAATTCTCCGTCGGATTTCCCGGAATGAAATATCATACAGTAAAATTAAATATAAATAAACAGTTGCGGTCTCAAAAAAAAAAAACTTGCTTTACGTATTTCTTCCCATAGGTGTGTGTGTGATGAATTGGCTTTGGATATCAGACTGGCCTGGTGTCCAAGCTCTACCCCCACTTATTTCAACTTCTCACTGCTAACCGAATTTAAACTACTCCGATTAGGCTGAGTATCCGAGCAAGATCCGTTACACACACCCAGGGTTTGAATTTGCTTGCTGCAAAACAGCAATAGCCAATGTTTTTTGCTTATTGCTGAATTCAGCCGAGCCAAAAACGAAAACACGAATCATACGCTTCAGTTTTCAGCTGAGTCGTGTTTGCTTGTGTAGTTAAGCCAAGCAACTCAATGAGAGAGCGTTGCTTTTACTTCCAGCAATTAGTTGAGTGGTAAATTTTTGCTTACAGTTTCTTATTTTGCTGAAACTAGTTTTAAGCAGAATTCAACATGAAAAGATGTTTACAAATGGACATACATACATATTATGTGTACATACATACATACATAAGTAAATATGTATAAAAAATCGAAATATGCGTAACCAACTCGTTTCAGCAAAATAAGCAAAAGCAGAAAAAATGCAAAGACACAACTAATTGCTGGAAGTAAAATGAAATCCCCCAAATCGCGTTGCTTTGCTTAACTATACAAGCAAACACGGCTCAGCTGAAAACTGAAGCGAATGAATCGTGTTCTCGTTTTTTACTCGGCTGGCCGAGTTTGCTAATTTACTTTTCGTTAGCAAAAGCAAATGCAGCAAAAGTAGCTAAGCAATTTCAAACCCTGTACACACCGAAATTACCTCATACACTTCGACTATGCCGCAGTATAGTGGCCACCACAGTGTATACTCCCCGAGCTCTTCCTCGACTTGGTATTGTTTTCCCATTCGTTTACCTCACGAACCTTATCAGCTTCTCACTTCACTTCCAACTGGACCTAACTTCATCCAATTGGGATGAATATGCGAACCTGAACCATTATACCATGCCGCCCAATGTTACCTCATATACCACAAACTCATATCTGCAGTACAGTAGCCACACCGCCGCTGGTATTTCCCCTTTGGTTGATAAAGACCTCAAAAGGTTCGAGTTTGACTCGAACATCCGTAGCCCTTATCTAAAAAAAACTTTCATAAATCCCCCAATTTCCAATTACAATACCCCCGTGATTCAAGTGACTCATATTTATATAAAAAGTGTTACTGGAGCCTTTTGGGCCCCACGTTGGGCGCCATTTTGTTACCTTGCTGGTGCACACTAGACAAGAGTTGCCGCCTCTCCTACGCACGTCCTCATTGCTATCCTATGACGTCACTTCTTATGTTGGCAGCCCAGTCTCTGCCTTCCGTTTCACTGCTGTGTGGCTCGGCTGGATGTTGTTGTAGCCCAGTGATCCCCCTCTTGGGAAGCATGCCAAGCGGCTTAGCTCGTCGGTTTGGGATGGGTCGATGAGATCACTCTGTAAATGCTTGAAAATCAAAGCCACACTATTGGCAAACAAAAAAATTATTTCATGCCACTCTGGTGTTCATACCCCACACTTGAATCACATCCCGCCCACTCATGGCAGTTTGCCTCCTGTGCTTGAGGCCGGCTATTCTGCCTGCCCTTCCCTACCTTGCCGACCTTGGCCTGTTTGGTCAGCCCCTAATACGACACCCTATTACCCCCTCATACTATCCTTAAGCTATGCCTCCACTTCAGCCATCCTGATCCTCCCCCTTGAATCATCATCACACACTCTGTTTAACAACTCATTATTTATACTCTTAAATGACACTACTCGACAAATTTTGATCAACTTTAACCATCAAAAATGAAATAATACTTTTCTAAAGCGAAATTTTACGCTGATTCCGAATATCATCTCCATTTTTTTGTGGCAGACCCAGTTTTTGAGATATTGGTAAAAATTTGGAAAAAGCCATATATGCAAGACATTGCATCACATAAGTGCATCAAAAAGTTTTATTAGACATCGTGGCGATTTGACATCTAGGAAGTGCTGATAGAGGGAGCTCCAACAAACATTTTTTGCCTTCACACTCCAAAATTGGTCAAGTAGTTTGGTTACAATGGCAAAAATAATGAAAAAAATTAGTTAAAAAATCGAACTTTTTTAAAGAAATTTCAGATTCCACTGTCCTAAAATCAGAAAAATTTTATGGGGGACAAAAAGTTAGCCCCCCTATCCTATAGAGAATTTAATTGTGAACATTTTAAGACTAATTGTGCAATAATCGGATGTACCATTTTTTATATTTAGCTATTTTCATTGAAAGACCTTAACAAGAAATTTTCCGGAAGAGTAAGATTTCAACTACAAAAATTGGGTTTATTCATAAAACTTCATTAAGGAGTAATACTTAACATTATTTTATACCATTTATTATGTGTTGTGAAGTGCACAATGTCTCTCAGAACAGCGACTAATAGGAAAAAAAAATATTTGAATAAAAAAAATATGTGCATTTCGCGATTTTAAAGAGAGGATAAATAATGAGCGATGTGAGTAAGTACTTTTGACTACTCTTTTGTGATTATATGGATTTGTTACACGTATGGCTGTCCAAAAAATAGTCTCCCATCATATTCTCGTATCAAGACCCTTGAGATCGCCACTCAAAAACTATTAAGTCCTGATAAAATCTCTCACCGTGTTCATCACTTTCAGCACCTAATTTTGTAGGGAATTATGAAGATGTTAATGCTAGAAATGAATTTTAGGCGGCATATTACTTTTTTTGCTCTATAATTTTGCAATAAATTAGCTTTTTGTTAACTAGAAATCCACAAACAGAACAAAAGTTCTAACTATTTCACGTTAGATCGGGTGCTTTTTCTTACTGCTTGCAGCAGTTTTTAACAAACTGTTTGTGGATTTCTAGGTAACAAAAAGTTACTTTATTGCAAAAGATTGTAATATTCCGCCTAAAATTCCTTCACATCTTCATAATTCCCTACAAACTTAGGTGCTGAAACATGGTGAGAGATTTTATCAGGACGTAATAGTTTTTGAATGGCGAGATCAAGGGTCTTGGTACGAGGATATGATGGGAGACTATTTTTTGGACAATCATACGTGTAACAAATGCAGAAAATCACAAAAGAGTAGTCAAAAGTACTTACTCCCATCGCTCAATATTTATCCTCTCTTTAAAATCGCGAAATGCACATATTTTTTTATTCAATTAATTTTTTTTCCTATTAATCGCTGTTTCGAGAGATATTGTGCACTTCAAAACATGTAATAAATGGAATAAAATAATCTTGAGTTTTACTCCTTAATAAATTTTAATGAATAAACCCAATTTTGCTGTTGAAATTTTACTCTTTCGGAAAATTTTTTGTTAAGGTCTTTCAATGAAAATAGGTAAATATAAAAAATGATACATCCGATTATTGCACAATTAGTCTTAAAATGTTCACAATTAAATTCTCTATAGGATAGGGGGGCTACCTTTTTGTCCCCCATACAATTTTTCTGATTTTAGGACAGTGGAATCAGAAAGGTTATAAACAAAATCAAATTCGTACGTATACCAAAAAATGTTTGTTGGAGCTCCCTCTATCAGCACTTCCTAGATGTCAAATCGCCACGATGTCTAATAAAACTTTTTGATGCACTTATGTGATGCAATGTCTTGCATATATGGCTTTTTCCACATTTTTACCAATATCTCAAAAACTGGGTCTGCCACAAAAAAATGGAGATGATATTCGGAATCAGCGTAAAATTTCGCTTTAGAAAAGTATTATTTTATTCTTGGTGATTTTTGGTGTCGAGTAGTGTAATATTCACAAATATATATATGCCTTCCAGCGGCATTAATACATACGCATGTATGCTGGCGCTATATACGCCCGGAATTTGTAAACTAATCTTAATGTATATGTATATACGTATGCCAAAGTGTACATACTTATGCCACTGTATGCCCGTGGCTGCGCATGCTTGTAGACACGCGTAAACTCAGATTTTCCAGTAATTCAATTTCTCTTATCATATTAATGTTAATCAAATAAAAAAAAATATCAAAATCTAACATTTGTAACAAGTATATTGATGATTACTCTGCTCATCGTGCAATTAAACAAGTGTTTGATCACATAGGCACCTATGTAAACACATCATTTCACCACCCATCAATGTACTTGCTTCTTAAGTATATATACGTGTTCATATAAGTATATAATATAAATAAATATGCCCTCTCGGCTTTTGCTTTCGCCGACTCCTTACTCTAGAATTAACAACTTATTCTATGTGACATGGTGCACGTGCGCACTTTAAAGTACACGTACACGTATTCATATAAATATTCTTATTCATATGTACGTCTCTACCTTCTGTCCATGTATAACGACTTCCAAATGCTCTAATTCAAGCGACAGATTCAAACATCAGCCTGCGCTGAGGTTATAAACAAAATCAAATTCGTACGTATACCAAAAAATGTTTGTTGGAGCTCCCTCTATCAGCACTTCCTAGATGTCAAATCGCCACGATGTCTAATAAAACTTTTTGATGCACTTATGTGATGCAATGTCTTGCATATATGGCTTTTTCCACATTTTTACCAATATCTCAAAAACTGGGTCTGCCACAAAAAAATGGAGATGATATTCGGAATCAGCGTAAAATTTCGCTTTAGAAAAGTATTATTTTATTCTTGGTGATTTTTGGTGTCGAGTAGTGTAATATTCACAAATATATATATGCCTTCCAGCGGCATTAATACATACGCATGTATGCTGGCGCTATATACGCCCGGAATTTGTAAACTAATCTTAATGTATATGTATATACGTATGCCAAAGTGTACATACTTATGCCACTGTATGCCCGTGGCTGCGCATGCTTGTAGACACGCGTAAACTCAGATTTTCCAGTAATTCAATTTCTCTTATCATATTAATGTTAATCAAATAAAAAAAAATATCAAAATCTAACATTTGTAACAAGTATATTGATGATTACTCTGCTCATCGTGCAATTAAACAAGTGTTTGATCACATAGGCACCTATGTAAACACATCATTTCACCACCCATCAATGTACTTGCTTCTTAAGTATATATACGTGTTCATATAAGTATATAATATAAATAAATATGCCCTCTCGGCTTTTGCTTTCGCCGACTCCTTACTCTAGAATTAACAACTTATTCTGTGTGACATGGTGCACGTGCGCACTTTAAAGTACACGTACACGTATTCATATAAATATTCTTATTCATATGTACGTCTCTACCTTCTGTCCATGTATAACGACTTCCAAATGCTCTAATTCAAGCGACAGATTCAAACATCAGCCTGCGCTGAGGTTATAAACAAAATCAAATTCGTACGTATATATGTATACATATAAGCGTGTGGATAAATATGTACGCCTGACAATCTGTATGCCTACAATTTGGAAACTATGTATTGTCTATACATATGTACACGCTTACTTGCTGGCGCTGTCCAAACCTCACCAGCATAAAATAAACAAAATTTTCAATGCGCTAACCAATTCAAATGCTGCTGACATATACGCCTGTGCATATAATGTGTGCTCCTACATACGGTTGCGATCTGCCGCGGCTTGAGACTGCTGCTGTAATTTTGCCTCAATTAGGCATTTTATATGACCATCCGAGTGTAACGATTTGAAGTGTCTGACTATTTCATACTCAGCAAAAAAAAAACAAAAAAAAAACGCAAACCACTACTTCATTCCCCCCGTTGCCCTTTACCTAAGGCGCCTTGGTGACAAGTTCACGGGTTATACAAATACAAACAAGTATATAACTACTTATTTTTCTTTTACACTACCACGTCAAGCTAGGTATCCACATCATAAGAAATTGCTCAAGAAAAAATTGGCATTTATTTCTTAAGTAATTTTGACGTTTGATTTTTTCTTCAAGAAATATATACAATCGTATATATTTCTTGGCAAAACCAGCGTTGCCAACCTCATTTTTCGTCAAAAATTGTAATAGATTTTCTTGTGAAGTGGATACTGCCTAAAGAAAATTTGACACAAGAAAATTTCTTGACCATTTCTTAAGCGTTTTTTTATATGGAGTTTTAGTATTTCTTGTGATGTGGATACCCGGCTTCACCCTCCGACGTCGCTCTTCCGCGGTGTTTATCTTATGGCCTGTGGCCGGGCACTTACATATGCACGGGCATGTATCCGGACATATATGCAGCGGTGACTACCCTTTCCTATACACCGCCAGACGTGTATATTCGTTACATATATTATTTTGCACTAAAAATCTAATACGATGTTTTGCCCTTCTGCTTTGTGTTCAGGCCGCTCGCCTATTTATATGTATGTATGTACATATGTGCTTTTCTGTGCGCCGGAGATTCTAGCAGATGTTGACTTGAATATATATGTACTTGTGGCTTAACTTGCTGTCTTCTTCCCATCTTGCAGTTGAGATTCCCGGCCGGCTCTGGCGCCGCGGGTCTGACTGCTGCCATCTATGTTCCCGGGCGCTTTTTCTGTTCAGGTTTTCTCTTGCCTGTCCCAGCGCCTGTAAGTGCAGCGGCGTTTTGCTTATTCTGCCACTTTCAATGATAAAAACTGAAAAATAATTTGCCTTACATATCCTGTATATATAAATACACATTGCGTGTCCAACTTACCAGCCGAAATAAAGTTTGTTAAATTGTATATGCGTAATCCACACATACATATATATATGTGCATTCATATATTAGCATGCACTGCACTGCGTGCTCGATAAAATAATGATAGTTGGAAATATTTTCGATTGATCTCGTCTTTTCTAGCCAGCTCAAAATGGCGATGTAGGCTACCACGATGCGGTTAACTTATTTTCCAGGCGGAAATGACAATCCCATACTGCCATGAGGGCAAAGTCCAAAATTCACCACATGTTGCCGAGTCACTTTATGTGCGTAATTAGCGCACGAATGGCGATTGCGTTTTGAGTGCGCGTGCGTTGCGTTAAGCTTTGAGTTATGCATTGCGTAAAGTTGAGCGTATCTTGCTTCAACTTTCACGGCAATCATATGCTGTGTCTGATTTCGCGATTAGTTTTGATTGCAACTCATACCCAGTTACACGGCAGTGTAACTACAGTCAAAATTATCTGACACTAGAAAAAAACGCATGCCGATGACAACCTCGCATATCAAAAAAAGTTTTCTTTGACGCGCATCCGTAACATGGATTTACATAATTTACTCAAACTTTTATTTGTAATTTTTGATATTTTGTTAATATCGCCGCAACCAAATACTTGCGGCAAATTTCGGCACGAAAAACTGTCAAAATGTTCGTTGATTCGGTGTTCATAATGCCGATTTACCGAACTTCGAAAGATTCGGTGCGCCGTCGGTTGTCATAATGCTGATTTGCCGAAAACGTCATTTCGGTACCGCCGACGGTGTTCGTGATAGTGGCAATATTGAGGAACAATGGGTATTTCACACTGAGGTGCAGTACCAATGAAATTAACCTAAAGGTGCCTACAGATAAAACAAACGATCAAAGAGCACGATCCTGCTCTCCCGCTATTCCAGGAAATATTCCGCAATTTCCTCCATCCCAATCCTTAGGGAATTCAAAGGGATGGAAGAACCACCAAAAGATGTACCGAAAGTAGCACTAGCCAATAAAAAATGTGTCCTCCTTGCCCAAATTGATGATAAGACTCCTGAAATACCGCAAAAAAAATCCAAACCTCCACCAATCTACCTGAGAGAACTAAATTCTGGCATACTTGTAAACAAATTGATAGTATTGATAGGGGAAAAGAATTTCCACATTGTACCTCTTAAAAAGGGAAATATCCAAGATGTATTCTGTGTTCTGAACGAAAAAAGACACTGAAGATGGCGCATATTAGCCGAAACCCCATTTGCATTCGCATTCACTACTGAATGGTAGTGCAAACCCCATTTGCATTACCATTCACTATTGAATGGTAATGCACTTGGAATCGTAATGCAAAAATGACCATCCCTGTTTCGCAGTTATGTTAGATCTGATTGTAACAGAATGAAATAATCGAGATAGATATAGACATGTATATCAAAATGATCAGGGTGAAAAGAGAAATCGATTGAGCCATGTCCGTCCGTCCGTCCGTCTGTAAACACTCTAACTCGCGCAAAAATTGAGATATTTTGATGAAATTTGGAATGCAAGTTGGTATCGAGACTGGGACGGTTGGTATTGAAAATGGGCGAAATCGGACCATGACCACGCCCACTTTTCCTATATAGAAAAAATCGGAAATTTGATATCTCAGCCACTAATATAGCTAGTGATAAAATTTTACCCACGTATTGAGCTCAGGCCCTTATGAAGAAATTTGGAAAATGGGCGGTGGCACGCCCACTTATTAAGGGCCAACATTGAAAGTTTTATGAGTCATAACTCAGAATCCGTAGCAGATATACCGATAAAATTTGGTACGCGTGATTTACTTACTTAGGAAAACGCTTGGAGGGAAAATTGTCAAAATCTGTTGACGACCACGCCCACTTTTATATATAATAATATATAATACAATGGCGCTATTATAACTCTGACGAGTTTTATGGCCGAGCTTCTCTCCCAATTCGAGGTGTGCTCCTTTTTGTTTTTCCTACTAATTGGGTGGACCTACAGTTTTATGCCGGCTCCGAACGGCGAATGCATTTTTTGTGAGAAGCTTTTTCATGGCAGAAATACTCTCGGAGGGTATGCCGCCCACTGCCGAGAGGTGACCGCTGCTCTTAAAAAACCCAATAATTGGATTTTTACTAATTAGAAAAATTTGTTTGGCTCGGACCGTGGTTTGAACCCGAGACCTCTGGCATAGCAGGCGAGCACTCTACCCACTGCACCACAGCGGCCACTTTTATATATGGGTACTATAAAGTGACCTAATAAAAACATTTTAAGCGATTGAAATTTTGTGGCATGAGTTCCACAATAGACCGGAGACAAAAAATAGAAATATTTTGGAAAATGGGTGTGGCACCGTCTCTTTTTAGACAAAGGAATATACGAGATTTCTTAGCCTATAACTCGACAAATAATTGGGATATTATGACGAAACTTGGTTTATGCACTTTTATAACTTCTGTTAATAGACACGCAAAAATATATTGAAATCGGTTTATGACCACGCCTACTTTTAAACAAAGATATTTCTGGAACACCCTTTGGGAATTTGAAACGTGGCATCTTTGTAACTAGAAATCATAAATGAATAGAATTTCCCACAAAGAATAATATTCTTATGCTTAGTAGGGTGACTGATAAAAATTTTGAAAATGGGTGTGGCTACGCCTACTTTATGCGGCACTCGTTTTATATAAATCACACCGTATTTCCATCAAACGCAAACAAACACGGAAAGCATACAGCTGAGTATCTAATGTTCGATTCCACTCGAACTTAGGCTTCCTTACTTGTTTATTTTGATATTATTGTGTGAAAAAAATGTACCTAGCTATACTTTTGAAGTTATACAGATTTTTTTTTAATCCTATTTTCAAATTTTCAGGCATTCTCAAAATATATAACACAAATATTTAACCGCTCATCAAAGGATACAGCGAAAATAATTGTTTCTACCTGTTTTTTGTACTGTTTACCGCAACAACTGAAAAAAATCCTAGAATATCGCTATGAAGCTAACAGTCAGGTAGAAATAGTACCTAAACGAAGGGTGTATGTTTATGTGGAACAATACAGTGTATGTTTTCAAAAGGTGATTTTAATACCTTTCTAACAGTATAAAAATTTTTGAAATCGGTTGATTTGTTTACGCGTGATATCAAAATATAAGAAAGTAACCAAGAGATGCATTTACTTAGATAAATAAAAAAAAAAAATAAAAAAAGGCTATTTCAGTTTTCAGATATGTTATAGATATTAAATAGACCTTTCTAAAAAAATGCTTATTTTTCAAAATCGCTTGATCTTCAAAGTGTTTTTTCAGTTTAAAAATTTTATTTTGGAAAACATTTTTTTTCAGTGTACTAAAACAAAAAAAAAATGTAGTTTATTTTTTGAAAGCTAATTTCAATACCTTTCTAATGGTATAAAGATCTTTGAAATCGATAAAGCCATTCCCTAGTAATCAGACTTTAAAAGTACCTATTATCGTAATTTTTCGAATATTTCGATACCTTACCACGCCCACAATTTTTCGAAAATGCAATTTGAGGTTGTGTTTGGGTAGGTAAGATGTACCTCTATGCAAAATTTCATCAAATTCTGAGGGGGTCGGGTTCCAAATGTTCGTTTTTTTCAGCCTTTGATATGAAATTCATCAAATCTTAAATTAGGCGCATTTCTGTCGTACCAAGTATAAAAAGAATACTCGCTTATTCATCAAATTTTTAAAATAGTCGAGTTGGTGTTGTTGCTTTGAAGGTAATTTGATGAATAAGCGAGTATTCTTTTCATACTTGGTACGACAGAAATGCGCCTATTATCATGTTAAATTGCTTTTTCTCAAAAATATCGAAAATATCGGTACTCGTAAACATCGATGTTTTTCCAGCACGAGTATATGTATATGTATGCACTGAAAGAAACTTCTCGCGATCAAAGACATATTTTGCAATACTTATGCTTGAACATTTTTTAAATACCAATAAATTATAAATACTCCATATTCTACACACGCAACAATTGTAACTTCGATGTTTCAACTTTTTCTTGCCTCCGGCAATACCAACACCCAAATGATCTCTACAAATACAACAATCGCGAGTGTTTAAGTGAAATGGGAAAATCGGAAACTTTAACAGCAAATATCTCGGTAACTATAGCCCTCCGGCAGGTGGGGTCTTCAGTTTTGTGATCTGTGAGCACCCCTTCCCTCTAAAGACCCGTTTTTCCTAGACTTGGAGGATTCGTCTAAAATTTTACCGAATCCAGTATAAGTGGGCAGTGAAGTGCCCAAAAAAAAACACGCCTATTATCAAATTTATTAGTTTTTATTAATCATCTCTTATGACGTTTTCACCATATAAAGCAGTTATAGCCACTAGTCTTGAATCAAGGTAATTATGCTCCACTTCACACCGGTTGCCTTTCCCAGCCAATTGTACAACTTGTTTAATACAAGAATTTCGCGGTAAAAAAAAGACAACATTATTACTAATTGCTTTCGCGATTTCCATTAGTTCAGATGCGCTTGAAGGTTGTAAAAATTTTTCAATGTCATAATCTATCATTTTTTTATATCTAGGGCCTCCCCAAGGTGGACTTAGAAAGACTACATCACCACGAAAGTGGCCAGAACGCCCCATTTCAAGAAAATCGCCATTAATAAAATCGATTCTATCAGCGACGCCATAAATTGTCGCGTTGTGTTTCGCCATACTTAATTTTAAAGGGTCGATATCTATTGCAATAACACGACTGCAAGTAAAGGCGAATTGTATAGCATTACCACCACAACCACAAAACCCATCGATAATGATATCACATGAGAGTCGTTTGGCTAAATGTATAGCTATTTTTTCCGGTGTTACTGAAAACCAACTTTCACAATCTAGTCTTATACCGTCATCATAACGGGAAAATAGTGAAAATCGCTTTCTCCAATATTTAAGCATTCCCTTCTTTTCTAGAATGAAATTAGGAACCTTACGCAATTTCCGATTCTTCAATTCTCGTTTGTTCTTTTCTTCACTTTGTACGTTTTTTTTTAAATTAATTTGCTTCTCTATTTCCATGTCAAATGTTTCATCTTCTTCGTCAGAAAAAAAAACGCTAAAACTCTGTTTACAACTCTCTTTACCACTTGATTTCTTTGGTCTTTTTTTTTGCACTTTACCAAAAGCTGTGGGAAGGCCGAGAAGTTCGAGTTGTTTTAGTTCATTCTCACAACATTCCCCATCTTTTTTTTGAACGTCTAAATACTCTTTAAATGTAATTTCTCCTCTTAATGATTGGTGTAAATATTGATAATACTCATAAAAAATTATCGTATAAAGCTGATACTGATTGACGTATATGTTTTCGCAATGTTCAAACCATAGACGATTTAAGCCCGCAGAGTCCTTGTCGGTCCCTGTTGTGTATTTGCCGGACAATGCCACTCCTTTCTGAAATAGATGAACTTGAAAATAAGCATGTTTCAAGGCAGATCTAGAAAGGTAGGCGCACGTGCGAATTCAGAAACACCTTTTTTACAAAGGTAGAGTGGTATGGCAAAATCAAAGCGAATTCACATCATGGCCAATAGGAATGGGCGATTCCCAAGCGAATTCAGATTTTAACCAAGGCGAAATACCATTTTTAAATTACACTCTACCAATTACAATAACAAAATACATGGTAAATTTCTGGATTCGCCCGTGCGTCTACCTGGCAAATTAGCATTGGTGTGTTTTAAATACGGTGAAACTAATGGACTCAACAGAATCAATACTTCTCCGTCATGACCTACGTCGTGTTCGACTGACAGGACGTACGTAGCGTAAAGGCCCGGTTATACTTGTATAGCATAGCAAAGCAGGACAGAGCGTAACATATAGCGCATAGAGCTGATTATCACGTCTATTCCGGATTGCGATCCACTTTCATTAGAGGTGCATCGGATCAAATTACATTCTGCAATTCGATTGACGTCAGATTTTTTCGAAGTTCGGAAATCGGCATTCTGGTTCACGATGGATCGGATTTTTGACAGTTAATCGGAGGGATTTTGTCCGTCCGCTTTTGTGTGTCGGAAGCAATAGAAATCGTGATTATTTTTGGAAATATTACCAATTTAATGTAATTAAACTATGATTTTTAAATTTATGCAACATTATTATACAAAACGGGCTTGGTTTAGCTATGCTACTTGCCTTTTCTTTGCAAAATAAGTGAACAAAAGGAATCTGTTTTAGTACAATAGATTGAATAGAGGGAAATAAGTACAAAGAGCTTCAATGTATTGAACTTTTATTTAATAATAAAATTTATTTTCCTTTTTGGCAATATTTATATATTGTTGTTTAATAAAAGCTTCTGAAAATAATTCTAATTGTGTATTATTACTACGATGATGTAATACGAGTGAGTAGCGCAACTCGGGCATAATTTCTGTGGCAGGATGTATAAGTAGTCCATTAAGCATTTTTGCCCGACTGTGTCTTTTTAAAGGTTTAAAATATCGCCATCCGACATGATTTACAAACATTTGCACGAGAAACTAACAAATCGAACTAATGTGCTCACTTTCTATGTCCGTTCATGCTCAACGCGTCCTGGCGAATCCCAAAATTCCTGCTATACGATATGTACATATTCATGATTTTGGAAAACTTTAATTATAATTTAATAATAGTTGAAAGTGTTAAAGGTAAATGAATTATCATCCAAAGAATATTTCCTGAAAGTTTCACTTAAAAATTCCCAGTAGTTTGTAAATAAATAAAATTGGTTCATTATATCCAAGCTTACAAGGTACAAGGTAATCTCGCATGAAACTTGGTGACAGTATTCTATAAATGCCGTTTTAATATGTATATGTTGAAACTTTTTGTTATAGTAGAAAGCAATATTTAAAAAAATTGAATTAAAATTAATGTTCAAATTCCTTTTTTTCATTTATTTTTCCAATAAAAAAGCTGCTGCAGCAATGGAATCCATTTTTTAACCGTTTAATATATTCTTTCTGAAAATTTAATCTAAAACTTAATGAAAATATAAATTTACTGTCAAAAATACAAATGTGCTGTCAAAAAATACATATGTATGATTTCGCATAAACGTGACCTAACACTGATTCGAACATAGTTTAACACTTAACAACACTTATGTTCGAAACGTCGTAAACCAGAATACCAATTTTCGTTTTGTCGTAGCAGTCGGCCTCGCCGCGATCGAAATTCCGAGGGATCGTAGAATAGATGTGTATACTTCGCCTAGCCGTGCAACCATGGTTCAATAATAAAGGTTTTCGCATCCCGACATTCGTACATACATACATACATACACACTCCATGTAAACTTTTTGTGTATTCTGTGGTGCTTCTGTCAAAATCATAGTTCGCCTTTGTAGAAATCATATTGCACCATGCTCAAAATTGACATAAGTTTAACATAAGCACCATTATTAAAATTAAAATAGAAGAAAAAAGTTAAGAATCAGCTGATTAGTAAGTTAACCTGCATAAATTAGCCTTGCCTGCAACCCTTCGCACACTCACACATTCGTGTTGCCAAATGTCATATCACATATGAGTCTTTCTTTTACAAATCGGACACCTATTGTAACCTTACACCTCCGATTTGCTTGAAACTCGGTTTATAGGTTCTCCGCCTAAAATAAGCTTACACGTATACGGGGATTTAATTTTGAAAATCTTGGCATCGTTTGAAAGCTGAAGAAACAGGCTAGTATCGCCTTAAAGTTTTATTAATTGCAAGCAGGTATATTTTTTGGGCCCGATTTACTTCGCGAATACCAGTAAAAAAAGGGTTTAAAATTATACTATCATAATCCTTGTTAAATTATATACAAAACCAATGTTTCAACAGAATGGGCGATTTACAAAAACTATTTTTAAAATATTTTTTTGTATGACGACCTGCTATATTTTATATGAAAAAAAGTTTTATTTTTTTTTTTTGAAATACGAGGGAGTAGCTGGGTATGGTTGAAAGTGTATATTGAAGGGAATGAATTTTAAACGTTGTATCATATGGCCTTTCGTGTGCGGATCCTGAAAACGAGGTCCATTTTGCGAAAAAATTATTAACAATTTCAAGGACCAATAAAATACACGGATCAAACGCATTTATACGAACAAACAAAATCAGAAATATGTCTTACCTGCATAGCGCGTTTAAGGTAAAACAAGACATTTTATATTTTTCATATAATTATGTATACATACATATATTTTTTTATTTCATCACATTTATTTGTGGTATTTTCATATAAAGAAAAGGCTTTGCGGCTATTTTATATCTTGACACTATACAGTGGAGTCAATAGTATACGCTTAATAGGTAATCACTTTTTAAAACGATCTTCCAGCAATTTTTCTTCCAGCAATTTTTCTTCCATTTCGTATTCCTCGTTTGTAACAAAACAGCAAACAACAGCAAAAAACGGCAAAGGCTCGTTTGCCCAGGAAAATAAATCGTTGGGAGTTTGAATCGGATTATTAATGTGTTGTAGGCTAGCTCTAGCTGTAACCTTTTCAGAGCTCGTTTTAAAAAGTTATTACATAATAAGGGTATATTAAAACTCCACTTATACAATGTGTATATTATTACAAAAGCTTTTTTTTAGCCAAGTTTGAAAAAAAAGAATTATTAGCGTAATTAGACACATAGGCGTTTATACTCTGTTCCCCAATGCAAAGACACCGATTTCTTTGACTTTTGTGATATATGTAGATATGGAAACAAGTCAAAGTGAACCACAAAATTTTTCTGGCCAGTCCTTTACTTCATCAAATAATATTGCTGAGATGTAATTGCCAAGTTTAAAAAAAATATCCCATAATCTTAGACGTGGCAATACGAACTTCGGCTTCATCAGCTTTAGTTATGCGAATGTTTTCATAGCCACCATTATAAATAATCCAATGAGGAATTCCTTAACTGATATTTCTTTTGAAAATTTTGTATTAATGAAAGCTACCTCATCATGTTAAAGGAGTTGCATGCGAAAAATTTTCAAATGTATGCACTCGTTTTAATATAATTATTGTTATTAAACTGTTATCTTATATTTACAAGGAAATAAAAAAATTAAAGAATTGAAAAACAACTGAAAAAGATTTAAAAGTAATTGAAAATCAACTGAAAAAGAATTGAAATTAATTGGAAAAGAATTGCAAAAGAATTGAAAAATGTACGTACTGAGTATCAAGTACCAGTATAATATACTTATAATTGGTAATTGGGCTGGTACTTGGGTTTTTCCAGCTCTGCCAGCTACTCCATCTTATTTCAAAAAAAAATAAAAAAAATTTGTTTCATATAAAATATAGCAGGTCGTCATACAAACAAATATTTTAAAAATAGTTGTTATAAATCGCCCATTCTGTTGAAACATTGGTTTTATAGATAATTTAACAAGGATTACGATAGTATAATTTTAAATCCTTTTTTTACTGGTATTCACGAAGTAAATCGGACGCAAAAAATATACCTGCTTGCAGGGCCGTACCCAGGAATTTATTTCGTGGGGGGTTACATCGTTGTGGATTTTTTTTTTTTTTTTTTTTGAGAAAAATATATAACTTATTTCGTGCACTAAATAAAAATAATAAAAAAAAAATTCTGGTTTCTCAAGTGCTATTTAGAAGAAATTTTTTTTACGAAACTTTTGATTTTCAAATTAGGATGTTTATAAGAAGTTTTAAAAATCAGGAAACTTATTCATTTAAAAATTAGACTGTTTTATTACAAATACGATGAATACTTTATTTTTGGTGATTTTATCCAAGTAAAAAAAAAAAATAATATTTTATGGACGAAAAACTCGGTTAGATTACCCAGCTTTTTTCAGCTGTAAAAGTCCGCCTCAAGATTTTTAGCTTATGTTGAGACTCTAACTTGTTTTTTTTTTGCAACTTTGTTATTTGACATCCGATTTTTAAAATTGATAGATATGTCATTATTTTAGTCTTTTCAGCAAGGCTGCAAAATAACGTTATTTTTAACAATAAACAAAAAAAAAAGATTTTGTTTCTGTTGAAATATTCGATTTTATAAACGTAAAAAGCATAACAAAATCCATTTCGTTTCAACTGTTATAAAAAAAAATTAACAAATTTTTTTTTGCTTTGATAATTATCAAAACAATTATTTCAAAAAAATATAGTTTCAAATTTAAACGAAAAAATTGACTTTTCAATAATTTCGCTTTCTATGAAGAAAAAAAATTTTACATATGTTTGTATGTACATATGTACATACATAAATGAATTAAAACAAATACATTTTATTATTGAGCTCTCAAGACCATTTTTTTTTTTTTAAGGAAAAATTGGTATGAAAGATTAATACTTGTTTGGTAGAAGTTATAGATCCATTTCGGAGACCACCACATCTCTTCATCAGACTTCTTTTTAACATTTTTATTCATTGGCGTCCGCCGAGATCGAACCTCGGATTTTCCGGTTGGAAGTCTAATGGCATCACCATTAGGCTACCGCCGCCTTGCATTTTGCTTGTATTAATTTTTTCCTTTTTACAACCTACCATCCAGCAATAGTGACCTTGCCGACGTTATCGGTATTTGTCACTTGTATGTTGGTGTGGTTGTGTGTTTGTTTGGTTTGTACAAATTCTATTTTAAGCACAAGCAATGCTTTGCACTAATTAGTAGAGTTTGTTTGTCGGCTGGCTCATCCGATTAAATTTTACTTTTGGTTTTTTGGTCGTTTTTTTTTGATAACTACTTTATTATTGAGCTCTCAAGACCATTTTTTTTTTTTTTTTTAAGGAAAAATTGGTATGAAAGATTAATACTTGTTTTGTAGAAGTTATAGATCCATTTCGGAGACCACCACATCTCTTCATCAGACTTCTTTTTAACATTTTTATTCATTGGCGTCCGAAGAGATCGAACCTCGGATTTTCCGGTTGGAAGTCTAATGGCATCACCATTAGGCTACCGCCGCCTTGCATTTTGCTTGTATTAATTTTTCTTTTCATTTTTCCTTTTTACAACCTACCATCCAGCAACAGTGACATTGCCGACGTTATCGGTATTTGTCACTTGTATGTTGGTGTGGTTGTGTCTTTGTTTGGTTTGTACAAATTCTATTTTAAGCACAAGCAATGCTTTGCACTAATTAGTAGAGTTTGTTTGTCGGCTGGCTCATCCGATTAAATTTTACTTTTGGTTTTTTGGTCGTTTTTATTTTGATAACTACTTTATTATTGAGCTCTCAAGACCAATTAATACAAGCAAAATGCAAGGCGGCGGTAGCCTAATGGTGATGCCATTAGACTTCCAACCGGAAAATCCGAGGTTCGATCTCGGCGGACGCCAATGAATAAAAATGTTAAAAAGAAGTCTGATGAATAGATGTGGCGGTCTCCGAAATGGATCTATAACTTCAACCAAACAAGTATTAATCTTTCAGACAAATTTTTCCTTAAAAAAAAAAAAAAAAAAAAAAAATGGTCTTGAGAGCTCAATAATAAAGTAGTTATCAAAATAAAAACGACCAAAAAACCAAAAGTAAAATTTAATCGGATGAGCCAGCCGACAAACAAACTCTACTAATTAGTGCAAAGCATTGCTTGTGCTTAAAATAGAATTTGTACAAACCAAACAAACACACAACCACACCAACATACAAGTGACAAATACCGATAACGTCGGCAAGTTCACTGTTGCTGGATGGTAGGTTGTAAAAAGGAAAAAATGAAAAGAAAAATTAATACAAGCAAAATGCAAGGCGGCGGTAGCCTAATGGTGATGCCATTAGACTTCCAACCGGAAAATCCGAGGTTCGATCTCGGCGGACGCCAATGAATAAAAATGTTAAAAAGAAGTCTGATGAAGAGATGTGGTGGTCTCCGAAATGGATCTATAACTTCTACCAAACAAGTATTAATCTTTCATACCAATTTTTCCTTAAAAAAAAAAAAAAAAAAAAAAAAAAGTCTTGAGAGCTCAATAATAAAGTAGTTATCAAAATAAAAACGACCAAAAAACCAAAAGTAAAACAAATACAATTTTTGTTAATTTTTTTGATATCAACGAAACAAAATTATTCTGATTAAAGATTTATTGATAATTTTTGAAACGAAAAAATTTTGTTTCTGATAATTAGCAAAACAAAATAATTTTTTATTGATATTTTTTGAAACAAAATTATTTTGTTCATTTCGTTGAGCAGCCTTGCTTTTGAGCAGGGTTTGAAATTATTTTCAACTTTTTTTTTCATTTCCATTGAATTTCATTTTCATTTGAAAATTAAAAAATTAACAGCGCAGCAGAAGTATAAAAAATAAAAAGTTCTACTGTACTGCATCTGCGCAGCCTTAAGTTTCAAAAAATTATAGTCGACTGTTGCTGTGTTGTGGAAATTTGTACAGCACAGCAAAGGGCAAACATAATTTCGAGTTTTTACAGCACTGTTGTTATTGTTTTTTTTTTTTTTTTAATTTATGGGAACACAATCGAAATTGTAATGTACAAAAAAAAAAACCAATTTCAAAAAGTCGCACTTAAAACTAAAATTCTGTTTATCTGTGTTTTACTGTCGACTGATCTGTTTGAAATTACACAGTAAAGCAACAGCACAAAAAACAAACAAATATATTCGACTGTTCTGTGCTTCGACTTAAGATATTTTCAAAGGAAATCGAAATTCAAAAGTTCTCAAAAAATTATGATAACTTTCGCAAAACAGCAACAGCTTATTTTTGAGACTGTTGGTGTTATGCTGGCAAACAGTGCTTGGGAAGCTTTATATTTCCTCCTAATGTCCTTTTATCTGTGAAGTCGTTTTCATATAGTTGGGTCACCTAACCGAGTTTTTCGACCATAAAACATCCTTTTTGTTTCACTTGAAAAAAATCGCCAAAAATAAAGTATTTATCGCATCTTTTTAATATTACGCTTAAAATGTTTGCAATAAAACAGAATAATTTTAAAAAGAATAAAACTTTCCTGATTTTTACAACTTCTTATAAAAACCCCAATAAAAACTAATTTTTTTTCAATAATCGCAAAAAAATCAAAAAATGGTGACTTTCCAAAGTTAGTATTGAAAATATGTAGGTGAAATCGGACTACATATAAAAACGCACACATCCCATATATGGGATCTTTCGAAAAACACACAAAATGTTATAATTCAGAAACTAATATAACCCGAGTAATGAATTTTCAGCCATGACTTTATGAAGTTATAAGGAAATATGCTAAAAATTTAAAAAATTTAACATAATTTAATTTATAAGTGGTATGTCGTTAGAAGCGTACTTTAATTATCTTTCGAACGGAGTAGATACGGTTTGCGGGTATTTGTAACTTCAGCGAAAAGAATTTTTGATTGAAGTTGTAACCAAAAAAACCCAAAATTATCATTATCTCAAAACCCTAACTATAAATAAATAATAGCTTAAAAAAACTAAAAAACACGTTTTAATCTTAAAAATCGTACTAAAAATTGAGAAATAATTTAATTAGAAACAAAATGATGAACGAAAATATAAGTATTTAAGGAAAAGCGTGGGGGTGCTCAGTATGTCAAAACATATTTAAAATCGCTGTTTTTTTACTAATATTTTTATTTTGACTTTTTTGAGATTTCATATAACGTACTGTTTAATTTCGCAACTAGGTATTTATATTTTTGTACTAGTTGTACGAATCGAATATTTTCATGTTCAAATATTATTGAGCACCCCCACGCTTTTCCTTAAATACTTATATTTTCGTTCATCATTTTGTTTCTAATTAAATAATTTCTCAATTTTTAGTACGATTTTTAAGATTAAAGCGTGTTTTTTAGTTTTTTTAAGCTATTATTTATTTTTAACTTTTTAGTGAAATTTTTAATTAAAGGATGTTTTATGTGGAATATAAGTTTTATGCAAGAATAAAAGTAAATTTTTCACATACATTTTTTCCTTATAACAAAAAAACATTGGTCATGAGAGCTCAAAAATGAAGCCTAAACGAAAACATATTAACTAATATGTACTATGTGTATTGAAGCAAAACTATTTCAGTTTTAATCGGAGATATGCTCTTCTTTATTTGCCTGTGCATATTCACAATGAACAGTCAGCGCTCCAAAACATTCTCATTGTCCTATAATCACTTCCATATTTTTCTTGTATACCAAATATAGTAAACAACTTCTTGCAAATAAAAATAGCCAAACACATGTGAAAGTTACCAAGAAACCAACAGCGAAAAAATAACCTATTTTGGTAATTACCAAGTTCGGCAACCGTGCTATAAATAGAATTTGAACAAACAAAAACAGTTCTTGCTTTGCATACATATGTATGTACATGCGATTGTTTTTATTGCAAACACAACAACGACAAAACAGAAAGCTTGTTACACAAAACACAAAGCCAGTTCTTGCTTTGCATACGTATGTATGTACATGCGGTTGATTTCATTGCAAATACAACAACAACAAAACAGAAAGCTTCAAGCTTCATTTTTGAGTGAATTTATGCATTGAGTTTATCGCCAACGCTATGAGCGATCGCTGGCTGTTGTGCGTTAGTTCGCTCGCTATTTGAGTGGTTATACGTTTTTCTTTGAACATTTGTTTGTGATTTGAGAAGAATGTATTTTTGAGCGTTCGTGAGTGAGTTTTTCCGTACTCTGTATACGGCAGTGAATTGAAATTCATAGAGGCTATTTTGAAGAAAGGTAACATAAAAGCCGCAATGAAGCATAAAATATAATGTTGAATGTCCTACTATATGATGCCGTTGGGCTGTTGATGTCATGTTTCGAATCCGGAGGAGAATAGAAATAATAGAGAGAACACAAAAAAGTGAATGTTTGAAAGATATAATAATTTAGTTATATGTTGCAACTTTTAGGATGGGATGAAGTTACATACATACATACATACATACATACATACATACAGGTGAAGCTAATAAAAGCGTGTTAAAAATGGTTTTGACCTCAGCAGGTTCATGCCAACCCTCCCCTATACCTGAAATTCTTGGTATTTTCTCAAATTAATTATTTGTAACCTAGTGTTTTCAACATATAGCTTTGAATATGATAGAAGTAAAATTTATCTACCAGAATTTCGTGGGGGGTTCAAACACCCAAACCCCCCTTCCCCCTAAATACGGCCTTGTCTGCTTGCAATGAATAAAACTTTAAGGCGATGAAAATAATCTTATATAAAACAAATAATAGCCTGTTTCTTCAGCTTTCAAACGGTGCCACGATGACTACAACCCGAGATATTCATGAAAAAATCAAAAGTTTGACAGATCATCAGCCCTATCATGAACTTCATGTGAAAAATTTCCCTCGAAAAATATAAAGCAAAACAATAACAATTTTTCACATTTTGTTTTTGTTTTGCTTTGTAATTTTTGGGAACATTTTGTTCACATGAAGTTCACGATAAGGCTGCATATCTCCGAAAAAAAAATTTCAAAATTAAATCCCCGGATACGTGTAAGCTTATTTAAGGTGGAGAACCCATAAACCGAGTTTCAATTAAATCGGAGAGGTAACATTCATTTTTTCCCGAAATCCGTCCGATTTGTAAAAGAATGACTCATGTGTATTAATAGTATTAATTTAATATTAATATTTAAGTTTAAGTTGGTTATAAAAAACAGTTCTGGGAACAAGTAAAGAATTCCGTCTGGTGAGCTAAAAAAAAAAAGTGGGCGTGGTTCGCCTTTTTGGCCTGATTTCAGTGATATACTTCTGTTTTGGCGCAAACAATTTTTGAGGGAGCTGGAGGGACATGAATTTTAAAAACCCCCCTTTTTTAAAAAGCCGATATCTTCCAAAATATTTACTCAATTTTTTAAATGAAGACATCGTTGGAAAGCTTTCTTAAATGCCTTTCATATGATGCATAAATATTTCCCCAAATTCCACACAAATTTTGTAAAAAAGCAAAAAAATTTAATTTTGGTAATTTTTTTTTTCTTTTTTTTTGTTGAAATTACCTTATTTGTATTTGTATTTGTATTTATTTATTAATAGCCAGGAGATACAAAAGTAAGTCTTTAAGGCTAAACGAATATATAAATATATATCTACATAAACTAAGGTGTAATGGCATTATCTGTTATACTTCAAAAATAATGTAAACAGAGTTAACAATAGTTGCATATAAAAGAAATGAATGAAATGAATACAAATTTAACTCAGTAGGGAGTACTTAATAAAAATATGGAAAGTATAATTGAATATACCCAGTAAGAGGCAAGCATGCCATAAAGGGCACATTGCGCCAGAACGGACCCAGTCGATAATGGTAAGATATTATTTAAGAAATAAGTTAAGTGAATAAATGAATAATCCCTTTGGTAGTGAGAAGTCAATCTCAATAGACTGGGATAGATTATTAAAGTCAATTAAGGCTCTGGTAACAGGAGCATTTTGAGCATACAACGATTTCAAATGTGCAATATGGAAACGAAGTGGGTTTCTAAGGTGCCTGACGGGGATTTTGAATGGGATACGTGCAAGTAGAGGAGGGCAATCAATGGAGCCACAGATAATGTCAAAGCCAAATGACAGTGACAGTATCTGTCTTCTGGTTTGGAGGGACTACAGACCAAGTAATAGACAGCGAGATTGATAGGAAGGAACAGGGTCCGAAAAACGAAGAGAGCGGAGGGCAAAGAGTAAAAAGTCTTTCTGAATGCGTTCTAAACGAATTACGTGACATTCATGATAGGGTGACCAAATAAAAGATGCGTATTCAAGTCTTGATCGAACGAAAGAAGTATACAGAAGTTTTAACGTATACGGATCAGTAAATTCAGCAGCATTACGACGGACAAAAGCAAGCATAGCGTAGGATTTAGAAACAACTAACTTAAGATGACTTGAGAAAGAGAACTTAGAGTCAAAGACCACACCAAGGTCTTTGATTTCATTTACTCGGCGTAGTGGAACTTGAGAAATATGATAAGAAGTATCAGAGATATTAAGACATTTGGAATAGGTAACCACAAAAGATTTATCAAGATTAAGATAGAGACAATTATTTTTACACCAATTATTTAAGTTGTCAAGTTGTAATAGAAGAGTCCATAGGGCAAGTAATAGTTGAGTAGATCTTAAGATAATCCGCATAGAGTAGTATCTTAGAAAAGGAGAAACATGAAGTAATGTCATTAATAAAGAGAATAAAGAGCAAGGGGCCAAGTATGCTACCCTGGGGAACACCAGAAGTAACAGCAAAGATATGTGATCGGGCATTATCAGCAACAACAGAAGAGCGACGATTGGAAAGGTATGATTTAAACCAATTGAGAATAGCCGAGTGAAAACCAATGCAAGCGAGTTTTTTTTTATTAGGATAGCATAGGAAACTCTATCGAAGGCTTTTGCGAAATCAGTATAGATAGTATCCACCTGATGTCCTTCTGTCTGGATATAGTCATCAGAAAATATAGCTACATAAGTTAGTTACAGTTGAGCGAGAAGACACGAATCCATGTTGTTCAAGACAGATTGAGTTGTTGACAATAGACAGAAGCTTTTTATGAAGAATACATTCGAGAAGTTTAGAAATTGCAGTGAGCTTAGAGATGGGTCTGTAATTTCTAACATTATTCTTATTAACATTTTTGAATACCGGTGTAATAAAAGAAAGTTTCCAGTCATCAAGGAAAATACCAGAAGATAGGGATTTATTGAAGATACAAAGAAGTGGCGAGATCAAAGAGCCACACCGTTTGAGAATAAGAGGAGAAATGCCACACCTGTTTGCGACGAGAATGACAGATCAGATATACCAGATAAAACATCATCAGGGGATAGGGTAAGGTGACCGACATCAAGTGACTGAGCAATATTAACGGAAGTATCGGGCACAGAATCGGAGACAAAGTTAGATTGAAAAAATTTAGCAAATAAATTTGCTGAAAGTATTGGTGTAGTAGCCGTTACATCATCTAAGAAAAGAGACGAAGGGATATTAGAACAAGATTTTTTGGATTTAGCGAAAGTCCAAAATGATTTAGTTAGATTTAAGATTTATTTCAAAACGCAGAATGTAATTCCTATGCAGGAACTTGTCAAGGCAAATGAATTCCTTAGAATATTATTTATAATGAAGAAAATAGTCAACGTTATTGGTTCTCTTGAATTTACGATGGTATTTATTCCTCCTGTTACGAATACGCATTAACGACGCATTATGCCATGGCACTTTGTATAATCTTTTTGTTGATAGTGGAGTCAGACATTTGCATGTTTCAACTACTGTTGACTTAAAGATAGAGAAGCAATCGTCTACATTACAATTTAAGAATAAACTATCCCAGTCTATATCCAAAAGACGACTATTGAGTTTACTGAAATCACACAACTTAAAATTAAAAGATAAATTAGTCAAGAGTGTTCGTATTACCATAATGATAAAATTTTAGTTTAATAACACTGGATCACAAAATGAAATTTTTTGTCTGTACTTTGGACGTGACCATCCTATCTATATGTAAAATCGGTCGCTGATTCCGAAAATTGGGCTCATTTTTAATTCTATGGGAAGGTTTTTGAGATATCGGCAATTTACCGTTATTTGGCCACTGGCTCCACTTAATCCTGTATACCTTTTTAACGCAGTGAGCTATCTTCCTTGGAGTGACTCAACGAAAGAAAATTAAATTTCCTTTTCATCGCTGCTATAACATTTTTCTGTAACTCTTATAGTTTCTGAAATATTGACGATTCAATTTGAATTTTTTCGATTTTTTACGATTTTTTGAAGAAAAAATTGAATTTGTCAGGCAATATCTTTTAAACCAATGTCTTCACCTTCGGTTTTACTCCTTTACATGAAGCTCCATTCTATTGGGAAAAATATAAGCTATCAACGAAGAAAATCCATGGTAAAATGGAAAAGTTATAGGCGATCAAGTAAATACATCCAACTCGCGCAATGCCTCTGCACGGGTATATTCTATGCATGTTATACCCGTAAATGGGCTTTTATCTACTGCGCTGCCAATGTGCTGCTACTGCAGATGTGTAGGTATTGGTATAACATGCATAGAATATACCCGTGCAGAGACCGATTTTACATATAAATAGGATGGTCGCGTTCAGAGTATTTTTTGGCTGTAGAGCAGTGTAATTAATGGTAGATGATGCATACAGGGCTTGGTAAGAGGAGTCGTACTTGCCAATAAAATAATCAAGATTTTTACTTAAGAATACCAAGTCTAAAGTTCGGCCAAGACTATTCTGGAATGGGTTGAGTTGTGCCAGATCTAAACTTAGATAACTGTCAACGAGGTAGAGGTCATTATTACTGTAAACATCACAAGCAATAAGGCCTGAGTCTGATATAGTGGACGACCATCTAAGTTTAGGCAAATTAAAATCGCCAAGAACACAGAGATGGTCATTCCTAACTTCATTCCGGGCAAGAGACATAATATTATCAACATGAGCAACATAGATATTATTGGGGCTATTCGGGGGAATGTAGCTAGCACAAAGAAAAATGGAGTCATGATCACCAACAATTCGAACACAAAGTTGGTCGTATAGTGCATTCTCATTTGAACGAATTACCTGGGCAGCACGATGCTTAGATTGCGCTGCTATTAGAACACCTCCACCCCTATTATGACTGGTAAGACTATTACTTCTATCTTTGCGAAATACTTGAAACAGACTTGAATCGAAAAACTCGTTAAAAAAAACCATCATTAAGCCACGTTTCAATGAGCACAAACACATCGTATTCTAGATGACTACTGAATAAATGAACAACCTGGGACTTAGTTCTAAGCCCAGAAATATTTTGGTAATAAATTTTTAAGGGGCATGATTTACCCCCGGTTGAGGAAGCTCGTTTTTTAAATAAGCTGAAATGGGCGAATTACGATGTTGGCAGGCCAAAGCTCAGGAACAAGAAGCTTGTCATACAATTTAGCATTTATTCCAAGATTAAAATTTACACTTTTAAGAGAATTGGGATCAGTACCATTCTTAATTAAGGGGAAACAAGAGAACAAACTTTTATCAATACCAGTACGATCAGTTAAATTATCGGAAGTGACTGAAGAAGAAAACGGCGAAAGGTGAAGCCATTTAAGGCGTGCAGCTGTACACTCAGGGAGCTTATTATAAACTAATTTAGGAGCACTAGATAATCGAGCAGAAGGCGTAGTAGGAGCAGGGGCAGCAGTAGCGATATTGGCAGCAACAGCATAAGATAGAGCAGTAGTAGCATCAGTAACTAGAAGTGAATTCAAAACAGCATTGGAACCAGCATTCGTGGAGTTACTCATATGACCCACTATAATAGGTGAAGTAGATGTTGTGCGTGTGATATTGTTAGCAGTTGTTCGTGAAACTACAGATCTAGATTTTGATTTAGATTTGTGTGAGTCCACTATTGGATTATTAGGCGTAGTTGAGGGTGTAGTAACACACTGGGTTACATGATTACAAGAGGTATCATTGTTTGTTACAGTGGAGTTACACATCTGACCAACAGTGTGCATTATATTAGCAATAGGAACAACAATAGGTGGCGTGTGTGTGTTATGATTAGCGGTTGATTGCGAAGCAGGAGAAAAAAGTAAAGGTGGTAACGCAGCAGCAGAACAAAGGTTCAAATTCGAAGAATATTTGTTGTTGATATTCCGTTTGGTAGGAGATTTTTTTCGCATTAATGTTGTTGCTAAAATTGGTTTTAAATTCACAAAAGTCTGAGCGCAGAGTATCAAAACTTGAAGAAATGTTTTTGTTGCAGTCGTCATGGCGCTTATCTATCATGGATATTTCATTACTAATATCGGCAAATTTAGCAACAACAACTGATAACAAAGACAACACTTTTTTTTTTGTTCAGATGAGATTATTTCAAACGATTTTGAAATTTGCACTGGTAGATTTAGGCAATCAGGACATAAGTAGCACAAATTTCTATTTAGCTTTAGCAATTTCACATCGTATTCTGTAATATGAGAGTCACAGCATGTACGATGAAATAATTTTCTGCAAAAACCTCCACAGGTAACATTAAGCGTTTCGTTGCGCGCAAATTGCTTATTGCACTTTCCACAAATGTCACCCATATCAGGAGAGCACAATTAAATATATATATTTAGATATTTATTTAATATTCTTGATAGCAGAAGGCATTTGCAAATATGTTTGTGATTAATAGAGTCACTGTCTCATTTGCACAAGTAAATACTTATTAACACTATACAAAGTTATTTATATTAAAAAGAACGTGAAATTAACTTTCATTTGATATATAATTTGTTACGAAAATTTTGTTAAAAACGTGCAAAACAATTCTTGTTAGATATGTATCACATAAAGAAAGCATCTATAGTGCGGACAACAGTACTTTTATACAGAACTCCGAATAGCGTTGGCCGCCTTCAGCCGCGCTATAAAAAAATAATCCTTAGCCGGCAGAATTCTACTTCAGGACAACAGTACGGGGAAAATTCGATGTAATGCGCCAGGACTTTTGTTATTTTCGAGGGGCAGGGGCGGGGGTCGTATAGATCACTAAAATGTAAACCATAGGGCGCGAAGATGTATAGTTTATTAATAATAAATCGGTAAAGGTGAAAAGGTCACCTACCGAAAGAGCCAATTTAAAGCGCTAAAAATACCCGTATACCGCAAAGTTCACTCTAATACACTTTACAATTCACTTATATTAACACTAAAGAAGCCTACTGTACAACTTTTTTCATGGTTCACTGTATACTTAAAACTACTAAAACATCGTTTCATTTCACGATAGCTAATTATATAGAAGTCTTACTATAGAGTAGTATATGAAATGAAAGATATTTTTACGCTCTTTTTAATGAATATAATTGCTAATATACTTAATAACACAAAAAAAAATCATAGTTTTTCCCTAAAAAAAATACTAAAATTTGAGTTTTTTGTTTTTTTTTTTAACAAAATTTGTAAGGAATTTACGAAAATGTTGATACGTCATATGAAAGGCGTTTAAATAAGCTTTCCTTAATTTTAAAAATTGAGTGAACATTTTCGAAGATATAGGCCTTTTAAAAAAAGTTTTTTTAACTTAATCTCCCTCTAACTCCCTAAAAAATCGTTTGCGCCAAAAAAGAAGTATATCACTGAAATCAGGACAAAAAGGCGGACCACGCCCACTTTTTTTTAGCTTACCGGACGGTATCCTTACTTATACCCAGTTCCGTACACTTTAGCACAAAAACGAGTTATCAAACGCATTTTTCTGCACTAGAGTACTACCCTTAATCGAACACACCTAATAATACTGACATACGGCAAAATAGAAAATTGGCAAAAAAAAAGTTGTAACCCTAGTCTTATACTGCTGTCTACAAATTCTGTGCCATTAAATTAAAGTAGCTTAACTAGAAATATGGTAGGTGACTAAGTGTAGTTCGATTGGAGTTACTTTTTATTTTGTAACCGTATTCAGTGTTTCTTAGGAGATTGCTAAGTGGGTTAAGAGCGATGCAGAACCATAATGCTGATAGGCAATCACCTTGAAAGATTCCATTTCTAATCATGATGTCCGAGGTTTGGATTGATCCTGTTTTAGAAAATATCTCAATTCTGGTCCGCCATTGTTTCATATTTTCTCTCAGGAAGTTGATTATATTCGGATTTATTTTGTAAATTCGAATTACTTCTATTAACCAACTGTGCGGGACACTGTCGAATGCTTTCTGATAATCTATAAAACAGGCCTGCAAGTTTCTCGATTGTTTGACTGTTTCTTCTAGTATTACCTGGTCTATGGTCAACTGTTCTTTACATCCTTTTGCATATTTGCTACAGTCCTTCTGTTCCTCACAAATTATGTTTTTCTGCTCTAAGTGATTGTATATAAGAATGTTCAGCGAGGCGGTCATAATTTTGTAGATTGTTGGTAGACATGTTATTGGACGCCCGTTTGTTGGATTAGAACGGAATCCATTGCCCTTTGGTAGAAGATATGTTATTCCAGTAGTAAATTCGGCTGGGAACTTCCTTGGATCTCTTATGCATTCGTTGATTAGTTCCGTAAGTTTTTCGTGCATAGCGGTAGTCGTTTGAACCAGAAGTTCTGTATTTTATCTAATCCTGGTGACTTCCAATTATGGCTTTTTGAAATGATTAGCTTGACTTGGTCAGGTGTTACATAGTCATTATCATTATCATTATCATTATCATTATCATTATCATTATCATTATCATTATCATTATCATTATCATTATCATTATCATTATCATTATCATTATCATTATCATTATCATTATCATTATCATTATCATTATCATTTCATTATCATTATCATTATCATTATCATTATCATTATCATTATCATATTATCATTATCATTATCATTATCATTATCATTATCATTATCATTATCATTATCATTATCATTATCATTATCATTATCATTATCATTATCATTATCATTATCATTATCATTATCATTATCATTATCATTATCATTATCATTATCATTATCATTATCATTATCATTATCATTATCATTATCATTATCATTATCATTATCATTATCATTATCATTATCATTATCATTATCATTATCATTATCATTATCATTATCATTATCATTATCATTATTATTATCATTATCATTATCATTATCATTATCATTATTATTATTATTATTATTATCATTATTATTATCATTATTATTATTATTATTATTATTATTATTATTATTATTATTATTATTATTATTATTATTATTATTATTATTATTATTATTATTATTATTATTATTATTATTATTATTATTATTATTATTATTATTATATTATTATTATTATTATTATTATTATTATTATTATTATTATTATTATATTATTATTATTATTATTATTATTATTATTATTATTATTATTATTATTATTATTATTATTATTATTATTATTATTATTATTATTATTATTATTATTATTATTATTATTATTATTATTATTATTATTATTATTATTATTATTATTATTATTATTATTATTATTATTATTATTATTATTATTATTATTATTATTATTATTATTATTATTATTATTATTATTATTATTATTATTATTATTATTATTATTATTATTATTATTATTATTATTATTATTATTATTATTATTATTATTATTATTATTATTATTATTATTATTATTATTATTATTATTATTATTATTATTATTATTATTATTATTATTATTATTATTATTATTATTATTATTATTATTATTATTATTATTATTATTATTATTATTATTATTATTATTATTATTATTATTATTATTATTATTATTATTATTATTATTATTATTATTATTATTATTATTATTATTATTATTATTATTATTATTATTATTATTATTATTATTATTATTATTATTATTATTATTATTATTATTATTATTATTATTATTATTATTATTATTATTATTATTATTATTATTATTATTATTATTATTATTATTATTATTATTATTATTATTATTATTATTATTATTATTATTATTATTATTATTATTATTATTATTATTATTATTATTATTATTATTATTATTATTATTATTATTATTATTATTATTATTATTATTATTATTATTATTATTATTATTATTATTATTATTATTATTATTATTATTATTATTATTATTATTATTATTATTATTATTATTATTATTATTATTATTATTATTATTATTATTATTATTATTATTATTATTATTATTATTATTATTATTATTATTATTATTATTATTATTATTATTATTATTATTATTATTATTATTATTATTATTATTATTATTATTATTATTATTATTATTATTATTATTATATTATTATTATTATTATTATTATTATTATTATTATTATTATTATTATTATTATTATTATTATTATTATTATTATTATTATTATTATTATTATTATTATATTATTATTATTATTATTATTATTATTATTATTATTATTATTATTATTATTATTATTATTATTATTATTATTATTATTATTATTATTATTATTATTATTATTATTATTATTATTATTATTATTATTATTATTATTATTATTATTATTATTATTATTATTATTATTATTATTATTATTATTATATTATTATTATTATTATTATTATTATTATTATTATTATTATTATTATTATTATTATTATTATTATTATTATTATTATTATTATTATTATTATATATTATTATTATTATTATTATTATTATTATTAATATTATTATTATTATTATTATTATTATTATTATATTATTATTATTATTATTATTATTATTATTATTATTATTATTATTATTATTATTATTATTATTATTATTATTATTATTATTATTATTATTATTATTATTATTATTATTATTATTATTATTATTATTATTATTATTATTATTATTATTATTATTATTATTATTATTATTATTATTATTATTATTATTATTATTATTATTATTATTATTATTATTATTATTATTATTATTATTATTATTATTATTATTATTATTATTATTATTATTATTATTATTATTATTATTATTATTATTATTATTATTATTATTATTATTATTATTATTATTATTATTATTATTATTATTATTATTATTATTATTATTATTATTATTATTATTATTATTATTATTATTATTATTATTATTATTATTTATTATTATTATTATTATTATTATTATTATTATTATTATTATTATTATTATTATTATTATTATTATTATTATTATTATTATTATTATTATTATTATTATTATTATTATTATTATTATTATTATTATTATTATTATTATTATTATTATTATTATTATTATTATTATTATTATTATTATTATTATTATTATTATTATTATTATTATTATTATTATTATTATTATTATTATTATTATTATTATTATTATTATTATTATTATTATTATTATTATTATTATTATTATTATTATTATTATTATTATTATTATTATTATTATTATTATTATTATTATTATTATTATTATTATTATTATTATTATTATTATTATTATTATTATTATTATTATTATTATTATTATTATTATTATTATTATTATTATTATTATTATTATTATTATTATTATTATTATTATTATTATTATTATTATTATTATTATTATTATTATTATTATTATTATTATTATTATTATTATTATTATTATTATTATTATTATTATTATTATTATTATTATTATTATTATTATTATTATTATTATTATTATTATTATTATTATTATTATTATTATTATTATTATTATTATTATTATTATTATTATTATTATTATTATTATTATTATTATTATTATTATTATTATTATTATTATTATTATTATTATTATTATTATTATTATTATTATTATTATTATTATTATTATTATTATTATTATTATTATTATTATTATTATTATTATTATTATTATTATTATTATTATTATTATTATTATTATTATTATTATTATTATTATTATTATTATTATTATTATTATTATTATTATTATTATTATTATTATTATTATTATTATTATTATTATTATTATTATTATTATTATTATATTATTATTATTATTATTATTATTATTATTATTATTATTATTATTATTATTATTATTATTATCATTATTATTATTATTATTATTATTATTATTATTATTATTATTATTATTATTATTATTATTATTATTATTATTATTATTATTATTATTATTATTATTATTATTATTATTATTATTATTATTATTATTATTATTATTATTATTATTATTATTATTATTATTATTATTATTATTATTATTATTATTATTATTATTATTATTATTATTATTATTATTATTATTATTATTATTATTATTATTATTATTATTATTATTATTATTATTATTATTATTATTATTATTATTATTATTATTATTATTATTATTATTATTATTATTATTATTATTATTATTATTATTATTATTATTATTATTATTATTATTATTATTATTATTATTATTATTATTATTATTATTATTATTATTATTATTATTATTATTATTATTATTATTATTATTATTATTATTATTATTATTATTATTATTATTATTATTATTATTATTATTATTATTATTATTATTATTATTATTATTATTATTATTATTATTATTATTATTATTATTATTATTATTATTATTATTATTATTATTATTATTATTATTATTATTATTATTATTATTATTATTATTATTATTATTATTATTATTATTATTATTATTATTATTATTATTATTATTATTATTATTATTATTATTATTATTATTATTATTATTATTATTATTATTATTATTATTATTATTATTATTATTATTATTATTATTATTATTATTATTATTATTATTATTATTATTATTATTATTATTATTATTATTATTATTATTATTATTATTATTATTTTATTATTATTATTATTATTATTATTATTATTATTATTATTATTATTATTATTATTATTATTATTATTATTATTATTATTATTATTATTATTATTATTATTATTATTATTATTATTATTATTATTATTATTATTATTATTATTATTATTATTATTATTATTATTATTATTATTATTATTATTATTATTATTATTATTATTATTATTATTATTATTATTATTATTATTATTATTATTATTATTATTATTATTATTATTATTATTATTATTATTATTATTATTATTATTATTATTATTATTATTATTATTATTATTATTATTATTATTATTATTATTATTATTATTATTATTATTATTATTATTATTATTATTATTTATTATTATTATTATTATTATTATTATTATTATTATTATTATTATTATTATATTATTATTATTATTATTATTATTATTATTATTATTATTATTATTATTATTATTATTATTATTATTATTATTATTATTATTATTATTATTATTATTATTATTATTATTATTATTATTATTATTATTATTATTATTATTATTATTATTATTATTATTATTATTATTATTATTATTATTATTATTATTATTATTATTATTATTATTATTATTATTATTATTATTATTATTATTATTATTATTATTATTATTATTATTATTATTATTATTATTATTATTATTATTATTATTATTATTATTATTATTATTATTATTATTATTATTATTATTATTATTATTATTATTATTATTATTATTATTATTATTATTATTATTATTATTATTATTATTATTATTATTATTATTATTATTATTATTATTATTATTATTATTATTATTATTATTATTATTATTATTATTATTATTATTATTATTATTATTATTATTATTATTATTATTATTATTATTATTATTATTATTATTATTATTATTATTATTATTATTATTATTATTATTATTATTATTATTATTTATTATTATTATTATTATTATTATTATTATTATTATTATTATTATTATTATTATTATTATTATTATTATTATTATTATTATTATTATTATTATTATTTATTATTATTATTATTATTATTATTATTATTATTATTATTATTATTATTATTATTATTATTATTATTATTATTATTATTATTATTATTATTATTATTATTATTATTATTATTATTATTATTATTATTATTATTATTATTATTATTATTATTATTATTATTATTTTATTATTATTATTATTATTATTATTATTATTATTATTATTATTATTATTATTATTATTATTATTATTATTATTATTATTATTATTATTATTATTATTATTATTATTATTATTATTATTATTATTATTATTATTATTATTATTATTATTATTATTATTATTATTATTATCATTATTATCATTATTATTATTATTATTATTATTATCATTATTATCATTATTATTATTATTATTATTATTATCATTATTATCATTTATTATTATTATTATTATTATTATTATTATCATTATTATTATTATTATTATCATTATTATTATTATTATCATTATTATTATTATTATTATCATTATTATTATTATTATTATCATTATTATTATTATTATTATTATTATTATTATTATTATTATTATTATTATTATTATTATTATTATTATTATTATTATTATTATTATTATTATCATTATTATATTATTATTATTATTATCATTATTATTATCATTATCATTATCATTATTATCATTTTCATTATTATTATTATTATTATTATTATTATTATTATTATTATTATTATTATTATTATTATTATTATTATTATTATTATTATTATTATTATTATTATTATTATTATTATTATTATTATTATTATTATTATTATTATTATTATTATTATTATTATTATTATTATTATTATTATTATTATTATTATTATTATTATTATTATTATTATTATTATTATTATTATTATTATTATTATTATTATTATTATTATTATTATATTATTATTATTATTATTATTATTATTATTATTATTATTATTATTATTATTATTATTATTATTATTATTATTATTATTATTATTATTATTATTATTATTATTATTATTATTATTATTATTATTATTATTATTATTATTATTATTATTATTATTATTATTATTATTATTATTATTATTATTATTATTATTATTATTATTATTATTATTATTATTATTATTATTATTATTATTATTATTATTATTATTATTATTATTATTATTATTATTATTATTATTATTATTATTATTATTATTATTATTATTATTATTATTATTATTATTATTATTATTATTATTATTATTATTATTATTATTATTATTATTATTATTATTATTATTATTATTATTATTATTATTATTATTATTATTATTATTATTATTATTATTATTATTATTATTATTATTATTATTATTATTATTATTATTATTATTATTATTATTATTATTATTATTATTATTATTATTATTATTATTATTATTAATATTATTATTATTATTATTATTATTATTATTATTATTATTATTATATTATTATTATTATTATTATTATTATTATTATTATTATTATTATTATTATTATTATTATTATTATTATTATTATTATTATTATTATTATTATTATTATTATTATTATTATTATTATTATTATTATTATTATTATTATTATTATTATTATTATTATTATTATTATTATTATTATTATTATTATTATTATTATTATTATTATTATTATTATTATTATTATTATTATTATTATTATTATTATTATTATTATTAATATTATTATTATTATTATTATTATTATTATTATTATTATTATTATTATTATTATTATTATTATTATTATTATTATTATTATTATTATTATTATTATTATTATTATTATTATTATTATTATTATTATTATTATTATTATTTTATTATTATTATTATTATTATTATTATTATTATTATTATTATTATTATTATTATTATTATTATTATTATTATTATTATTATTATTATTATTATTATTATTATTATTATTATTATTATTATTATTATTATTATTATTATTATTATTATTATTATTATTATTATTATTATTATTATTATTATTATTATTATTATTATTATTATTATTATATTATTATTATTATTATTATTATTATTAATTATTATTATTATTATTATTATTATTATTATTATTATTATTATTATTATTATTATTATTATATTATTATT